>WOUH02000017.1:212512-249041 GCA_009936405.2 Stevia rebaudiana
TTTTTAAATAAATAAGATAAATATTTAGTTAGATAATAACAAATTTAAATGATTTTGAAATTTAAATATATTTTATATTTAGAATAGAATAAGAAGTATAAAAGAATTCAAATTGTTAGTTTAGTTAATTTAAATAATTAAAGAACTATTGAAAATTTGAGAGAATGACACATGCCATTTATGCCACATGAACACTCTATATAACTATACACACACACGCTTGTACAAGTCGGTTCTAGCATCATAATGACAAAATCTCAAAAACGCGAGTAATAGAGTAGATCCGCTCAAATTAACAACGAATATGGGAAACAAAAAATACAAAAAAAAATAAATGTGGAAACTAAATTAGCAAAAAACATTATCTACCTTGAACAAGGCCACTGAATACCTGACTATTTCCGGCAAGAGTAGCTTCCCATTCCACTGATGACAAAAGAATATGTGAAAGTGATATCACCGCTTGCTTCATATCCGGTCTTAATATCGGGTCATTTTCTACGCATTGCTTCGCCAGCATGGCCATCTACAAATAATTCAAATTAACAACCGCATACTGCATTTGTACATACTGGTCCTGAATGATCGCACTTTAGAACCAATAATATGTTGAGAATCACATAATGCACTTATACATACTGCATAAATGTATAAATCCACATGCATTCTAGTCAATTTATTAATAAAAATTATTAAGTCAGTTCTTTCTCGTACTTCTCAACATATTATTGGTTCTGAAATGAATATATATTTGATCTCTTTTCTCAGTTACTAGCAGTAGCTGATTTTTATAATTTTTATTGAGGGCAAAGATTCTTCAATCTATGATTCTATAGTAGAAACTTTTGCAACTCTATTAACTACCAAAACTGAACAGGTTAAACAGGAAAACAAATTTATCAAAATTTAAGAGCAAACAAATTGTTTGGTTAATTGATATGACAATATGCTCAAAAATAAACCAACGTAGTACCTTTAAAACACAATCGTGGGGATATAAATCCATCAAATTTGGATCAATATAATCTTTTAAGCTTATAGTACTGATGGACTCAGTTGCATTTTTAAGAACCGCTAACATCTGCAATTTTCAACAAAAGCATAACAAATTTGTGATATTCATGTAATTTTTGGCTACATGTTCATATAAGATTAGTTTAATTGTGGTGGAAATGCACCAAATTTACACTTTTCCCCAATTTTTTCAATCAGCTTTTATGCAGACGCTTTATATTACAAATTATTAAATATTTTAGCAACTGTTTCACTTTAAATGAAACTAGCGTAGATTGCTGATGTGGCACTGGTTGATTCACGCAATGTCAGCCACCAAACAATAGATGCCACATATGTAACAAAATATGCTTCTGTATATTTAAAAATAAAGTGAAATATTAAATCAGATGCCATGAAGCACATACATATATATTTAAAAAATGAGAATTTTGAAGCCACGTCATCAATTTCTTGAAAATCAATGTAAAATGAACTACTACTTGGTTGAACAGGTTAACCTTTGCTACGGTTGGTCACAAAACATAAATTGGTTTCTAAAGTAAGTAATGTAGTGTATGCGGGTTGACATTATACACATATTTTAATCTTTAGTAGTAAAAATATAAAATTGTGAAGTAGACTTACAACAGATGCCAAAGTTCGTCTTTCAGAATTTTTTGTTGCACCAGCATCTGTTCGTATTATGGCATCTTTTCCTGATATTATCTCGAAAAGAATAACACCAAAGGCATATACATCACTCTTAGCTGTCGCTAAACCGTCTCTAAGGTATCTGTAACATAATAGTGATAAAAAAATAAAAACAGTTGAGCAATTGTAACATTTTCATACAAAATAAGCTTACTCTGGAGCTAAGTAACCATAAGTTCCCACAACTCTTGTCACTGAAGCCTCATCGTCATTGCTTCTTCCAACAAGTTTTGCCAACCCAAAGTCCGATATCTATTTTAATCCAAAAACAATCACATGTATCAAAACATAACATTAGTTAGGGTTTTAAAATTTGAATTGTAAGACGGTGATGCGAGCTACCTTGGCTTTAAAAGCATCATCAAGTAAGATATTGCTTGTTTTGATATCGCGATGTACATAATGAGGTTTTGTGTGTTCATGTATATATTCCAATCCCCGTGCGGTGTCGAGTGCAATTTGAACCCTCATGATCCAAGAGAGTGTTGGATGACCTAGAGTGATGTCATGCAATCGTTATTTTTTAAATATGGCAAAACGGTGGGTCAAGCTGGTATGGGTCGGGTAGACCTGATACCCTTTTTTTTCTAAGAATTTATTTATTTTTATATTCTAGTTATAGTCAATAAGTCAAATATGATCATTAAAAATGGGATATTTCAATATATAATAAAACTTATTTGCCAGGTCTTACACATTACGAATTCTAACCATATTACCATAATTTATCTTGTTTAAATTGTTAGAGACAAAACATAACCCGAATTTGATCTATTCATAAATATATGATATGAAACTGCCACTTGTATTTATTCTTATTAACGTGGACAAAAGGTTGCACAACGGTTCTATATGTCCTATACATAAGTAAATATATCACTCATGAAATTAAACTTTAATCAATAGAGTATTGCAGAACAAAATCTTTTTCCGTATACATACCACTTTGAACTTTATCACAATTTTTAATATGTTTAAAGGTCTACTGAGTACTCGTTTTCTTTAATTGGAGAGTACAAATATTTTACTGACATATTAAGAAACCAAAGTGCAATTAGTGCTTAATTCTAAATTAAATAGTATGAATCATAAATGAGAAAATTTTAAGTCATAGTAAAAATAATATTGTCTAAACTTTGTTAAAATAGAAAATTACCCTTGTTTTGAGGATCATGCAAGTGACCTTTAAGAGAACCTTTTTGAGCATATTCATATATGAGGAACAACTCATCATCGCTGGCTGCATAACCAATCAGTTCAACCTTAAAATAAGAAAACAAGACAAAAGTCAATTCTTTAACAAAAATCAAGGTTCCAATTTTGACTCATTTACTTGAAAATGGGTTGTAAGAGTTTTACTTTATCACCAATGGATGAAACGGGTAAATCTAAAATTAAGTTAAAAATTAAATAGGTTAAACGGGAAGAAAGTCGCCCAATTTATATTTGAAGGCTTACAACCTCCTAATAATTGCTTTACTCAAAAAGGAACAGTTGTTAGTATTATTGTAATAGTATATTATTCAACTATTTTTAAATACATTAAACATTAATAGATTTACAAAATGACAATAAGCATTGGCGGACCAACCCAAGCCTACCAACTCTTTTGAAAAATTACTCTGTTTTGACATGTTACCCAACCAGTCCATCTTGCTACCTCTAGTGGTGATCAATTATAAAACATAAATAATAGGTATATATTCTAAAAAAGTAAAGAGTACAAAAACCTTTACCAGATTTGTATGATGAACCTTGCACAAAACTTTCATTTCAGCCATGAACTCCTTAGTTTTTGTTTCGGTCATTCTTTTGATAGCAACTTCCTACAATTATGTAAAACCAAGGTCAGGGGTAGTTTGGTAAATTCGGAACATGAAGAAAAAAAAAAATACTAACAATGCCAACCTGACCACGAAGTAACCCGTAGTACACTATACCATATGTACCATGACCAAGAAGATTGGATTCAGAGAAACAATCTGTAGCTGCCAATAATTCTTCATATAAAAAAACAACAGGCTTTTCAATGTCAAACACATCGGTCCCGATAACTGTATGAATAAGACAAAATCATTTTAATATTTATTATGAATTTACCATATTGGGATTTTGCTTATTTTAAACAGCTTATCTGTGCTTAATGCAATAATAAGTAGTAACAACTAACAAGCTACCAATAAGCAAAGATATGGTAAAAGGGATTGAAATTTGAACCTTTTGGAATATTCGTATGACGGTCACTAGATTCCCCAATATTTTCTCGTCGATTGTCAGATTCACTACCAAATCTCCTTGAACCAAAACAAAAGCTTGTTTTTTTTAAGATACGAAACTTATGAGAAACTTTTTCAAGTTTTGGATCCTTTTCATGACTAATTAGGGAATCATCGAAGCAATTTGATGATCTTGAACAGATAAAGAAACAAATGCCTGCAATGATTAGTGTCAAACCAACCCCCAAGCTTCCTATGATCCATAAGTATGGTACATGACCCGTATGATTGTTCTGATTTACTGCAAAAAAAACAATATAATTAGTTTTTGTCACTTATAAGCTATTAGAAAGACAATATGGTGTAATAGCATGACTGAAACAAACGAAAAAATGTTATATGCATAAAACCGCATATTCTTGACATTTTTAATAGGACATAATTTCTCAACACTCGCGCAAAATTAAGTGAAAAACGAAAAAAAAATAAAAAATTCCAAGTTGATATACATTAAGAATGCATAAACATCTCCCATGTGCAGATTCATCAAACATTTACAAAATTTGGTGTAAAAAGAGAATCTTTAGAACATGCTTACAACAAATTTATTTCAAATGCAATATATGCACGCGATCTTACACTAGATTATTATGTGTTTACTGATTAATATATTCGATCTATGCAATCAATCTCTTTTATTTTTTTAAGTTAAATAAATAGTTTTATTTGGTAAACTCGACCTTTTAATAGTAAGTACGAATAAACAAAACAAACCATATATAATACAGTATTCATTTTTACGCTAGATTATTATGTTCTACCATAAATATCTTAGGTGGCATAAATCAATGTACTTCATGGCATGAAACGATGATGCACATGTCTTCTACAATAAACCAAATAAATATCAGGTAAAAATATATAAACATATAATACAAATTTACCTGCAACATCAGTGATAAACAGCGGTGCTGGAGCTGGTGCAGGAGTGAGATTCTCAACAGGATACGGCTCACCGGGAACTATATCAAGATTGATAATAAATTAGATAAGAAATCAAAATGGTAAAAAGATGACAACAATGAATATGCTTACTTATTATGTACAAATTGTGGGCTGGTTAGTTGATTAAGATTATACAAATCAACTAATTTTGCTTGAAAAAGTCAAGCCTAATGATGAATTAAGCAACTAATCTGAGAAGAGGTTGTGGTAAAAGGAACTATGAAATTAAATAAAGGAAAAATTACTGAAATGACACTTTTGACCAAACATTTAACTAAAATAGACACTGAAAAGTAATAAATATTTCACTAAAATATGACCTACCCAAGTTTGGGAAGATAAAGAGTGTTCTTAATAGATCTGGCCAACTACACATAATAATAGTTCTTCAATTTCCTCAGACCCACAACATAAAATTCAACTTGCATAACATAAAATACATAAACTATTCTAATTAACATATTAAACTGATGAACATTTTAAGTATTCTGAGAAAAGTTAGCAGTAAAAAGAACTTTGCATCTAATTTAAGCTTGTGTGACCTACCAAAATGTTAAGGTTTGTAATAAAGTGCACCAACAGTGAAGTTCAAAGCGTATAAACTATAAGAAAATGAACTAACTGAATCAAAAGCATTCTGAGAAAAGGTATCACTAAAAGGAAATCTGTAATTAAGTTAATTAAGCTTGTATGACCTACCAGAATTCAGAGGTATGTAATAAAGGTCCCCAACGGTGACATTGTCTGAATTACGGATCCCATTAACGGACTCAATACTATCCATACTAACACCAAACCGACTCGCTAATGACCCGATACTATCCCCTTCCTTCATCACGTAACTCATCAAGTAGTTCCACAACCCATTCGAGCATCCACAAAACAACCGCAATGCCACCACCGAACCAGCACGCGCCGGCCGCGTGAAATTCGCCAGATAACCTAATCCGCCGTAAGCATCTACCACCATATCGTACAGAGACTGACCGTTTTCCCTCGCAGTATACGTCGTGTTCGTCAGATACTTACGAACAGGTGAATTCGCACACGAACAATTCTTCCTAACGAAAACGTAATTCCTACCGTTACCTTCAGCTGTAATATCCTCCGGCAAGACATCAAACATGCTCATGATTACCGATAGGTTTTGGTTCCGTGACGGACTGAATGCTAGAAATGACGTGCAGAGACGAGATGTTTCGGTGCAATGTAATGGTGAATTGTATGAACCGCATAATTCCGGTAACTGCGTGACGAACACAATTAGAACCAGTGAATTCAGAACATTAAATGGTTTCTGAAGCACAAAATCCATGGATAGACTGTAACTAACGACTTGATCAAAGTGAGATGCAATTAAGTGAGCAAAATTGGTGGATGGTTGGAATAAATCAATCAAATCATGATTGTTTCGAGGATTTTAGGGTTTCAAAAGAGCAATTTGTAAGCAGTGGAGATCAATTTGGAAGAGAATAACGATGAAGTGTTGGTTAGTGGTGTTTTGGAGCAAATAGCGATGTGACAGTAAAAGAGATGCCTAGATATGTGTTGATCTTGTTGTTTCACTTTTTTTTTTTTTTAATATTTTTATGACATTACATGACATTGGTGCAAATAATACCAAAATGGGTACAAAATTTGTATTATATATTCACATGATTCATGTGACATACAAGTTTAATAAATACTTCCATACAAGTTTAATAAATACTTACATTCATATCAGATAAAATTTAATCAAACATCATATAGCTATTTTAAAAGGAAACCATCATATCTATTTTGAAAGGAAACTTTAATATAAAATAACATATATTGTTTTTACAAACTTTTATCAAAAATATCAGCATATTTTCTGTTTTCTCACAAAATCAAATCGATAATATTTACACATTAAGGTCTATCTACATGTTGAATTTGAACGAAATTAAGAAAAAGATTTAATCACAATTGTTTCAGTTACAACCGAGTTTTTAGAAGGGTAAAATATATATGTTGGTTTTTTATGTAAAATTCTGTTGATAGATTTGGTGATCGAGGGGTTCATAGATAGGAAGTTACATTTTAGAATAAAGAAGAAAGTTGTGGTAAAATCATCTGTGTTACTTTCGCATATACTTTTGAAGTTTGACCTGCTTTACGGTTACTATTAAGTTGCCTTATTTTAACTACAAGTCCCACTTTTTAGTTTTTATAACATAAAGTAGATATATCACACCTGAAAATAAATAAAATACAAGAAAATCAAATACTAAAAAAATAAATGTATAATAAAAAGTAAAAAGTGGACAGGTTTTTACATTTTATTCTAATAAATAAACAAAAGAAACTATTTGATCGCTTTATAAGTATAAAAACGTAGTATAAGTATATACCCAATATACGTAAGTTTGCAAATATTTTTAGTTTTAAATAGACTATATTCTAGTTAAATTGTGATGATTTTGAGACTTTGTGCATCAATATAAATCGAGATTAATCATATAAATAGTGTCAAACTTAAATCGAAGGGAACGGGAGATTGGCATAATAGTAAATAGAGATGTAATTTGAGAATTAAAAAAAATAAAATAAGAGTAACAGCTTTGAAGATAAGGGATATGTAATTCCACCACCACGAACATGAAGAAAAAGAGAGAAAAGGAACATGATCATTGATCAATAGTACGTACATGTTTGGCTTGATTTTAGTTATTTTTTGAAAGCTAGCTATTTATATTGGAAGGGACCATTGATAGTAAGCGAGACACAGTACTACTATTCGATTTGAACATGAAATAAGTAAATTCAAAGTTGTTTTATCATTGTAAGAATAAAGATGAAATTTATTGTAATAACTGAGTTGGATATTATATTATATATTATACTAAATGACTTCTTATGAATATATACAAATTGCATGTGATTTAAAAAGGGTTAGAACTTTTAGGCAAATAAAAATAATTAAGTACAAGTAAAGGATGAGCTTGCATGTGATGGTCACTTAGATTCCATTTTCTATATATCACGGTGAAAATGTTGTATGCCAATAACAACGTATTTATGGTACATTTTATTATAGTTGATAAATCTTTACTCAACTCATTTTCAAATACTATAATTTTCTCGAACATTTAATACACTACTTTTTAATTTAGTATCATGCATAGAGTAACATACATATTACGGTTAGCTTAGCTTAAAGTGAATCATATATCAATTACAGTTAGAAATTAGATGACAAGTTAAACGTATTATATTATCTTACTAGACATGTTTAGCGTTGCAAGTAGAAAAACGCTATTAGAATCTCGCATTTAGAAGAATATGAGCAAACTTGGTATTGGGATGATGTTATTGTCATCGTCTGGTTGTCAAGGCTAATTAAACGAAGTACGGATGAAAAAGACTGTAATATCATAATGTGGTGGGGTGTTATATATACTGACTCCTTTGCGTAGCTACTAGTATATATAATATATAAAGAGTATCATATTAAACAAAAGGGTATTCTCGATGTTAAGCGTAGCTTTCACGTTTGCGGAGGGTAGGAGGAGGGGCCGAATCGTTTCACAATCTAATGTATGTTGTTTACCCTACACTTAGTGCAACAGGATGTTTTCACGGCTCGAACATGTGACCTCTAGGTCACAGAGCAACAACCCCACCAGTTGCTCCATAACCCACCTTCTATTCATTACTTGTTATCTATCAGGTTTGCTAAATTACCGCTATGACGCTCATTAACTAAAATCCAATTTTTATTCTTTTAAAAGACTAACATTAAAAAATAAGATACTAAGTTATAGACACGGGTAATACACAGGTATGCGGATAGAAATTATATAATTTTATAATGACCAAAGGTATTTTTTTGAATGGCAGCCTCATAGATCGTGAATAAATGGAAATTTTATTAATAAACATTTTCAATTGTAGCTAATATCTTATTACGAATAATTTTGATAAATTCAGGAGAAATAGAGGCATTTACGTATTACCGATATGGTTTGATTTGATTTTTTTATTAATCCCGGACTCGGTCTTACGAAGTTTTACTACTAATAAAATGATAAAGTTTGATTTTATCATATTAAATACATTAGAAAAAAACTGAACCTGTTTTTAAAGTAAGAAAATGCAACGTACATTAAGTTTTTTGGAATCATCTATTATAAGTAGATTCACCTGAACGTTTAATCTATAATTTTACTTTTCTAACAAGATTAGCATTCTATTTACTATATTTTATAAGCTTTATAATAATATATGTTCGGCTTCAATCCAGGTACACAGTTAAGGTACTTGGTTGAGTATCGTTTAATATCCTACCAGTCACCCATCGCAAACTCGTGAAATTTATTAAAACTAATTTCATAGTTAAATACTTGTCTCGAATTTTTTGGATTTTTCGGTTGAATTTGGGTTCAACGGCTATACTCAATTACTCATATTGACATTTTAATAATTCTCATACTAACCTTAATAATATATTGTATATTTAGGTTACTTGTATGGACTTGTAAACAAATGATATCTGAATGTTTACATCGTAATATTATTTTTCTACTATAAGTCAATATATTTTGTCAAAGTAAAGAATAGGATGATAAGGTATCATGAAGACGTCACTTGGTAATAAGCGTGAGAAAAATAGTGTAGTAAGTGTAACTAGAGCAAAAGATTTCGTGTACCAGTGATTTCTAGCTCAAGTGGTTAGGATGAGGTGTGGATTTGAGGCTCTATCTTTGGAAGGTATGAGGTTCAAATCTTGCCTAAATTAATTGCTCTGAGCAATTTCCTGTAATGGGAAGAAAGTGCACATTGGATAGATGTAACCGATTCAAATCTGAGGAGGGGAGACAGTTTACATATTTCATTCGGTTCTCGCTTATCATCGGGGTACGGTCTCACAAATGTCAAAAAATAAACCTTGGCTATATTACCCGATTTCGATTATTAGTTTATTAGTGTTTACTTTTTAACTTTTCTGACGGTAACAATAAATAGACATGTAGAAATTAAAAGCAGCAAAAGGGTGGGGGACGAGCAGACACTTGCATGAAAAGAGACAGTTGGAGCGGGACCCACCATATCGGCGTTTTGGCGGCAACTTTAGGATCTTTGGTAACGTAGAAATGGACCTTGACTCAAAAGTCAAAGTCATCACCGACAACGACTTGTTATATACACCATTTCTTTTATTATTTATCTTGAACACAAACCCTTTTCGTTTCATTATGTGTTGCACAATTTGCAATGTCGGTGTACACGTAACATTAACTTGTTAGTTTGTATATATTTTATAAATAAGGAATGCTAACATCGATGTTGGTGGTGCTCTAGCTGTTTGAGTGTGTGCATTATTACCTAATATCTCTTAATTATTTTTTTTTTTTGTTTTACGTAAATAGCTATTGGATTTTATAACTCGTGAAGGACCGTCATTCTTTTTTAACTTTTGTCAGGAAGTGCGATAAACTTGCGAAGAATTGTCGTTCTTTTTCAACTTTTGTCTAACTTTTGTAAGAAAATGTCGTTCTTTTTTAACTTTTGTCATAAAATGATGGAGAAGAAATCAAAGTAGCACAGGAGGGATAGAGTGGGAAACAAAGGGAGAATGGGGTAGTAGAAGAGAAGAAGTATTGTTAGGATATAATTGACAAAAGCTCTAGTTTCAAATGAGTACAAGTAGAAAATTATAGACTTAATGGAAAACTGGAATGCAAATAGATATTCAAAGTGTTTAATTAGAAAGTTCAAGTTCTTAAAGATCTCAACTTTCAAATTAACAAAATAATTATAATTTCGTCCGGTTCTAAAATCCGGTCCAACCGATCTGACCAGTGAATTGGCAAGATCCGGTTATATGTTAAATAAATTAATTTAGGTTGTAAGCTTCAAAGGAAGGCTTGGTTTGACCGGTTTGCTCTTTGTATTATTAAGGAGTAGCTTGTGTTAAACTAAAAAATATCGCGTCTGTTAAGCAATCGTTTCTATCATGTTTACGTCCGCAACTTTAGTTGTATACGTTTGTGTTTATAGCATTAGTGTTAGCGTCCCAACCGTTTAACATATGTTTCCTACCGCAGATCACGAGAGTTCGTTATAGAGATGATATATCAGCAAGCAAAACTACTGGCGTATAAACTTTCATACCATCCACAACCCAGATAGATATATCAGCAAGTAAATCTACCATCGTAAAAACTTTCATGCCAGCCGTCGTTGCCTGGCTTACCATTAATCCTCGTCATCTTCTAAAACACTAAATTATATTTAGAATTATCAAATATCATGATAACAACTGAACTAAGAAGCAGAAACAAGTGAAAATAAAGGATAAGGAATCGTAGTAACCTTAACAATAATTAGTAAAAATCTATATGTTACAGAAGGATAAGGAACTCTACGAGAATGGGCGTCCGTGAAGAATGAAGATGAAACGTATAGGGTGCCTTTTTTACTGCATTAAACACGTGCCTCACTCTTAACCCACATATATCCCATTAATGTAAACGTGCGATTATCTCCTTATATATTATTCTCCTTTCATTTTTACTGCATTTTCTATTGTTTGAGACTTTGAATAGTGCGTTAGTGCTTGAGGCTTTGAGTAGTACAGATCCAAACATGCACAAGTCATATTTGAAGAAAAAAAATATAGTATTAACATGTTGCAGATCATTTTTTTGTTAATTTTTAATAGTTAATTATTGTAGTCTCCTTGTATAATGAAACAGAATCGTCGGTTGAAACGTTCACGTGCACCAGAGGCAGGAAAGGACAAGTGCACCAGGGTACAACTGGAAATACAGTGTCTAGTGCCCTAAAAGACACGCACGAATTGAAGGGGTTCATATTAATATAACATCATTAAATAAGATTTATTTGCAATATATCTTTTTTTTTTAAGACAAACATCTAATGTTATAACGCACCCCTTGTTATACGAGGAAGTTTCGTTAACTTTGACCAGTTTATTGTTTTAACCGAACCCATCTAACATTAAAAAAATACCTCACATACCACCTCAACAGATTCGCACGGAATTGAATGAAAATACAATTCATAAAAATAAACATTAGCATTCATAAAAATATTGTGTTGCAATAATAACACATGTAATTATATATCATGCACTTATGAGTTATGTCACTTCGATAAATCCTCCGATAAAAGCTAAACCTTAAATCTAAACCCAAAATCAAAAACCCTTATTATTCATCTCAAATAATTATCAAATGTCATCTCAAATAATTATCAAATGTGTCGCTGCAACGAAATGAAAGTGCCACAATAATCTATTTCAAAATTCCCAACTTTTATTAACCAACTAACGACCTCCAAAATGGAAGAATCACAAAACTCGGTAGCAAAAAGAATGCCACTTTGAAATCCTAAATGAGTTCATACATCTTCAACATAAATCCTACCATCTTACCTAAACCTAACAAGTCTCAAGGACATTTCAACAACAATGTCCAATCCCTATACCCGCGTCGAGTAGACGCGATCGGAGTAACCAAAAAATAATGTATGTCAATAAACCCGTTAACGATTCTAAATACCGAGACCCGTAAACAGATTCTAAATACCCGAGACCCGTAAATGGTTAGATGTATTGGGAGTGGGCCGCTGCAAGAAGAGCGGCTCCAATTCCCGATCCATCATTCGAGAGCATAAGTTTAACGTGTTTAGCGAATTTATCACCGATCAATTCATCCAAAGTGGTCTGGAGACAGTTGCGATATTCGTAGTAGTGTTCGTATAATCCTCCGTCCATCGCGATGACGGTGTTGGGGATCTCACCGTCTCTGAAGCTCTCTCTACCGGTTTTCTTCAAAATGCCCAACATTCCAGCTGCAGCGAGGCGGGCCCCACGCGTGGCGATGATATTGCATATCTCGATTACTATTTTTCTTGTGGAGAGAGGTGTATCGGGTATCTGTAAATTAAGTGATGATTTAACAAATTGTAGTGTTGAATCATAATTATCAATGCATCTATAATAAATTAATAATAACTATAAAGAAGACGTACCTCTAATATGTCTTTCAATTTTTCCCCAACAACCTTGAGATCAGGTGACGTGTCATGATGCATTGCAGCCATTACAGGAGTCCTATGATTTACACCACAAACAACAGCCATTTTAAATATAAGTAGATATAGAAATTATAATATTAGAGGAGAAAAAATGGGTAACGGGTTGAGGCGAAATGCATTGACAAACACTTTTTTACCATTTTTTTTTAAATTATTAGTATAAAAAAATATAAACTTAAAGTACATTTCAAACACTAAACTTTCCATATATGATCGGATCATTATAAAAATAGCATCGAACAGCCACAGTATGATTTTACAATTATTATTAATATTTTTACCTCAATATAAATTGAATTTTGAGTTTAGGGGGAATGGTGTCACCGAAAAGGGCTGTTTCTTCAGCCATCCGATATAGAACTCTGCGCAGAAGTTCTCCAAGGTACATGCCAGCAATCATTTTTTCATATATCTGCCAATTTCATATATATAATTATTTAAAATTATAAGAAATTAAATAGCATGCATATTCATAAACAATCACTCACCTGTTCCCCTGGGTTTAAACTTTCAGAATCCAGTAAATTATCATATTCTGTTAAAGGAAGATGTGATGATTTGAAGTTACCCCACTCCATGTTGATCACCTGTACAACAAATGATTCATTTTTTTAATAATTACCTTTTTTATTTAAAATGAAATAAGGATTACTCACCATCTCTCCAGATTTAGGATGTGGGCCATGCCACTTTGGTATAGCTTGAGCGCGTTCCACGTAAGCAGCATTAGTTCCGGTACCCAATATTACTGCTATTGCAACATCTTTGTTATCGTATATCCCTCCAGCCAATGTTCCAACTGTATCATTTACCTAAATACCCCACACGCATTATTATTATTATTATTATTATTATTATTATTACTACTTATTTTATAAATCAATTGCTCCAAAACAGAACATTGATTGGAATAACCTTTCATGCCAATTTAGTATACAATTCAACAATAAATTAGAAAAATAATAATAATAATAATATTTCAAAAAGTCATTTTTTTTTTAGAATATAGCTATGGAGGGTAAGTTATGGCATACCACAAAATACACTATCTTGTTAAACTTTTAGTTATACACAGTCTTTTGTTGTAAGCTTGTAATGTAATATAATTAAATTTACAAATTAAATATTTAAATGGGATTATTAGTTATAGTAAGGCAATATATATGTGAGGTATGTTCAATACAAAAACAAATTAAAGGAAAAACCACGAGAACCGCATATGCACTTGTACGCAGTGCTTGACAGATGACAGCTACAATGGAAGTTAGAAAAATATTACATAACCGCCTTATGTATTACAGTTAGTGCAAAACGTACATGTGTTTATGCATTTCTCACAATTTTATACTTAAAATTGGTTTTGTTTTAAACGACCTCCTTATATGTAAGGATATAAATAATCCAAGTGCTATTTTAATTAATATCCACATTATACATGGTTTGTGTCTTGCATGGAAACCAAGTTTAACATTTCTAATATAAAATTATGGATATTGTAATATTATTGAAGTTACAACGCCACAATTCGCAAGATTAGTGACCCAAGTAATTTAGAGTCAATAACATGATCTACAAATTAATTAAAAACAAAACGCAAGATTAGAAACCAAATGAACTCACCAGTGCAGATACACTCATGTTAACACCTTGCCTGCCCATTGCTTTTGTCAATTCTTCGACCACATCTTTACCCACCTAAGAAATTAACTTTTTTTTTAACAAAAAGTTATAAAATTTCTTTCTACATCATTTATGTTAGTAAAAAATTTTAGTATGTAACATAAATCTGCATATGTAAGTCTTCCATAACATTTTCTTTTGTTATTCTCAATGAATAAAACTTCCTAAATGCCTGTATTAAATAAATAATAATACTATAATTGAAAAAAAATTAATATTGTTTTCATATTTGACACCAATTGTTTATATCAACTAGGCATAGAATATTATGTTCAACCCGACCCAGTTTGTAGCAAAAATGGTCTTTTTGACCCATCCCATACAAAAATGGAAAAAATTATAAACCATTTTTACTCTACCTAAACCGACCATTTTGCCATATCTAATAATCCTAAAACCCCCCAAAATCATTGTAATATTAAGTAAAAAGTTTCTTGAATTTACATGAATATTGTAATCTATTTTACATACAATTGTTTGCTAAAACTACTTTAGGTTAACCCAATCCATACAAAACGTGATTAGTGATTACCATGTCATTAATACTGAAGCCTTTTGTCCACCGAATAAGAGTCCCTGAATCAATTGATACTTGCGAAACGGGAAACGAGAAAGTGAAACCTAATTCCCTTTGTCTTCCTGGAGGAAGATGAAACTTTTCACTTTCACCACCAATAAATTTAGCAAGTTCTGCTGCAATGTAGTCAAAAAGTGCCTGCAGAAAACTAATCTTCAGATCTTAAATTTAGCAACTTCTGCAAGTATGTGATTAGTGGTTTAAAAATAGAATATAAAAAGTGTTTGTGGGGTGATGTGTCCTCAAGAAAACTAATTTTCAAACGACTTATATAAAAGTCTAAAACATGAATGTAAAAGGAAAAATGTGATCTAACAAAATAAAATAAAGTCATTATTTAGCTTACGTCTGGAGTTCCAACCATCAATTGAGGAGGGATTGACACCTCAGCAAACTCTTTATATTCAATAGTGGAATTCCCGGACAACTGCACCCGCAGAACCCTAAAATTTGTTCCACCAAGATCTAATGCATAATATACTCCTTCTTCATAACTACAACAAAATGAAAAAGAAAATGATTTAAATATAAACAAAGGCTAATTAGATTACATAATAGAAAGAAAAACAAATGCAAGAGATTGATATAACACCAAAAGATATTAATTTTGCACCAATTAGTGAACAAATACACAGTGAATCAGAATTATCTTTCTAAAGTGTAGGCAAAGCTGAAATATAATGGTTGGTGTGAGGGTCACGATGTTACAGATATCACCTTCAACTGAATTTGAGGCAGAAACCAATCAACCAAATTCCTCAAGCAGAAGGAATGATAGAAAATCATGAAGGAAATAACAGATATCAGATCCAGCAAAACAAAGAAACATGATCCACAAAATGTAGCTTAATTAACCAACTTTCAGCAATAATCACAGATTAACGCATAAATTATGATACTGCAGCGTTGAATCGTTAAAAGTTGCGTAATTTCTATAAAATCTCAACAAAAACAGTCGATCGGCTGAATATAAACATAAAATTACCCAGTAGGAAGATGATCAACGTAGGTGATAAGCATCTTAAGCTTGCTACCACCTTCAGACGCAAGTCCAGCATGCATCTCAACAGTCATGGCATCCGCAATTTGCTTCAATTTGGACGTCGGAGTCGCACAATTTTCCTCCAATTCCTTGAGAATGTTAGCCGATTTGACACACGGATTCGTGTTTTGCATCCGGTGGCGTACGATCAAAGCCGCGGCGGCGCATACCGCAGCTCCACCGATGACGGCCACTCCGACAGTCACTTTCCCCATGACAAACAATCAAAGATCTGTAATCGAAACAAAGAAAGTGAAGAAGGATCTGAATTGAGATGTAATCAAAGGGGAATTAGGGTGTAACTGGTGGAAAAGAGATGAAAACCCTTGGATTGAGGGAAATTGAGAGATAAAAAGGGGGAAAATACTGAAAGGTGATGGAGCTCGATTGAATCCGATGAATGTGGGTGTGAATGCCAGATTGCATCGAACCACGTGGCTAATGGCTTTGGTTTCTTGCATCTTACAGTTTGTTCTTCGCGGGACCCAATCCAACAACACCAACCGTCAATCAAATAAGTCCAATTTAAATCACTGGGTCTAGTCTGCTATAATAAAACAAAATTGTTGGTCGTTACAAATTAAATAAACGTTATGTTTTCAACAACGATTTGACAAAGCTTTATCAACTTGTAGCCTCCTTTTTATTAAATTTTGTTCTCCAAATCTTTACTATAATGTGATTGACTCTTACTACTTAAAAGTTCATCTTGTGTTAAAACATTATATCTCTACTCCTTTTGAAGTTTTAGTCCAAGACGTAGATGTAAGCTGATTAGTTAACATCACCCGAACCACTATAAATTTTTATAATTGTGTCCAACATATTTTGTAATCACAACCTGTTCATTATTGTCTTGTAACCTAATAGGTCTTAAAAAGTTAAGCTTTATGAACAAGAAAAAGTTTTCAAAATGGCCATAAATTAGATACCCTACCCCTCCTAGGTTCTACACAATTAATGTCAAATATAATGTCTTAGTTTTGACCAACATACATACCAAAGGTGTGCAAAAACTTTCGGTTTAAGCAAGACAAGACCGGAACGGATCCGGGGGAATATATGACTAAAGCCATCAGGTTTCGGTTTGCATTTTACTTCAAATTCAAGTTTCCAATACGGTCCAGCGTTTGAACCAATGCACAACCTTAGTACTTATGAATTAGTTTATTTAGATCAAAGTTACCTTTAATAAGTTTAAGTGATGTCAAAAATGCTCACTTCGTAAAGACATTTATCTATTAGCAGAAGAGGTCATACGTTCGAACGGCGTGAGGTGATTTATTTGAGGTGATTTATTAAAAGTATGATAGATTTGTCATTTTCTTGTTATATATAAAAAACAATGTCAAAACATGCAATATCAAAAGATCAAGTCAAGGAAAGACTAATGATAGATCAACGGATGGCAAAAACACCTGAAACCCGAATTGTGTCGGGTATTGGCTTAGTTATAAATGTTTCCGCATGTATGATACATTTATAAGATAAGATGATACCCAACTAAAATACCCGAATATTTTAAACTTTATTTTGATTTTC
This sequence comes from Stevia rebaudiana, assembly GCA_009936405.2. Taxonomy (NCBI): domain Eukaryota; kingdom Viridiplantae; phylum Streptophyta; class Magnoliopsida; order Asterales; family Asteraceae; genus Stevia; species Stevia rebaudiana. The sequence goes on from WOUH02000017.1 coordinate 230,370, forward strand.
TTCATTTCTTACTTATTAATGCTTCATTTAATTATGTGAAAAAAATAATTATTATTTTAAGTTATCTATTTGATTATACAATTTATATGTTGTATGTTATAGAATATATAAAAACAATTATAACATTTTTAATTAAATTTTATAACACGTATAGGTATATATTATATTATATTGTAATTGTAATTGTTATAAAAAAAGAAATTATAAAATAATAATAACTGTAAAAAATGTAACTGTATATCCCACATGTAATTTTGAACAAATGAAGAGGCATACCCAATGGTATAATTGATATCCACAAGTATGCCCGATACCCAACAAATACCCACATATTGGACTAGCAATACCCGACTCGTCGTCATCCCTAGATCAACTTAACAGCATGAACGAATATAAACGACCCACTTCGCATATCCACATATTTCAATGTCATTTATCATTTGTTGATTCAGTTTTCACTTGAAAACACACCAACCACAACCGGTTTGACCCAAACCCATTTTAACATGTTAGCTAACCCACTCACGCCTCATTTAGTCACCCTTAGGTTGAACAAGCATTCGAACAAAATCATATAAAAAGGATGGTGAACGTTTTTCACTCTCGCTTTAGAAGAAAACGTCTATCAACGCAACCAATGTCTATAAATAATATTTCAAACCAAGATTACAAAAGACCGTAATACACAAATTAACAAGAAGAAAGCTAATGGTTTCATCTAAAGCTAGGTGACACCACTAATCTTAAAATAACAAAAACATGTACATCTGAACAACACTTGTAACTACACCCACAAATTGAATTAACCTACAAGTTGTTTGAGCTCCAACGCTCGCTTGCTTGCGATTGAAGAAACAGTGACGGTTGGTAAAATAATACTTACCAACTGAGAAATGCACTTTCATCTTTCTCTCAAGAGGTAACCTGTCCAACAAACAACCATACAACAGTTTGCAGCAGAGCAGTATGATACAGCTGGCGTAATCATGGGTCGGGTCAGGTAACGGGTCATGGCATCATGTTCTTGGTTTTAACAGGCGCAAGATGCTCTGAGAATTTTGATCCCAAAAAATACGCTAGGTGTTACAAACAGATTAGCCTTTTTTATCAAGTAAACCATTCATAATTTTTTATTTCGTTGGTTGTTATTTATATATTAGCCTCCTAGATACATATTTTGACCCACATATGCATGAGGTTTTTCAAATAACTCAAGCGCGCTTTTTAAAACCAAGGTCATGCTACATTTGACCCATAAATCGTTTAACCCCAGTTACTTTAACACAAAAAGATAACTAAGTTGAAACCATTTTTATACAAAATGGATCATAAATGTCACCTCTTAAAAAGGGTAATAATGAGAATTTCAAAACTTGCCTCATAATCGTGTTATGCTCGAACTCAGCTGCACTGACAAAATTTAGTAACATCCTGACTTCAGCATTGACTTCATAACAAAACAAAACAAAAAAAAAGTATTAGGTTTCTTATATATTAAACCAAGTTAAAAAAAAAAATTGAAAAACTTTTGAAGAAAACAAAAGGCTTTCTGAATAACAGAAACCAGAAAAAACCCCTTCTCATCTTCTTGCCATCACAAAAGCTGCAATAATCTTTTTTTCAAACACTCAGAAGCCAGAAGATGATATAAACTTATTAAGAAAGAAAATAAATTTTAAAAAATAAAACCTCATATCCAAACACCTGGATTTTGTCCCCCGACAATTGATCGACAGCCGATTGATAATCTTCCTCACCAACGAGACTTGTTTTTTCGGGCCCCACTTCCTCATTTGAAACTATACTTGACCCCGAACTACATCCAATAAACCCAACCTCTTCACTCTTTATATTACTCTCGGGTTCGGGCCCATTAGCTAACAAAAGGGTACACATATCGGGTGACATTGAATCACGGTTCAACGGGCTCATTAATGGGCTCAAAAACGGGCTCATGTTTGGGCTTGGGCTAACTGATTTCCTTCTTTGAGGACTATCTGTCTCCATGTGACCTTCATCTTTTCTCTTTGTACTCGCTTTCTCCACCGAACCTGGGCCACAAACGGGCTGATGATTCGAGGCCCGTGGAACCCGGGCCCGTTTGTAACCGTCTGGAAACACGTAAAGCGGGATTTGCTTTCTACGAACGTGGGATACGGAAATCTCCATCCCGGGTTTCCAAAACATGTACATGTTGATTGAATGTCTGAACTCATCGACGGTACCGCGGATATCGAATTGTTGATTTTCTTGAATTATTTCGCCTTGTTTTCTTTGTAATCCCATGAAAAATGCGTTGTGTGAACATTGTTTTGAATGATCAATGTATTCGTGAGGGTAAGGATGACATTGCAGCTTCCCGTGTGTGTCTCGCTCAATCTGCATAGTAAAAAAAAATCAAAATTAAAAAAAAAGGGTGGATGCTTGATATTATTCTTTTATATATACCTAATATCACCTCTAAACCATTTGTAAAATAAATAAATTTTGGTGGTTAATAAAATAGCGATAACGAAAAGGCAAGTAGGCAAAACAAGACTGGTCAAATGCTTTCAAAATACCCAAAAAAGTGCTTTGATCTGCTAAATTGGATTATTAAACTTTTGTAATCTTATTTAATCTAGTTAATACTTAAACAAAGAATATTAGTGTTGGCACTACGATCTGACACATTATGAACCGCAAATTAACATTTTTCAACTCAAATCTAATTTAACCTATAGTCTGTTACTTAGAAAATAGTTTTTGTAATCATATTTAATAAATAATTTAAAAAAAATTAAAACTTGGAAACAGGACCTTTCATCCTAACCCAACCTAATCTCTTTCGACAACCAATAACAAAATTAAAGACTTCAACTCTGACCCATTTTAACCTGTTGCTCTGATAACAGTCTTTGTAATCATATTTAATATATTAATCATTATGAGCCATATTTTTTGTTTTCCTTTTTTCATCTTTTAATTTGCAAAGGTTAATAACTATTTTAAAGAATCAAACATTACCATTAAAGTCAACTGCCTCAAACGAGACTCTACCCAACCTTTCCAAGCGCGTAAATCATCTGAGTCAGCAGCAACTATGTCAACCTGCAAATAGTTTTTGTAGCACTCGAAGAACATGTATGGTTCAAAAAGCATAGGCCATTGGGCTTTATTAAGTTCTATTTCCTGAAAAATGACAGTTAACAAACCATTAAACTAGTACACCAACCAAGGTAAAGTAAATACTAGAGGTGGCAACTTAAACAGAAATTTAATCATTTTTATTTAAATGATTAAATATAAAGACTATATAAATTTCCTTTTGCAAAAACAAAAATAATAAATTAATACAATCAGAGAAAATTTAGTATAATATACAAATTAAATAACCATTAATAATACTATAAAGCACCAACCATTGTTCCGACTGTACGAAAAAAAATAAAAAAAATTTACTCAATTTAATACATCACCAATACACCGATTTTGCCACCTCACACAACACCAGTATCAACTTACCTCACATATCCGATTACCAAACTGAAATTGTTCAGTCATAACACGAAGGGTGCTAGTGGAGACATTATAACTAGAATTCATGCACGGATAAGCAGGCGTTATGATTGGCATATGATGAGTTTTATCCTTGGGGTTCTTACGCGGGTCCCACACGGTGCATCCAAGCTCATCCTCTTGTATAGCACAAAGCATGACCGGATTTGGCCATCGCCATTGTGTATAAACCCTAAAAAACCGAGAAACCAACATACTTGGAATAGCATTTGGATAAAATTGACATACCCGTGCAACGAGTAGGGCCCAGTTCACGCCACCAAGAAAACCAGTCACCTGTGATATATAAAGTTAAAATGAGGCGTAAAATAATGTTGCAAATGAAATGAATTCACGTGTTCAAGCATAGTATAGAGATGGCAATATGTGAGTCAAAACGGGTTCAAATTTTCAAGTTTTTGTTTATAATAAACTATATTGTCACAAATGTTTTGAATAAAAACGATTTGAAAAGTTATAAGCACTAAATTAGACAAAAGAAAAGTGAATTGCCTCATTGAACATTGGAAGAGGTGGCAAAATGGGTTAATTGGGCAGGTTGCATAACGAGTCAAAACGGGTTCGGGTTAAAACGGATTGTATTGGGTTACACCAACCTGCAAACGCATTTTTTTTATATTTTATAAATAAGTAACGTGCCAGATATGGTTAAATACTATATATTACAAGAACAACCCAACCTTTTCAAGAGATAAATTTTCAAAAAACCCAATGGATTGATGCATAATTCACAAACAAGTCTCAGCAAATGGTCCTTTTAAGAGAGATTACAAACTTAATCATGCAAAAAAAGGACCTTTCAATGAACTTTCTATAGTTAAAAAATTTAATTATGTAAATATGAAGAGTTTTTTTGTTAAAAATTAATTGCCGGACTTTATCCTCTACGTTTTAAGAGATATAGGATTTAAATGCAAAAAAAAAGGCACCTGGTTGTAGATTTCAGATAAAGTGATTAAAAATTTTAAATAATCGTCCCTTAGAGAGTAAAATGATTTAAGATATTTTTACGCTTCGGACGGATTAATCTTGTTCACCCTTTGACCCGTTTCCTTTTTAGTTTATCTCATTAACCAAATCAACCCTTATACCAACAAATGGGTCAAAATTGCCACCTCTAAAACATAAGGAAGACAACACAACTATCACAATTCAACAGTTCAATTGTTGATACATAAAAAACATCTGCTTGTAAGATCACTTACATTTGAATAAACACCACGCCTTTTAGCCCAGAACTTTAAGCAACGAAGTGTCGTACGAAAATGCTAAATTTCATAAGGAAAAGAAAATGGTGAAATGTAAGTAGAAACGTCTGACAAAATGACAAACAACAATCATCAGCAGTCACCTCAACATTTGGAACAAGTTTAAGAATTTGGTCAGCAACCCTGCAGCCATTTAGACTACGAACCGTTGGCTCATCAACGTTATACAACACTGAAACATCAGAGATGTCCAAATCCTGTTTATAAAAAAATTGATCCATATTAGGCATGGGTTATAGTCCGTGGTATTTAGTTATGCAATGCCACTGTTTCTTTATTTGTACAAAAATATTAAAATATTAAGACAATTGGATCAAATGGAAACAAAGACAGCAGCAATTTTGTGGGAAAAACACAGCCCACAACTCGTTTATTTGTATTAGTCAAACGACACTTTCAAAACACTCTTTTGAGTCCTACTTATACTAAAAAACATAACCAACTTGAGCATACAACTTGACTTAATTCCTGCATAGTTGCCAGATCTAATCATTCCAAGATCTCCCAACTTGCCAACTCTCTCTTATTTTATTTTTATCTAATTCTTCTATTGCTTGTTCTTTTTGAAATATCAAGATTAAATCCAACATAGATAACTAAAGACTATAATGTTAATCTAAATGTTATTTTAAACCAAACTTATAAGGTTATGAAAACTTAATATACTTTAGGTACTCGTTTCATTTTCAATCAACTCTCTCAAGATTACCTGTCAGACCAACCATTTGAGATTTAAAAAAAACTACCCAAATCAACCCCGTTTGGAGTAAATGTGTCAAAATGAATCTCAAGTTGATTTACATAAATAGATTAACTTACATCGGGGACGACTAAACGAGAAATACTAGCATAAAGAAGATCAATAGATATCCCGTCAAACTTGAATTTCATAACCGGAACATGAGCACTTGGAACTGGTTGAAGTTCAGTAACTTCCTCCTTTTTTGTCAGCATCTCATGCAAGATAAAGAAAAAATCTTCCTGAAATATCGGAAGAAAAGAGTAAGCAACTCAATCTAGTGTGTGTTTGTGTGTGTGTTTTTAAAGTACGGTTCCCGTAAGAGCTTATTGAACAGTGAGAATGTTACAGCATATCACAATAAGAGATCATCTAAATCACGTGTTACAAAACAGTGTCCTTTTTGTAATCATATCAAAGTTCAACAATAAAGAACAAATAAAATCAAACGAAGACTCACATCGCGATTCACATAAGATGGTCCAACACATAAGGTGTCAATGTCTGCACCAGGACCATGAACCTACCACCAAAGTTGTAGATAAATAAACACCAACATAGTTGTATTAATAGTATTAAAATGGATATTTTGTATGCAACTACTTTCTTACCCCAAGTCGATAAGAACCAAAAGTAAATATGACTGCATTTGCATCCTCCACCATTTGGTCAGAATACCCTCGAAGGCGAGTAAGTTCCTTAACCCAATCAACCACAATCTATGCCACCAAATCAAATTGCCAAACACTCATATCAACTTTAAATAACCTTGAAAGAACCATTTAAAAATATATGTGAAAACCCGTAATCGCAAAACCATGGTAAAGAGATACACAAAAGTAAGTACCTAAACATGCCGATAATGCATGATCTCAATGAACATATCATACAAAGAGAGTATTAACTCTAACACAATACAAAGAGAGTATTAACTCTAACTAACATCTCAGATTCATTTATGGCAATTAGGCTAATCGTATTCAATTATCAATAAATATTTAACATAAACAGACTTTAAATGAATGTCACTGGTTCATGTTGTTAGTTTTATTGCTTAAAAATGATTGCTTGCTAATGATTGTCATAATGTTGATTGATGAATACTGAGGCCAATCTCACAGACTAATACAAATATTCTAGATAATCAATATACTTCATGTATAGTATTTCTTTATACCATCTACTCACTACTGTCAGGCGGCAGCCATTATATAAACTCAAAACATAAAACCTTGCAACCTACTCTTTCCTAGAAAAGATAACATAACCTAAGGTTGTGACGTTGTGTGATGTGCTTAAGAATTAAGATTATAACTTGATGTGTATACTAAATCATGATCAATTGAGCTAAAGAACTTTCAATGCACAACTATCATAAAAAATAATCATTGGTTGGCTCTAAATGCAGTAACAATAATCACAAGAACCTGCTTAATTTGACCAAGAACTTGCTCCCTCTTTGCTGCTTCTGCTTGACTTTCATATAATCCAGCATCCACCAAAAACTTCATAAAACATAGCAAAAAACGTAAAACTTTAAGAAAACAAAGGAAAGAAACTCGTGATTTAAATCATCAAATCAACTTTCAAATCCTACCTTATTTAATTTTTTAGTTCTGAGTAAATCAGCCTCAGATGGCCCCGCTAGAGACAGGGGTTTGGTGACTCCATGCTGCCTCGGTGAAGCTAAAGCCTCCGAACCCACCATTTCTAACCCAAATCCGAAGAAATCAGATTCTACGAAACCTAATTGAGAAGTAACCACTCGATAAACCTAATTTCAATCAAATTTCAAGTGAGTCTCTAAAAATTGACCCAGAACTGGTAACTTCAAACTGTTCGATTCGAAGATTACGAGGAAATGGAAATTAAATTAAAAAAATAGAATGGAAAATTGGGGTTTGATCGAAACCCTTTGAGGATTATGGTCAAGGGAATGAAAATGAAGATCGATCTGGGGGGAATCGATCGAAACCCTAGATTAGAGCAGGAATGTATGATTTGGGGGTGGATTTAAAAATTGAGATAAATATTATTGTGGTAGAATGTGGTAGAAGAAGTGAGGGGAAAGGGGGGAAGAACGCGTTGTCTGACTCGCATCAGGTTTCTTAATCAACTTGTATTTGTCTTTATTTACGATGAATAATTGCAATGTTCAAAGACAATAGATTTTTTTTAAAAAAATTCCTGTAACTCACAAACTACAAAAAGCTTAGATATTTTCATATTTTTTACTTCCGAATATATGATTTAAATAAGTGAATAAGGTGTGATTTTGTGAGGCTTCAAATTACTTTTCTTGTTTCCCCTTCTTCACCTCTAATAGATAAGTTCATTTCTCTTTATTTCCTTAATTTCTAGATCTTTACTACTATGATATATTTTTCTCATTTTAGATAACTTGAACCTTAACAGTGTACGCTTTATTTTAGTTTTACACTGAGTGTAATACTTACCCTGTCGAGGCCGGGTTTGTTGACATGGCCAACAAGTGACGATGAGTACACTGGCCCCCTCCTTATCCCTATCCCTAGACCCAAACCAAGCCTGACGGCTTCCCTTCCACGTCCTCTATATCTCTATTCCCCTATCTCTCCCTCTTTTATCTCTCTCTTCTTTTCTTAAAAATTAAATACTATAAAGAAGTGTGAAGTTGGTATAGCATAGGATAGTGATGTGACACTGAGATGACAGAATCATGAAGTGGGTAAGGATAGGATGTGAGGGATATACTCTTATTGAGTTATTTTAGAGCATTCACATCAATATCCCCATCTTTATCTTTATAATTCACTAAAATTCACTACATTTCTCTCTCTAATTCAATTAAATAATAACTTTTTATACCTTTATCACTACTTTTCTTTCTCATATTCAATTAAATAATACTTTTTTCTTTCTCCTATTCAATTAAATAATATTTTTTATACCTTTATCACTACATTTTTCTCTTTCCAATTTACTTTGATGAACAATGTTTCTCTATATTTACTACTTTCATCAGTTTCTTTATATCTTCCTACTCACAATCACTATTATACTATCTTTATAATATAAAGATTTCACTCACATAAATTATAGAGAACCAAATGTGAATGCTCTCTAAATTTGGTGTGAGTATATTCTCTGTATTATAGAGATTTATTGAAAGTGGTTGTGAGTAAAGGGATATAAAGAAATTAATAGATTCTCTATGTATAAAGAATTGGATAGAGAAAATGTAGTGATTTGTTAAATTGAATAGGAGAAAGAAAAGGTAGTGATTTAAATAAATTAATATTTATTGAATAGGAAGTTAGTTGTGAGTGGATGAGAGAGAAAAAATAATGATAAATGTATTAAAAAAATATTATTTAATTGAACATAAGAGAGAAACAATTATTATTTTAAGTGATTTATAGATAGAGAAGAAGCCAATGTGAATGCTCTTAGCAGTTGAATTTGTTTCTCTTTAAATATTGATAGACATTTTTTTTAAAGTAATGGTTCCTTCTATAACATTGTAAATGATTTTACGATTATTGATGATCCAAGACTCCCAAGTAGGATCTTGTTATGAAATGAACCAAATAGCATGAAGCTCGCTTAAACTTTTATAAGAACTAGGTCGGCCGACATAAACCAGTTGTAAACAAGGCATAACTGTTACTTGCCATATATATCAAGATTGACACTACAATTTGTTTTTAAAAGTATAGTCAACGGTTTATTTATAACCACGCAGAGGAAGCTTTGGAAGGGAAATACACAAAAGATTGGTAGAATTAAATTAATGAAGCCATAAATTTCCATGATCTAAAAGGATCATAAAATGTGTTAACGTGCACAAACATTACAAGTTACAACATACCTTCTAGAAACAATACTAACAGCAACATAATCTGTCATATTTTTAAACTAGCTCTAACGATAGCTGCGATATTTGGGGCTGTACATGCAGCTCTCGGCATATGCTGCAAGGTTTTCTGGTTGGGGAAGACGACTCGCCAAACCTACAACACCACATCAAAATTTGCATTTAGATAAAAATGATTAGAGATACAGTAAGGTTTCTAAATAATGAAATTTATTAATCATTGTACAATTGTTGTAGATATTAGGGGGTATACATAAACTGTTAACGGTTTTAGAATGGTTCAGTTTTGGCAGTTTAAAGGTTCAGTCTGATTTGAAACTTTATATTAATTATAACTTCTTTTTTCCTTTTGGATTATGTAGTCACCTTTAAATGTATAAGAACAAACGAAGGAGTTGAGACACAAAATAAAAATATTCGGTTCAAACCGCCAAAACCAAATTCTAACCGGCCCAGACCCATCCAATTCAGCAGGTCTGGTTTGTCATTTTGCGAAACCATAGTTGGCTTTTAATTTTGGCGGTATTAAAAAAATTGAAAACCATGAGGAGGCTTTTAAAAAATCGAGAACCAAACCGAACATGGTCAGTTTGGTTTAAGTTTGGGTTTAAGTTTAGGAGTGAGGGCTCACCAAGTTCATATGCTTTGGCTGCCACCTTGGCTGCAATGTGAGCAGAAATCTTGCGGATGTTGGTAAAGGGTGGGTAAATTAGTCCTTTCTCAAAATGCTCTTCTGTAACCTGTTCAGCAAGAGCCTCCGCTGTTCCATTCCACAAATAAAATAAAATAAATATTAGATTACATCATTAACATGTCAAGAATATAATTTATAGACTGCAAACTTACAGGCAGCTAAAAGCATGTCATCGTGAACACGAATTGCACCAGAAATGATTAATCCAAGACCAAATCCAGGGAAAATGTACGCATTATTGGCCTGAAATGGATAAAACAGTACTAATTAATTCTTCTTAATTTCCTTTTTTTTTTTTTAATTATAGACCAATATTGTGCTTAAAGGTTCAAGAAGTCAAGACCTGGCCTGACACGTGGACCTTTCCATTATATTCAACAGGGTCAAATGGACTCCCACTTGCGAATATTGCACGACCCTGTAATTATCAAGATACAAAATATATGTAAGCATAACCTCAGGTCAATGAAATCAGAATAATGTTCGGTTTATTAACCAGAATCCGAGTTGGATATTTAAAACGGATTATCTAATGAGACAGCAATCTTTCATGATTGGACTTGATTAAAAGTCAAATAATAAGTTTTAGAAAATTGATCCATACCAGCTGCAACAAAACAAATCATCTAAGGGTAAATTAAATTACTTATTTACCTACTGGTCCATCTTTTCGATGAAATATGACTTGTTTGGTTGTTTTATCTATTAATTCCTTGAATAAATGATTTTAACAAAAGATTCAAACAAGTTATTATCTAATTTTACAATTTTAAACAACTGACACACACTCAAACACCCCTTAACACAATAATCTTTTGTTTGGAAAATAGATCATATTAAGCTGGGGTCAAATCATCAAATATCCATTTGAAATTACACTTGAAAGGTTGCAATATGCATTAATTGTGTATATTATTCATACCTCACTCCAGGTATAAGCTTGTTCAGCAGTACATTCGGATTGTGAAGTTGGGTTGGAAAGAGCAAGAATAACAGGTTTCTGCAACAACAACAAAAAGAAAAACTTGTTTATAAATCATTCACTTTTTATTTGTTATTTTTTATTAAGGAGGTTAGATAATTTATTGTGCAGGACCAAATTACCTCATTAAGAGACGACATGGTTTCAACAACTTCTTTTGTAAAAGTCTGTCCTGCCCCTGATGATCCAATCAGCACTGTTGGCCTGATTGTCTGGTAAGTGGTAACACAACGGAAGTGAGACGAACACAAACTTTTATATGCAAATTTATTGAAACTAATTTTTTTTACGGGCAACCCGTGAGCCGACCCGTTTGAACCGAATATGTTACCCAACCTGACCCGTTTACCACCTAAACAAGAGATAGGAAGAGATCCATACCTTGATAGCATCCAAGAATTTATTAACAGGTTCGTGATCATGAGCCCAAGGCTTCTTAAAATGTTGTAGTGAATCTAGGCGAGATTTAACAATCAAACCCTACAAATATGTGACAAAAAAACAAATAAGTAAAATGATGCAATAAAAAAAAAACAGTATTTTTATATTTGTTACCTTTGAGTCTACAAGCCAAACCTTCTTGCGAGCCTCTTCTAATGGCACGTTTGTCTGCATGATTGCATGAAAGATCATCATATTAGATTAAAGGTGGTAATTTAAATCCACGTTCTTCTGAATGGATCAGATTTTGGGTATGTTTTTAGTGTGATCAACATAATAACTTATCTGTATATTTCACAAAAAATGAGGTTAAGTCCCTCAACTTCTTTTGTAGTTGAATGAGTCGTCAAAGCTTGTTTTTTTGGGTGAAACATATATAAAAGGCAGAGTGTTTAAGGACTTAATTGACAAATCAAACAAAAGTTTAAGAGCTTAAAGACTTTTACTTTGTAAGTGTTTGTTTATGGTTGACCCCCAAAAAACTAACTACAAGGACTTACAGAATGAATCAATCACAAAGAAAAAAAAAAGGTCAAGAAATTTAACCACACTTTTGGTGTTTTTATGCATACAACCTTCTAAATCGCTTTATTAAATAAAAGATTAATTATTATAGGAATATAGTAATCATAATCAACACTTTAGTTATTTATCAAAAAAATAAAAATAACTTTTAGTTGCAGGTCAACCTGATCCAACCCATCTTGACACTTATAATCTAGATGTTTTCTAACCTGTTTTGAAATTTCGAGAGCTATGAGTTCAGCAATACCAGTGCCAGCCTGGATAAAAAAGAGCTCAAATTAAGATACAAAAGAACAAAATGTCACAAATCAAGAGACCAAAAGAAGATGAATTGTGAAAAAATAAGTAGGATTTGCTAACCTCGCCAGCTCCAAGAAATAGAAATCTATGGTCAGCCAAAGATCCACCAACTAATTTTAGTGCAGAAATAAGTCCTGCAAGCACCACTGATGCTGTCCCCTAAAACAAAATATAAGAGAAATTTAATCAAAGGCCACAAATCTGCCGGTTGATTTTGATTGTGTTTTCGTTTCAATTGAATTGTTAAGTTGAATACAAAAGAATAACTGAAAGTGTTGAAAATTCCTAGATATTTAGGAGATACAACCTTGAAAATTGTAATAATATTGTTCCTGTAATCATATTTAACAGATTAATTGTCTAACAAAATTTTTATAAGTTATGGAGAACAAGTGATTGTGGGCCGTTTCAACCTCGTATTAGAAAAAAGAACAAAGTCAGCCCAAACCCGCTTTTACTCATTACCCAACCCGCCAATCTTGCATGAAGAAATGAAAAAGGGTCACTCAATATGTTTTTTTATATGTACCATTGTATGTCGTTATCATATTTGAATTATCATTCGACATAACATAAATTTTATATTTTTAATATTATTAGATAAAGATTAGTCTATGTATCAATTTCACGTTATATATAGAGCAAGATGTACAATTTGACTTCGGGTTAATATATAACTTAATGAAAAATCAGGAATTTATATTTGTAAAAAGATAAAAGTAAAAGATGAAGATAATCTCAAATAAGATTATAATCTAAATAACATATTCCTAGTTTCTGTTTTTGAATAAAGATTGTTGTCCTCTAATTATGTAATACCTGTATATCATCATTGAAAACAAGATGGGTGGTTCTATACTTTTCAAGAAGATCAAAGGCGTTGTGGTTTGCGAAATCCTCAAACTGCAAAGATAAAATTTAAAGATTGATAACCACCATTTCTCATGTACAAGAAAGAAACAAGATAAAGGTAGATTTAAAAAAAAAAAAAGATAAAAGTTGCCAACCTGAATGAGGACCTTTTCCCCATAATTCTGCTTCACAGCAGACATGAACTCACTCATAAGTTCAGCATACTCCTGGAAAATGAACAATCATTCAATAAACAACAAATGTAGAAAAAATATAGATTGTGTGGCTTTCGCACAGCTACTTATAAGTAAGTTGGTTCCTGTTATATCTGTTTTCGAAATAATATAGTTGCCAAAAAAGATCAAATGCGTTCAACAGGTTAAAAGTAACCAAAGGTGTATTTATAAATGCATAAAACCTCCTAAATCAATTTTCTTACACCATATTAGAGCATTACTAAATAATACAACTTTTATAATAAGATTTGAAACACTACTTGTTTCTAAAAAAAGACAACTTTATGGTCCAAAAATGTTTCCAGTCCAAGAAAACTACCTAACGTGCCAAATTGAAAAAAAAATGAATTCAAAAGGGATGCAAATTTAACCCCTTTGCTAATAAATAAGTTAATTCCGGTTTCATATACTCCTAATGGGTCTAAGTGTCTAACCAGTCAATTAAGTAAAACCTAAAAAGGAAACAAGGCAGGTCGGTCAAAACTCAAAAGCCACTAGAGGTGTATTTTTATAACATTACTAATATTCGCACACAATTTGTTTATGAAAAGGTAAACTTTTTGAGCAAATGTTTTCGGTCAACCAAACCAGAAGTATCACGTAATACATGAGAACAGAGACAAACGATTAAATTTAAAAACCAGGAAACTAGCTAACCTGCCCACTCGCTCTCCTTTGCCTTAAACCAATGTAGAATTCATCGTTCAACATCTTCTCGTTATTCGTGCCAACATCAATAGTTATTGGCAAACACTGCAGATATTGTTTACGATATTATTTAAGCATTGTCATTTATATATGCTTTTTCAAAAAGATAACCAAGCAAGATATAAAAAACAATAATAATAATAATAACCATAATTACTTACAGCCGAAGGACGAACTCCTCCAAGAGCTGTGTAGAGAGAGAGCTTTCCCACAGGTATACCCATTCCCTGTAAAGTATTTGCATAAAACAAAATTAATAATCATAATCAAATATATAGCTTCAACAAAACAGAAAAGGTTGTGGAAGATAGCTCATTTTGCTTCTCAGATAATTGCAAGATTATGCGTTTAACATATTCTAATTACTCAGACCACACTGAACATTTGTTTTAAAAATAAAAGTTTTTATGAATTAAGTAAAAATCTCTCAAAGTTTTTAAATTACTAGTTGAAAACTGATGTCAAATCGAGTCCCAAAATTCAGATAATTAAAGCATGTGAAGAATCTGTATATACATGCATCGAAACTCATCATTGGGACTTCAAGTCACAAGAATCAGATAATATGTTTCTAATGCTAAACCAACCACCATGTAAATCTAAATTAATTATCACTAAAATCAATCCATCTTAATAAATAGCTAATATTATTACACATTAAAAAACAAAGAGTACAAGCACATATTATATTGCAATTTGCAAATTCGGCGACATCAATTATCCAACTATAAAAACATTATAAATATAATTAAATCTGTTACCTGGCAACCAAGGTCTCCTAGGCCTAAGATACGTTCACCATCCGTTACAACTATAACTTGAATTTTTTTCTGAGGCCAATTCTTCAAAATCTCAAGAATCTTCCCCCTGTGAAAATAAATATTAGTTAATTGAAATACTTAAAGAAACAAAATGTTTCGATAAACATATAAGAGATAATAGTGATGGGAACTTGCTTGTCTTTTAAACTAATAAATAAACCCTGTGGGTTTTTGAAAATGCTCCCATATTTTTGGCATGCTTCACCAACGGTTGGTGTATATACAATTGGGAGAAGCTCCTCAACGTTTTCAATTAATAGCTTGTAGAATAATCTCTCGTTTCTCTCCTGTAGACCAAGATAAATAAACGGTTAAAAATATATACACAATAAAAGTTTAGAATAAAATGATACTAGTTATATTTTATAAACATTGAATAAGAAGTTTAGCAGTATGTATGAGTTAATCAAAGGTCACTTTTTTAGTGTGAGTCAAAATAGAATGATTTAGATTAGGTTGATCAATTAACATTTATGTTCAATGTTTTCTTTTTTGTATTTTCATTATAAGAATGTCTTACTTAATATAACCAAAATAACTTTATTACTATAAGATATATATATATTCAAATAAAATGATTTAGTTGGCTAAATGCACTAAAATTAGAATAAGAGCAGCTCTCATTCCATTTGAAACATTCTTTTAGCTGATTGTTTTTATAAGCACAACCCAAATCAACCCAATACAAGTGAATGTATAAAAAAATTTAAAAATATTTGTAAGGTTTACCTGAAGATCCATCATGGCTTGGTACTTCTGTAAAGGTATTTGATATTGGCGGATATTATGCATCATCTTTTTTACCTGATTATATGAAGCATTATACAAAAAATGAGATTTTTCCATATATACCCCTATTTAATATTTAAAAGTATCAAAAAGAAAGCCAAGACTTGTGCGAAAAAAGACTACCTACCTGTAGATCATGATTGACAACAACCGGAGGAAGAAGACCACGTAAATAATGGGCATCTCGTTCTTTCTCAGTAAAAGCCAAACCTTTGTTGTGATGTGGGTCCCGCAACAACGAATAGCCACTAGGTAAAAGAGACAATTATACATAATTGATAAGTTAATTACAAGTTGGATATCATCTGTGAACACCAAAATTTTCCATTTTATAGCAACAGCAATTGACTCCAATAAAAGCTCCAATATGTCAAATATCATATTCAGAATTCTTATGATTAAATAAAGCCAATAAACAAGTTGAACAGTAGAACCCTACCATTTATTTTATTCAAAAAATGGTCCTCCTTATCAAATTCAATTTTCCACATACAACCTAATATGTATAATCACTTCAATTTAAAAGTTGTTGCAAGGAGCCTTTTGTTGTTAACAAATGAATTTAAAAATTTTAGTAAAAATATACAATGAATCTGTATAACACACAACTTCAGCTTGAATTTATTTGTTGAACAAACTTCTGAATAAAAAACTGATAAAAAAACACGTTAGGAGTAGTTCAAGGTAATATATTTATAAACATGTACGTATATACTAGTTTGTCTCTTAAAAACGTAGAATTAAATATGGAAACCATAATCTGCTTTTTCGTTTATTTTTTTAACGAAACGCTTTCGCGTACCATCATATACGAAAAAAATACAATCAATTTTTGAAGTGCGTGAAATTGATATTAAACGAGCATAGAAATCATCGACGTGAAATAAAAACCGGTCGATTTAGGATCAGTTGTTACCTGGCAACAGAAACAAACCACGGAGTGATATATTGATCCTCGGTGGCGCTATCCTCACCGTAGACGTCTTCAACGCCGCCACCAACAACCGCGGTCGGTTCATTACGATCAGAATCGTCGGCTTCTACCGCCACCGGAGCATTCACCTCCTTAACAGCGCTATCCACCGAAACGCTGACGTTTCTCTCCGATCGACCATTATTAGCATTCAGCATACCTACTACCACCGGACGCCTCGCCGACAACCTCAACGACTGGGATTGCGTCCTCAAAACTCCAGAAATGGAGTTCTTCTGCAAAATCAGATATACAACAAATCGATCCATAACAAATGCTGATCTTAACTTCCAAATCTACTAAGCTAAATTAACCGATACTGCCACAAATTGTAAAAATTTACATGTACGTAAATCAAAATCGAAACAAAAATATGATAAACTGAAAAGGAATTGATATCAAAACTAGATTACAAACAATCAGCCCATATCACATGTTAATCTAAACGAAAAAACTTGCTACCATCAAATTATGCTCAAACTGACGGATTTTAGTCTAGATTTGTCATGTACATCAATCAGAATCGAAACAGAAATCAAGGATTTTAAAAATTTACCACATAGGAGGAACTGTTTAAGGACATCATGGTGAGAGAGAAGAGTATGAATTAGGGCAAACTCTCTATCTCTCTCGCTCAATGTGTTGCAGGTCTCCGATTTGTATGAAGGGTTTTGTGTGTGAAATGTGGGAAGAAGAACTCGTCAAGATTTGGGTGAACTTTATAATGCTCACCAGTCCGCACCTTCCTCTCCCAACAAACAACCAGCCGTGCACCTCGTTCCAATATAACTTTGAGAAATATTAGATGGAGTCCTTGTATTATACTCATATTCAGATTTTGTTTCTAAAGTTTTATTAATCACACATTTGGTCTTATAAGTTGTTCAATTGTATCATGAAGATATCTCAATCAGATTTTTGTTTAGAGAATCAACACGTATTTATCTCTTTCGTCTTTGATACATTTGATTTTCTAGCCCTATAAATAGTGGAATTTCTTAATAGGGTTCAATGGGTCGTGCATAATAATGTTTTGGCCCGTAAGACACAAAGCATAATAATATTCCAGCCCCTAATTGTAACAAGGGAAACATTGAATACTTGAAATTACACCCAAAAAATAATGATAATAATAATAATAATAAAATACTCTTACGTTAAGAAACAAAATTAACATAAAAAAAATAGCTCTTATAGATTTTTGATTTGGGCAATCAAAGAAAGTTAATTGTTATCCTCGAATTTTATAAGTTGTGGCAAAGTTAAACATCGGTTGATGTACAGTGACAAAATGTCACAGTTTTATCCACAATCATATGAAATGGTTGAATGATAAATTGATAATCCGTCTGATTATTTTCTTTCATTAGAGGAAAAAAGATCCAAATTGACATAATTATTTACACAATAAAATACATAAAGATTATGAATTCTAACTGCAGGTAGGTGTGTATTTATTAAGCTCTTTATTTTCATTTTATCCTATAATAATTGGTATTTAGCTAAACATATTTGAATGTAGAAGATCAATTTGTCGATGAATACATGAAAGGATACGTGGTCTGATGATACCAAGTTGGCAAGTTGTATAGGAATGATGTCTTATTTTAAGTTGTTGATGGTGGATGATAAGTGTAACTCGAAATTAAGATTAAGGGGCCTAAGTCACACATTTTAAAAATATGATCAGCACAATCTATGACTATTATTTATTAATAGAGTTGAAAAAAAATGACAACTGATAATAGGTTATTTCGATTATTACACTCTACTCCAAATGTTGAAAACGTGAGAAATGAGGATTCACGCTCACAGGAATTTGCTTCATGTGGCGGACAAGCCCATGGCAAACCCAGCCTCCACTTTGATTGAATTAAATTTATTTTTGGTTTATGTAAATTATATATAGTTTTAGAATACATTAAGGTGA
>WOUH02000017.1:249141-266068 GCA_009936405.2 Stevia rebaudiana
TAACAGTGTACTTGTTTGCGATCAATACTGTAGTTAATAACCACTAGGTCTATTATCATTAGCTCGCCAAAGGTGATCAAGAGCCTTATTTGTCCCTAAAGCTACAATGTACTTGTTTGCGGTCCAAGTAAATGAAGTTAACCTCACACAAACCTCCGCTTTAATACCCTCAAACCCCACCTTGTTTGGATGGCTTAACATAGACCATGTAATTGTTATAATGACATATAAGAAAAACTTATTTTAGAGCCGCATGCATTGAAAAAAAAAAGAGAGTTCATAATGCAAACAACATGTGGGTATTAAGCTCCCACAACGACCACATGTTAATCCATAAACTCATATATGAACCAGACCCACTCGTCTTGACAAACTGCTACCTTGACCACTCATACCATCATCCACAACCCCATGGCCCATGGGTGATTTAAACTTTATGTATTGAGATCACAAAGTCTCATTTAGAGTGTGTGAGCAAACAACCATATTGGATTTACATATTTATCGGATGACAGATGCTAAACACGATTTCGCCTGAAAGGTTAAAAGCAATTTAAAAATGACATTTGACAACTTTAACGAAATTCTTTAAAAATGGTATTTGACAACTTTAACGAGCTTCGAGTGAACTCATTCACGTGTCATTAGAACCGACTCGTCGAGTATTGTAACCTAAACCATAAAGCTAAATTTGAATATTAAAGGATAAACTATAAAGCTAATTTATAAACCTTAAAAGAAACTGCATATAATTCGATAACACCGTTCCAAAACCACCAATGAGTTTAATTGAAATTCATTAAAATTGTCAAATGTCATGTTTATGATTTTTTTTAGCGTTTTTAGACAAGATATTGTTTTTAGTTGATTTTTCCTATATATTTATTTTGGAGGAACATATGTGCCGGTGTATACCGTATAGATCGAGATATATAGACTTGTAATATATTTGTTCGTATATTATAGTTATGTATTATCTTCGGGTAAACCTATGGGATATGCTTGATTTTTATCACATCTTAAAGTTTTAGACTCACGTTTGAGAGAGGTTAATAACAAGACACAATAATAATGTCCAAAACAAAAACCAAAAAAAAATCTAAAACCGGACAAAAAACTTCTGCCAAAGACTTCTAAAAAACCTAGAAAGATAGAAAAACATTAAATCTCAGATACTAAAAAATTGTAACAAATATGTTTCGCAGTATATTTTTAAAAAAAGTAAAATACTAATATTGAGTATAAAGAAAATTAGTAAACAACATAAAATAATTAAAAAAGTAATAAACTAAAATTAAAAATTAAAACTCATCAAAACTAGACAATTAAAAAAAACTAATTAACCCTGAAAGTTACTGTACATTTCAATTTTTAGAAGCTGAAAACTGTTAATTTCCAAATGTTATAATTTCTTATAAATTATAATCAAGTCAGACGCATAATAAAACATATATCAATCTTAATTGATACTTGGTCGTTATATTCTGTTTTTGTATAATAAGATTTAAGATTGAACTATAACAAAGCGTGTTTACTAGTTAGTAAGTTGTTTATTTTTATTATTACCTTCTACTTCAAGTTAATTTTGTTGAAAAGAAATATAATTTTTGTTTCTTTCATTTGTCTGACTTAATGCCAAAAACTTAACATGCATAAAGAAATATATTGAAATCAAAACATGTAATTAAATTAAAGATAATTTTACATAACTAAAAACTATGAATCTATTTAGTGAGAACTTGAAAAACTTGGTACGAATCAAGTTTGTCATAATTGTAAATTATAAGGGTCATGATTAGCTCGCCAAAGGTGAACGGACTTATTTGTCACCAGCATTGCTTGTGGACCTTGTGGACGAAAGAAATTAAGCGAACTTTTGCTGACTCGGGTTTAACAAGTATAGTCTTGACTCTTGATCATGACCCACAAGTATATACGAGATCGTGTGATTCATATTGTTACAAGTATATGCTATTATTATGCATTTAACGAGAAAGCCATTTTACTTTGTGATGGCCTATTAAACATTTTTGAAATGAATTTTAATTAAAAAGTTTTACGATGTAAATCGCTAGACATTTTTTCTTACTATGTGATTACAATACTAAATGTTTTAAATATAAAAATAAATACGTACGTCTTTAATAAAATGGTTTGTTTTTAATTGTATTTTTTTTAAATGTAATTGTCTATATTAATCTAATTTTTTTATATGTATTTATATATATGTTAAAAAGTTTTGTATTTGTGTATTAGAAAAAAAACATTTATATTTTTATAGAGGATAGTAAGTAAAACGGGTAAGACCCACCCGGAAAACCCAAAACGTACAGACCCGACACATAAACAAAGTGACGGGAAAAACGTAACAAACTCTTGACACGTGGCAGAAATCCAGAGGCTCTCAAAAAGCACCATTCATCCGGACCATTGGACGAGAACATGCTTTCCTCACCAATGGGGCCCACTCAAACTAACCTATAAATAGGAAGATCACTTGTAGAAAAAAGGAGGCACGATCTAATAGAATTCTCTGGTGATCAGCAAATACTTGTAATTTGATAGTTGTGAAAATTAGATCTCGGTTTGATTGTAAGCTTTACCATTGAAATAGAAGTTCTAAACCTTACAATTAGATTTCTGTTTCTTCAGTTTTTATAATGAAAGTTTTTTTATTTTCACTTTTCTTGGTTTTTTTTGTTGTATTCACATTTTGTTATTTATCAAAATTATGTTCTAATATAGAAATATATACGACTTTTTAAATTGACTGAATTGTATTTTTTTTAACTATTTGCATTGCGTAAGTGATGGACACAATGTGACACTCTGATGTCGAAGAGTGCAAGCGAGGTTCCGGTGCTTATGATTAATGGCAGGTTGGGTACGGTTGTTGCTTATGGATGTGGTTTGCTTAGTTGTTACTAATGAAATACGAAGACATCATTCCAGTAGTTGATGTTGAACATTGTTGTTTGTCATTTATATATAATAAGTTTTATACATGTAATATTAATAAAGTATGAATCTAAATATCAGCATTCAGAAAGATATGGTCAGTTGATATGAAATAACCAAGCTACTCTAGTAGTTATATCCTGCAAACCACACTCAAATAGTAATTTATACCATAAAAAATATAAATTGTGTTTGAACGTATATATAGCGTTGGAGTAAAAGTTAAGGTTTTGAAAGTAAGTGAAAATATAATGTGCCAACTAAATTTGGGCGACTGATTTAGCCATTTAGAATTTGGTTTATATAATTGGAGATGCTCGAAGTAAATAATTAAACCCAAGTACCTGACTCATCCTTACTAGTGGATTTAACATCATAACCATTTAATTGTAAGTAATATCTTTATTTTTCTTGATGGTCTACTTTCTTGTTGTAAACCTATTATTTAGCATGTCATACCTCGCTCATAATGTGTAATGTCATTTGCAGTTAAAAGAACGTGAAATTATTTTATTACGTGATTACTCTTAAACAATTAGACACTTAGACCCAAATTGCCTTGATCAAATATCCAATCAACTTTATTTTGGCATCATACATTTTCAAATCCCCCTAGTACATCTATTCAAACGGATATCCGGGATGGGACTATATAAAAAGAATACACAAAAAGAAGTGTTCAAACTTTATAAGGTGACAGACTGACAGTTACGTACACTTACGTTGTCTTGAATAAATCGTTAATATGAAAGATGGTTTGATTTTCTAATGTTGTTTAATTTTTTAAAATAATACCTGTAGGATTAATTTACTGGTAAAGAGGTCATTTTGTCACATTGCTTCAATTTGCGTGGGTGACTAATTAGACATGAAAATGAGAAAGCTTGTCATGATATTGCCTTCCTCTTGTTGATGTCAGTCGTTAAAACACAAGAACAAACTATTTCATAAAACTTAAAACTTAAAAACTTCTCTGAAAAAATAATTATAAATGTCAATCGTGGAGATGCTTATTAAACCACAGTTAATAACTCCGTTATTTATTTTAATGGTTTGTGGGCTATTGTTTGTTTTGAGTAAAATACTAAGCCCAAAAATAAAAGTAAACATCTTTATTATAATGGGCTACAGAGCCCAGATCATTCTAAATCTATTAAACCGGATGACGTCATTTTCTAAAAGAAACAGGTTCTTGATTCCCGCCTTTTTAATTAATTATCAAAGCTTCAAAAAAGAAAACAGAAAAAGTGTTGATTGGGGACTCTATGTAGGATTACTTCCAGACAATCTCATCATTGCTGCTTATTCCTTAATTCAATTCATCTTCTATAAAGTTATTATCAACTATTGTTTATTGGTCGATCGGAACAAAGATCTGGTGGTGCTGGCGATACCAGTTTCCGATCAAATCAATGGCAAATTCTCCTCAATCAACTCACCAGACACCACTTGATTTCCGTGCGCCACCGCCTTCACCGGTGGACGCCGGGCGGCGATCATCCGTCGCCAACGATGAAATCCTCACTGAGTTTCTCCACCGGTCACTCCAAGTGCCGGATCTCGTGCTGCCGGATCGTGTATTTCCTCGTCAGAATTCGAAGATCCAGAAGCTTCCTAAACTCGATTTTGAAGTGCTAAACCTAAACGCTCGCGATTCTTCAGAGAATCACGGTGTTTCTGAAGTTACTGAATCGATCGCTCAGATTGGTTGTTTTGAGTTCGTTAACCATGGAGTTTCTGAAGAGCTTTTTATCTTCGGTTGTCAAATCCGGTGCCGGAATGTTCAAACTATCACCGGAGAAGAAGGAAGTTGTGTCTAGATCTGCTGAAAAATTGTACGGTTTTGTGGAGTTTCATGGAGATGAGAAGGAATCAAGCGAAGAGTTTGTTTGGTGTAGAAACGATTCGTTGAAATCGGAGATGGAGGAAATTTGGTCTGATCATCATTCAAATTTCAGGTAGATTAATTTTACCATTAGTGCATCTGAAAAAATCTGGATCACATTGAAATGTTGCAGTATAAATAATAGCAAACCTATTTAATAATTAGATTTCTTGTGATCTTCGTCACAAATGACCACTAGATCAACAATAATTCTCAATTAGATTGACATGTTGCTATGTAAAAAATTAGAAAAAAGTTGAATAAGCTTTTAAGACATTAACTATATTAACTTCCATTGATCTAGTATTGACAAATAAACAATAATTATTAATTAGTATTAGGTATTGGACTAGACATAAATAAAAAATATGTATGAATATTGCTTCAAAAGCATCTACCACTTACAAACAATCATATCTGTTCAGTATGTAAACATATGTTCAACTGATACATATATTTCCAGAATTCTACTCAATTTCTTTTTGATTGAACTTTTGTAGTGAAAAAATGGAAACACTCATGTCTGAGATTGAAAACATATCCAAAATTCTACTCAATTTCTTTCTCGATCATTCAAACTTCAATTCACGATCAATTGATGTTGATGGAACTAGAGAGAGAGAAACTGCTGGATCCGTATGTTACATCTACAAGCATTGCCCGGATACAGATACATTAACAGATGATGATGATCATATGTGTTCATTGAGATACGATGTGATTCGAATGCTGATTAGAGGATCGGAACACGCTCACACACTTTGCTTTCACGTATGTGATGGATCTTCAGAGTTTCATGTTTATTCCAAGAAAGGTTGGGTATCGTTTTCACCGGATTACAACTCGTTGATCATCACCATTGGAGATCAATTGCAGGTAATTAACTTCACTTAACTTTACTGCCTCACTACACCAAAAGTAAATTCATTTCGCCAGTGTAATTACCAGTCTAACTTTTAAAAAATTGTTAAAAAATATGATTATTGCCAATATACAATCAAACTAAAAATGCAATATTTTAACTAAAGTTATGGTGTGAAAAATGCAGACATGGAGTGAAGGAAAGTACAAACATGTTATTGGGAGACCAATCTTCAAAGGGAAACTAGACGATTGTATATCAATGGCTTTTCTATATAACCCTCCTCCACTTACATTCACACTCACATCCAAAGGCCAAAATGACAAAAACATTTCATTTGGTTTTCAATTCTTGTTGGTTTTGATTTTAATCCTTCTTTTCAATCTTTTCTCTTATGTTTTACTTTAAACCAACATATTAATTGATTCGATTTACTCAACCTTAAGATTTGAGGCTAAACTTGTGCTAGATCTCGAATAGGTTGTGTGTGTTTTTATCGTTAAAAATGAATCTGTTAGTATCTCGAATATGTTATTAAACGAACATATATTTATCATTTCTTATTATTTTCTTGATTGAATAAATTTTGTTAACTGTTTCAAATTAAATCCATACGTAAATGAGCATAATGAATACATAACGCCATAACCAAGGCTTGTCAAGATTCATAGTAGTTTATAAATCTCTAATGAAAAGTGAGTATATACTCGTACTTTCGTATATTAGAGAGAGAAAACTTAAGCCTTTGCAAGAAATACTAGTGGTGACAGTACTTTTTGGCTCATCTATCATTTAGTAAGATTTATAGGATATCTGGGTAACTTCTAAAACAAGAAGCCCGTCTAGCTCAGTTGGTAGAGCGCAAGGCTCTTAACTTGTGGTCGTGGGTTCGAGCCCCACGGTGGGCGATTCATTTTTTTATTCAGGCAACTTTTAGTCATAAAGTTCAACATTAAAGGTAAGTGCTGAAAAGTGCCTGTACAAAATAAGTAATAATCGATTTTATAAATAAAACATTTGGTTTAATATTTCACAAATCCTAGTAATAAAAGGATATCTATAAGAACATCATCATCGTACTCAGGATATCCCACTTAAAAGTAGGGTCTGAGGAGGGTAGATATAGACAGCCTTACCTTTACCACGTATGATAGAGAGACTGCTTCCGATGAGACCCCCACGTAGGATATCTATAAGAACCATCAACATTAATAGAAAACTTTAGTGTCAAAAAAGTCAATCACTTTGTAGTTTGGTTAATCGGTTTAAACTTTAAACAATTTTTTGTTTCCTACAACACCTAAACTGTCTAAGATAATGTCACAAACTTTACAAGATTTAATACTATCACAACCATTTGGTATTTCAAAAACTGGTAGTTTTAAATGCAAGAACAATACATACTAACAATAATGCAATAATTTAAAAAAAAAACAAGAGAATCTTGTTAACCACAAAACACATAGCATAAGTACGAGCCCACAATAACACAAAATCGCGTACAATGCATCATACGACAGTGATAAATAGCAGTAGCTACCTCCAAAAGACACTTTTGACAATCCATTCAAACATCGTGGGATCATGACATCTTAAATTAAATACGCGTTAAACAAAGGACCAATTGAGGAACATAAAGCAAAGACAATAAGCATTTTCTTCTTCATTCAATACTTTCCATGCAACTGCTTTTTCATAAGATACCGGTCTCCCCATGCTAGATGAACACACACCACCTTGAAGACAAACAAAACCCTACACCAAAACGCAAACTTTTTATAAGTTTTCTTTATATGACTGCCAATTTTTTAAAAGTTTATTTGTTGTCGATTCAGGTTATATTTTGTTTCTAGCAGGTAAGTTGGTAAAGAGAATAAAAAAAAACTGAAAAGAAACAATTCAAACGGGTTGAAATTCCCAAAGTGTATCGTTAACGCGTACAGCCTCCTAAATCATTTGATTAAATATATAAAATTATTGTTGTAATAATGTTTTTCACAAAAATAACAAGATATTATGAAAGGTTAACAATTAACTTATAATAGGGTCATTTGTGTAATATCTAATGGGTAAAAATCCCCTAAAGTGTGTATATTAATATATAATGTATACAATCTAGTAAATCGTTATACAAGAAAGACCAGACTATTGCTGTAATAAAATATAATCCGGCGTATAATTTATTATTAACAGATCAAATGGATAAAAAAAAGCTAAAATGGAAAAAAGTTATAAAACGAGTCCAGATAAAGTAGAAAATAAGTCGAGAAAACTATCGCAAACCTGTTGCATTATCTGTGCAAATTCTGTGAAAAGACCTTTTCGCCCATGTTCATCAAGAACCTTCTCCAAACTTATGTCTTGAAGTGCAACCAGTGTCGTCTCGAGCATATCTAACCCAGCTTGGTTCGCGAATGTAAAAACGGGTGACGCCTGCATGAGTATTCGTATGAGCCGCGATTATTTTTCTAAATAATAAAAAAAAAAAACTGACCTTAAGAGAGCAACACATGATTGCATCTGAATGGTTCCAAAGTAATTTCAAAACGTTATCGCTTCTTTCCCTTCCGGATTTAAGAAGATCCATGCCCAAGTAGAAACTAAACAATATTAAATTAAAATGAAAAAAAACAACATTAATACACAAATTGAACCTAAATTTGAGGTTAAACGAACTAGAACCCAAGTTTGAACCTAAATTTGAACTAATTTAATAATGAGCTCGAATCTTAGTTTCATATACCGGGATCAACTAGTCCCACGAGCCTAAACGATCCTATTGTAATACATATAACAATTGTAGTTTGCATATTAAATTTTTAATTACATAACAAAAAGTTAAAAATAATAAATTATAATTATAGATGGATAAAAATAACTATATGTATATCTATATAAATTAGGATTATAAATATATAAATGTAAATAAATATATATACAAGTAAAATACTTTATTTATGAAACATGTAAATTCTTGTGACCCGTTTAATTTTTTTACCTATAACTGCGGGAAATCCATCGAGCAAGAATATGAGCTTCGGGGGTGCCTAATGGTCCTTGAAGGGCACCATTAGGGTTCAAGTTTGAAGATAGAGCCGATGCAACCTTTTGAACCGAAGATATAACGGTTCGAACATATTGGCGGGCTATAGCGGCTACGGTTTCTTGCATATGGCTCTCACAAGCAAATTCAAATGCAATTGTCATAACGGATCTTGCGGTGCCACTAGAAACATTTTGATTACTTGAAGTTTTAGTGCGGGACCCACCAATGTCAAGAGCAGAAGCAAGATCGAGTGTGCGATTGGGACTCGAGCCATCCTGCTTATTTGAAAATAATATACAAAGAAATTGTACATATTTTTTAGATATAAAAAAGTAGGTAAACAACACTTAACACATGACAGAGGTGACATGATAGAAGGATTTGGGTTACGTTTCAAATTAATCGGATTAAATTAAAATAGCACATGGATAATGGGTTCATATGGGTTGAAAGTTGTCAATGAAGTATATTTAAAGCATAGAATGTCCTAAATCGTTTTCTACAAAAACTTTAGATTATTACTATAATAATATATCTTTTCAATTTTAATTAATCTACCAAGTATCTATTAAAAGAAATTGACACCCCATTTCTACCCACAATAAAAAGCTACCCAACTCAACCCATTAAACATAAAATGTCCTAAATTACCAAATTGTGAAAATTTTAAAATAGAGTATTAATGTAATAGTAAATTATGTAAAAGAAATGGACACAATTCTTTTTGTTGGTCATGCAAACTGTTTCAACCCACCAAGAAAATGACCCCTTTTAACTAGAAACCAACTCATCCATGTTGCCACGTCATGTCTTTTAAATGTTACAACATGGACAACTATTTTATTATTGTAAAAACAAAAACCATTTTATTCAATAATATTTTATTATTTTGTAATCATAATTAACGTGCAAAGTATTTTATAAAAAATGGACAAAAAGTTTGTGAGGGACAACCTAACCCGTTTCGACCCGTCTTATAAATTATTCGTTTTGACCCGTTACCCAACCTGTTGGAGCAAATTATTAATCCAAACCTTGATCGGGTCAAGAGGAATGATACGAAAACCAGAGGGCAAAAGAGGCGCATCGTCAGCAAAAGAAGCATCAATTGGAGCAAATATAAGCTCAGCACACATGCCAACAGCATTCTCATCCATCCCGTTACATACCTATTAAATTTTAATAATATAAAAACAAACGCGTCTTTCATTGCATAAAACTAAAATAGAAAATAAAACATAGTATTGAAGAACACATACTTGCAGTAGAAACATGTCTCCCGACACTAATGCATCTTCGGGACAATGCTCGACACCCTCCATTTTTATAACTTCCAACAACTAATCACAAACATAACAACAAATTATTAAAATGTTTACTTATGAGTATGCAAAATATATTTTTATAAGTTTAAAATGAAACTATGTGCATTTTAAATGGTAAAAGTCACATTTAGCTAATACTAGAATTTAAAGCACTTTTATTGTGGACACTAATGAAAGGTGTATTTTATTTACACAATGCACACCATTTTATTTTTTCTACTTGAAAATATGATAATTTAGCCTGACACACTTTGAAGTGTGGAGATTCAGTCAATTTCTGCACATTTTATAAGTTTAACTTAGAATTAAATTACCAAGACACATGTCTCGATTTTTAAAGTGTACAAATATGCGTAACATGAGTGTCGAATCAACGAATTTGTTTTTTGTTTTAGTAAATTACGGGGAACATAATCATAGAGGTGCTTGTAACATCCCAAATTGTGTCATCAGAAAAAAAAAATATGCATTAATATAATAATAATATGGTTTTTGCAAACATATATATCATATTAGTTTTTTGAATAAATTTAAAAAGTGATGGAATAGTGGTGACCTCGGGTCACCAGTAAATAAAATTTATTCATTTTTACATATCCATATTAATAAGTTTAAAACTGAAAATAAGCATTGATCTCAACTTGCCTCTTCATGCTCAATCGTGTGGGCCAGGGGAAGAATCACTTGACCTCCAAAATTACCAATTTGCCCCCCGCTACATGGACCAAGTTTAATAGCAGCAGCCGAATAAGCATCAATATTGTAATCTGCCCATTCTGACCGATGTTCTCTCAAAAATCTGAGCAAAAGAGCCGGAGGAACATTCTGGAAGATAATATATTTTTTGTAATTATATATGACACTGAAAAATGTAGCATTAAGCAGAATAAAAAAATTGAGAAAAAACAAACATATGATCTCCTTATGGCAATTTCGACCCGTATCAAAGATTACAGACAGTTTCAACCCGTGTCAAAAGATTACATGTTTTGACCCAAACCCATTTTGACAAGCTTCACAACCCGCCCATTTTGACAGGTTTGACAAGTTTCGACGCGTGTCAAAACTCAAAAGATTACATGTTTTAACCATTCAGACTTAAGGTTACCTCTTAACCATTAAAAACCTATGAACCACTAAGAGGTGCCTCTTATTGCCATTAAGAGGCTACCAAACAGCCCCTTAGACTATAATAAGTTAGCTTTAACCCGACCCGACCCGTTTTAACGCAATTGCCAAAAAATTACTATTTTACCCGAACCCATTTGGTCACGACGTATGGTGTGTGCATCTAACCTGTAAAAGCATAGATGCTTTTGCGCACAAAACAACATTAGTAACCGACGAATAACCGTTAGCAATTGGTAGATTCAATCCCATAAGCTTTTCGGGTGAAGAATTCACAAGAATAGTGACATCATCAATCCCATCATTAGCCATTAATGACCAACCTTCATCATTAAAACCATTTAGAGCCTCATTAAAACCCCTGCTTAATCTTTGACTTAATGCCCTTAATGATGCGGGCCTACGACCCCAGTTATTTGGGCCACCCGATTGTGAAACTTCAAGTGCAATTTGCCTCAGTTGGCGTAACGCCTATTATTAATGTATAAGATTATAACTAATAACTAATAGTACAATTGTATATTAAGAATTATAGAAAATGTTAAACATATTAAACAAATACCATCATTGTTGTTTTTTGAGCAAGCATAGTTGATGATTCGTATAACGGGCGCAAGACTTCTGGCACACTACACGCCTGCGTATCAAAACATTTTTTAAATAAAGTACATCACATTTTATAAAGATAGTAGATGTGACAAATCGGGTAACGGGTCAAAATGGGCTTTGGTCAAAGAAGTAATTTCGTAATTAAAAAAATAAATAAATAATAATTCAATAAAAATGAAGTATTATAGTGTTATGTTTGCAAAATAAATAATATACAAATTTAAACACAATCCAACCATTTATAATTTTAAGTATTATAAAAAAATCATTGCAAACACTTGAATATATACTTTAGCTCATTTTCAAACCGTTCGACCCATTTGACCCGTTTCTTTTAAGATATATCCCAAATTGACCTGTATAATGAAAATATGATAACACATTTACCTCTAAATCCATATGATCCACAATATTAATAATCGAACCTCCGCCTTCACATGGTCTAATTAGGTACCCACTAGGCAGCATTTCGGCTCGCACAAAGTTTGCAACCGACGGGATGTTCGGACCATTTTTTGTGTTTGTTAGTGATCTTTCACAAACCTAACCACATAACAAGAAAACAATTGCTCAAAATATATTTACGAAAACAGGAAATTATAAATTAAAAATAAAAAAGCGTACCACTAAACTGCCATCTTCAGTAACGGAAGTATAGCGTATCAACAAAAAGTCACGAGCCGTTGCCAAAGTTGTGGGAGCATAAAGCTAAAAAAATCAATAATATATTAAATGAGATTATGTAAAGGCAAAAGTGGTCAATAAATAAATTGTATAGATATTGCAAGTTGATCATCTTTTACACCATCATAACTTTTGGTTTTACTTGCTTGAATTAAAAATAGATAAATTGGTCTACGCATGGCTTCCATGTGTGAATTTGAGTTTTTTTACGCACATGAGTGCGCATTGTTTTTTTTTTAAGTAGTTAGAGGTGGAAAGATAGATGGGTTGGTCAGGTTGGGTAACGGGTCAAATAGGTGGCAATATAAAATATAATACTATGCTATACTATGCTAAATGTGTTAATAAAAACGATTTCGAATCTCAATGTATGTATTGAAAAAACGCTTTGAGTAGCATTCAACTCGTTTGCTTGACCCATTAAACCCATTGGACACGTATCCCTTTTAGCTAAATTATTAATTTGACCGGTTTGAGACAAAAGGGTCAAAACTGAAAACTATTACCTGCATGTAAAGGATCTCAATGGTTCCACCATTGGCGGTTGGTAACACACTGAGGACATTAACAGACCGACAATCACGAAACCACGAGGGGCGATCCTTGAGGATTTCAGCAACCTGAAACAAGAAAAGTCAAAGTCAAAATTGACATATATTTGACTTTATAACCATAAAATGAAAAATTAATGACATTACTAACCCTTGTAGGCTCGAGAGCAATCAAACCACATGCTCGTGCTGCCACACCATTGCAACCATGAGAAATAGAAACGATTCCAATGGAATCCGGACCAGGCTGAAAGTCAACAAAAAAGTCAAAGTTACATGGGTGCAAAAATCTTTTAAATTTTTGCAATATGAACACGATTCTTGACTTGAGCATAATTAAGAAGAAAATTTAAACAATTTAGCGACTTGTAGGACATAATTACATGTGCAAACTCCATTTATTTTCTTAAAGGTTATGTGAGTGTCATTTATTGTTACACAAACTAATTACAAGTTAATTTAAAAATAATGAAAAAATAATTAAGGAAATAATGTTGTAGGATCACCTTCATTCCGGGCATTTGGACCCACTCAATAGCAGTTCCAGTTGCCTTTGAAAGAAACTCTGTTAAAGTTTCTTCTGCAATGGACAAAAGTCTGCAAAACATCATAAACTTAATTAAATAAATAAAAATAATAAAATCAACAACCTGATACAATAACAATAATTAAAACAGTAATTAATCTTCAACTAACCCTGCAGGACTAGCATCCCGTGGTGGGTGCTGAGGTGTCAATCGGTGTTGACCGTTTGTCACAACCGACTCACAACTACTGTCTTTAGTAACAAGTGCCGTCTGCAAGATAAAAACCACAACTCATTATACTCAAAAACATAAATAATATTACACAATTCATTTAGGGGGTGTTTGGATGTGTGTTAACAGATGATATCTCCATTTAAAGAATATGAATTAAATAATTAATTTACAAAAATACAAGTTTAGAATCTGGTTATCAGTTTTGTTACATACATCGAGTAGCAGGCTAATTATTCAAAATAAGGGGTGACAATCACATACACAAATATTAAAAACCAAAATTAACGGGTTACGGTTGAGTCATTAACGGGTCGACCCATGCTAATTCGTCAGTTTAAGGTTATCAAATCACTAGAAATTAATTAAGGTTAATCACTTTCAAGATACACATCCAAACACCCTGCTAAACCCCAATCACAGATAACAATAATAATAGTAATAATAATAATAATAATAATATATAATAAAAAAACTTGCATTTGGAGTATGTTGGCGAAAGGGGCTATTTTCACCGACAAGGTGAGTCACTTGCTTCTGCAATCTGTCATTTTCTTCCATTAAAAGTTTGTTCATAGCTGCCAGCTTTCGATTCACAGATTGAAGACGTGAAGATTCTTTCCTTTGTTTTTCTCTACACCTAAAAAAATATAAAAAAAATATTAAAAAAAAGAAATACACACATCACCAGTTACATATCAAAACAAACATTATCATTCCAATAAAAGCTTTTTTTTTTTAATTTAGGTAGTTACAAAATTAACAAAAGTATAATAAGTTGAACTAAGAAGAGATGAAAGTGAAAAACCATAACACTTTCTATAGATACCACGAACATATCAAAAAAAAATCTTTTACTTTTTTTTATTATGGAGATTTTAAAACTTAAAAGACACAAAAGTTTAATAAATAAGGAATTATAGTGATAACACATAACACCTTTTATAGAGATCACAACAAACATACCATTGAATTTGCAAGTGAATAATCAAAAATAGAACTAACAAGCAACTATTATGAAAACCGACAACACTTTCTATAGATTACAACCAGCATATCATGAAAAGACTGTATTTTTAATCTTTTTTATTATGGAAATATTAATAGAAAGAGAAGTTGACAAAAACATTTCACATGTAAAACAATATTATTTTAATTCTTTATAACTATTACAGAAACAAAATGTAAAGACCCATATATCGAATAGCAAGCAACTAAAACCAAACTTACAACACATAAAAATTCACTACGAATATATCACAAAAAGCACAAACTTAATATAAATATGTATGTTTTATTATGTATCTGTTTTTAAAGACACTCAATCAAAATCCACAAGACATGTCACAAATCACAACAACATTTCATCGAAACCAAAAAGACAATCTTTTTTCGTCATTTTGACCATGAGACAATGAAAAGAACACAGTTTTAAACTAAGACACCAGATTAAAAACCCGCAACATGTATCACGAATTATTACATAAAAAACACTCCAAGAAACGGAAAGAGTTTTATTTCATTATTTTATTGAGGACTACAATCAAAATCCACAACACGTGTCACAAATCACAATTATTTTTCACAATGAACACTTCAGAAACCAAAACAGAACATCTTTTTTAGTCATTTCGATCACGCAACAACGAAAAAAGAGCACAACTTCGAGCAGACACGAAATACACAGACCACAAACTAACACATTATAATCATTTAAAGAAAAAAAAACCTAAATTGTTATAACGTTCTGATGCGTACCTTCGATTCTGAAACCAAACTTTGATTTGTTTAGGCTCAATGTTAGAGAGAATATGACAATCACGAATAAGCTGCTGACGTCGGATAGAACTCGGTTTTGGACATTCATGATACACTCTTTCAAGTGCTTCAATCTGCTCCGGTGTGTAACGAACATATTTCCCATTATCCATCAACAAATTCCCTTTAAAATAACAAAAAACACAATCTTTTTCACTAAAACCAATCAAAACAATAATATTAAAAGACTACAATAGTTAGAACGATTTTGTTAGCAGGATGAAGAACAAGTAGTCCATCAAACCTTAGTTTTTCTTTCTTCTTCTGAATCACAACTTTTTCTGAGCTTTCGATTTTGAAAATTTCAAACCCGAAATCTGCAACACGATTTAGCTAGCTCCAATCGTACCTAATCTCTGAAACATGTTGATTTCTTTTTGTTGCTAGTGCATAGAGATTTGGTTAAACATGAGGTGGTATGGTGTTTGATTATCTGATTTGGGTATTTTTAAGAAGACCCTAATTCTAAAAAGAGTAAAGGAGGTATGAATATACGGGGATAAGACTGTTTGGATTTGTTGTTACCTCATTTGTCGTCATCAAGAATATATATTTCTTTTGAATCGTTTAATTACAAAATTGTGATTTGTGAGTTGAAAAGGTTTATGGATGGTAGTTGATGTAAATGTGTGAAGAATCAAGGGGGAAGATCAACATAAAACATAAACCCAAATGGGTAAAGAAAGGAAAGCAGACATCATGATGAGGATGGTTTTGCAGTTTTGCATGCGGCCGGATAACACTTCCCTCTTAAGTTTTTTTTGTTTATTTTTTATAAATATTATTGACTGTTTTTTTTAAAAGCAAATCTCACAAAATGTAATTAAGTTTGTCAACTATTTCAGTTAAATCACTCAAGTTTTTTTTTCTTTTTAAAGTCACTTAACTTTTATTAGGTGTTCCAATCCTATATAATTTTATAAAAAAAGTTTATTTTTTTTTAAATTAATGGCAAATGAAACATAATAAGTTTTCTCATTAACCTTTCCACATATATTATAAACACACTTAATAATATAAATAATAGTTTGTCACAAGGAAAAAGCTCATCGGGAACTTCAATAAAATGAGGAACTCGGACACCATATAATTTACATGTGATAAATTGTAACAACTGGCCGTTTTCCGGCAGTTAACCAAGTGACTTTCCGACTTTTGACTATACGTATTCCGGCAATACGCCAATTGTAACACGATGATTATATAAGTTTTATAATATCATTGTGTTCCACTCTAAATTTAGGTTCATTGGAGTGTAATCAGAATTTCAGTTTGAGCGACGGTTCGAAAGTTACGCGTTAAA
>WOUH02000017.1:289493-302523 GCA_009936405.2 Stevia rebaudiana
ATGATGTGGCACATTGGGGGAAGAGTTTGGGAGGGGTGACCATTGTGGGGTTTGAAGGATTTGGGAGGGGTGATGATATGACAGAAAATTTAGGAGGAGAAGAATTTAGGAGGGGTGACCGCTGCACATAGTCTGATTAAAACCATGTTTAATCTATTAAATCAGAACATCGAGTCCAATCAAGATCATTTATTTTGCATATTCAAAGTAGATCTTATTTCTAACTGATGTAAACCAACCCAATTTTGACCGAAATCGCCATTTTTGATCGACAAGAAGTTTCTGTAAACTGTAAATTCTAAATTGCGGTTCACCTTTCAATTATCTCTAATGAGCGCAGGTACACATAAATTTCTATCTCTATATGTATATATATGTATACACAGCAGACATTTTCAGTCAATTGCATTTAATTGAGGTAATCTTAGAGTTATTGTTGTTACTACCTTCTTAAAATTAGGGTTTTGGCGGTATTTTGGAAAGTTGTTTTTGTTTTTTCTCAATTTGCAGAAATTAGTTAAGATGTTACATTTGCCCTATGCCTAACTCAGATCAAGTACGTTGAATGTGGTTTCATAATGTAATTAATGAATCGACCCGTCATGTAATCAGGGGTTTTTCATTTCGGGCAATCTGCACATACTGCTTTTCTAATTACAGACGTGAAGATGATGTTCTTAGTGATGGTTACTTTTAGGGTTGTAGTTAAAACAATGATTTGATAAGATAGTTGGATGATTGGATGAAAATAGTCAAATCTTGACAAATATTTGTTGTTGATTTGAGTGTTAGATCATTTTTGTGTGATTGAAATTATTTAAGAATTAAGACCAAATTCTTGACTATTTGTATTTCATGCACCAATTTTGACTATTTCATAACGAATTATGCATATTAGCTCTTGTTATATCACTGAATCATCCCATTGTTTTTTTTTTTTTTTGAGTTTCAATGAAATATTTCATTTGAAAGCGATCTCAACATGATTCACGAGAGATATCCACATCATATGTTTTATAAAACCTACAATATTTGCATTAATCACATTTCTTAAAGCATCTAACCATCCCGAAATTGTCAAAACTGGTCTTTAGTTTTTCGATTACTGAAATGTTATGTTTGTGATACATAATACAAGTAGAAGATGTTTTTAGAATTGTTTTATAAGTATTTTGAAAACATTGCTATTAATATCGGGTTCTTAGCTTGACTGTAACAACATTGTTCCTATAGTCATAATTAGCAGATTAGCAATCTGTTATCACTGTGTTTTTAGCAAAAAGGCCTCTTTTGACCCATAATAAATAAATGAATTTATATGATTCATAATCTAAACAAAGAAATGTTAAATTAATGAAACTAATATAAGTAAATTATTTTAACACAATAGCATTAATAACTTAATGTGTATATAAACATGTAATTTCTGCAGGAATTCAACTTAATTATTTGCATAAAATTCATAGCTCATCGCATTTAAGAAAAAACTATATAGCAATTTGATCACGCAATATAGCTATTTATTCATAGGAATTTTATCAATATCATTATCAACGAAAGTACAAAACATCCATCACAAAACACACACACACACAAATGAACTAGACTTCTCAACTACTTCTTCAAAGCTATTTAAGATAACTTAACCATCAACATAACACTTCACTCGCTTTATAGATAATTTAAAGATTACGCAGTGACATCGTTGACAAACATGCCCCTAATTTAAGATTCAAGAAGATTCACATTACAAAATTTAAAGATTTTACATTTTCTTCAACAACTGATTTATCTATTAATCGTTTTGAGGGATGAAGCTTTCTTTGACTGTGAAATTTGCTTTTTAAGCTATTGGTTTCTCAATATATGAAACATAACCTGAATAAACCATTTATATATATTGGTCAAACTGCCACTTTTCAGTCAACCAATCATATTTCAAATTGGCTTGATTTCTGCTTAGTATTAGATACATAATTATTTCATCCCCAAGTGAATATAGAAGTAGTTAATCATGTATTCTCAAATTAAATATGACTTATATCCACTTTCCTTATTTATCCTATTTTTCCATGGTGGACCATGAATTATGTCCTGTTATTTTCCAACTCAAAGTTGATGTAGACAGACGATTAATATTTCTTATTTTGCAAAAATCATCTTAGAAAGTGTTTGAGAATTGATCATTTAAAAAGGTTATGCTTATAATAGACAACACTAATAATCAGCTTATTAAAAACAACTTATTTAACCATAAAGGTAAACTTGTGATTTCAAATACACCAAGAATATTTTAAGTCTCAACCTGCTTATTAAAACCAATTTACTTTACGCACATTTTTTTTTTAAGTACAATAAGCACACTAACTTTTTACTTAAGCAATCTTAAAAATCTTCTTATCATATTTAGACCATTACATATTTACATATAATATGTTAAGTTTAGATTATGAGATTATCAAGTCCATTTTGTAAGAATCAACTTTTGAGCAGTTCAACCCGTTAAACCGATTTGATCAGTTTTATTTTTAGCATTTCTCGTAATTTACTTATTTGACCCGCTATCAACAAAATACAAACAGGATTGACCCATATCATTAAACGGATTGAATTCTCCGGTTGAATTTCGCCTGTTTCTCATTGTTTCAAAACATAAGCTATATTATAAAAAATAATTTGCAAAAAACATTATTTTTTATTTTTCAGGTGGAGCGTTTGGAGGAAATAGAGGAGCACGACCAGTACCACCAGAGAAAGGAGTGTTTCCATTGGACCATATGCACTTATGTGACCTGGTATTTTCTGTTTATCTATTTTGAACATTTAGTAGAGATAAAAACTTAAATCCAAATATTAATGAATGACTTGTGTTTATTTCTAACGGGTTTGTTGGGTAAATCAAGTGATTCTCCCTCAGTCCAAAAATGATTGCCCACAAGCAAAAACAAAACACACACAATTTTAAACAATGTATGTTTATTGCAGAATTTAGTTAGCAGAACGACAATTTTACTTTTTTACACTTAGTGCATACAAGTTACAGATTTTGATGGGAAGCTTGGAAGATTTTGATAATAAGGGCGTTTAAGGGTGTTATCGGGAAATTAGTAAAATATTACTTTTCATTTTTGGCAACATGCAGTTATTTTACGACATATTATATAAAAAAATGAACAATACTTCAGGGACAAAGAAGTAGCTAAAATGGAAACGGGTCTAAGTGTCTAACGGCCCAAAAAGCCCAAAATGTGTTTTAACTTTTAATTCAGACTATTGTTTAAATAATTAGATTCTAGTAATAAGAATATTTTTTAACTATATTTAACACACTGGTTGTTTATAAAACATTGGGATGACGGTTAATCAGGCATCATGAGCCGGGGGTCTCTTTCGGAGCAGCCTCTCTATTCCTACGGGGTAGGGGTAAGGCTTGTCTTCATCTTACCCCCCTCAGACCCTACCTTTAGGTGGGATATACTGAGTACGATGATGATGATGATGATGTTGTTTATAAAACATTGAACAAAACATATTCTGACTTAACCTGGCATATAACCCGTTTCAATCCATACAAAAAGGTTGCATGTTTTGACCTGAATCCGTTTTCTTTTGTTACCTTACTTGACTAAAATGTCCATTTTGTCACCTATTTAAGTTAGTATCCCTCAGATAATTTATATAAGTAATCTTTATGCAAATTTGATTTGTCTTTTTGTTGTTAATTTGTTATGATGTTTAGGAGAAGAAAGAATATATAAGCTGTCTCAAAACTTCAGGGCATAAATCCGAGATTTGCAGACAATTTTCAAAGAAATATTTAGAATGTCGTATGGCAAAGTTAGTGATTCTACCCTCTATTTAAAATAATTGAACCACTTTTTTCATAATTTTTTTAGGACCTACAAAGTACAAACACTAGTTATTTTTTTATTATTATTATCATTTTTTGTTTATGGTTCATGATTTTTATTAAGTGAAAAATCAAATGATTTTCTTAAAATAATAGTTTGTATGTTTTAACGAGTATGTCTATAACAGATTAACAAAGGTATCCAACGTCGTCATTTTTTTGTAATTTAACTAGATGAAGTGAATGTATAATGATTTTTCTGTTATGACCCCACTTGAAAAGTTTTAATTTTGCCGCTGGAAAACAGTTTGTTGGTTAACTAAATAACTGAACCAGAAAGCTGATTCTTTTGGTTCAAGCAAAAACACGTTAACGCAATTCTTGCTACCTTTGTCAATGTTAAACTTACGATAAATCTATGTTTTTTATGACATCAATAAATGGTTTGATGATGTGGTGATTTTTTATAGGAATTTGATGGCAAAGCAGGATATGCAGGAACTTGGTTTTTGGAAGGAAGACAACTCACAAGTTTCAAAAGAGAAAAACGAAAATGGACGAATAAAAGGATGAAGTTTATAAATTAAGATCAGTCAACATTTAGTTTTTTTTTTTTTTAAGACAAACAGCATTTGTGGTTTATGTTTTTTAAGAAATGTTTATTATGTGATGGTGATCAATTTGGTTGGACCGTCATCTCATGAGCTTTGATTTACCTCTAAAGTTATTCACATTTATTGTGCCATGTTATCAATCATTGTGATTTGTATTTCATATTACACGACTCAACAAGATAATGTTGTACACTATGTTTATATTGTATACTGCAATAGTACAATATAAAAGACAGTGAGACATGTAAAGTAGAACATCGTATTTGAGCATAGAGTCATCATTTTCTTAAGGAATAAAAGTGTAATCATGCAGAATTTCAGACCGATAAAATAAAAAATAAGAACTCTTAAATGATTGGTTTCAACTTCCATTTCAAACCGATCAAACCAATTGACTTGATTCTGATTTAGATGGTTTGACCGGTTCATAACATGGTATTTTTTTTCTTTTTAAACGACAAATATACTTTATTTTGGATTACTCTACTCCCATATAGATTTAAATCCAATGTTTCTACTAAGTGAGTGAGTATTCTACAATGGCATAACCATGTTATTTACACACAAATCTAGAGTTATCTTAATGCTTTTAAAGATTTCACAGATTTTAATTGTCACTAGCTTAACAATATTAGATCATTTAAGTAATGTTATATGTTAAACTGCTCACAGCGTACCTAACGTTTTTCTAGATTAATAAATTCGTAAGATTTGTAAATCAGCATAAGCTGGAATAGCTCAGTTGGTTAGAGCGTGTGGCTGTTAACCACAAGGTCGGAGGTTCAAGCCCTCCTTCTAGCGTGTAACTTTTTGTTTTTGATTGCTTAAAATAGCTGATTAAAATAAGTTCTGGCTATTCAGCCATCAAACTAAGATCAGTTTTGTTTTCTCTTAATAAAGTAGGTCACATATTCTATTCTTTGGAAATCGGCTTCTAGTTAAATTTAAAGATCTTCTAAACATCGAGTTTCAAACATGAAATGACGATGCATATGATTCATAAGTGATTTGGTATCAACTTGATTCTATACCAATGCTAATCAATCTCTTGAATGACTAGACACGAGCCCACAAATTTTACACAATAAACACTAAAAATCTGACACACAAACCTGAACACGATAGGTGTATACGTTTTGAACAAGCTTAAATGTTTGATCTTCATATTTAAGCTCAATAGGATTTGGATGAGTGGCCAAGGTCACGAGTTCGAATCCGGATCCCAGGGGGTTTTCCATATGTGAGCCTTTGGGCATGGTTTCCTCCTGGACTGGTGTGGCGGGGGTTCGACTTCGGGTTGGCCTCCTGGTGAGACGCCCCACTATTGATGGGGTTACCCCTGCTCGGGTAACCGGGTTAGGGGGTTCTCAGGGTCAGGGCTTTATGTTGCTGTTAAAAAAAAAACAATCCGGTTATAAACAAGATGAGCCCGAGCCGGACCTCACTGGTTCTTACACTAATTTCTTGTTATTATTATTATTTTTTTTTTCTCGTTTAATATTAACTTTCTATTTTCATTTTGTTAGAAAGTGTGAAAGAAAAGATTTAGATGATTATAAAATGAAAAAAATCGAACCACTGAACCAGACAACCAGTCTTCAACACACTTCAACTTGAGTGTGAGTGTGTGAGATCGAGATGTTGGCCAGAGTGCTATCAATGCGCAGGGGAGCTCACATTGAGGATGAAGGGGACGAACACGAAGGAGATGATTCAAAAACCAAAAAACACCTTTCAATCGCCACTCGAATCACCAACTACTTCACCCGAACAGGTTACCTTTGCCCCATTATAATCATCGCTGTAACCATCATTCTTATCTCTTCATACTTCGTTCGCTCTCGTGATTTGCTCTGTGTTTCATCGATTTCTTCGTTCGATCGCCTCTCTCGCACTCGGTTCTTCGGTTTGGATGGCCTTGATTCGGATTTTGGAGCCCTAGGTGTCCCCTGGTGTAAGATCTCATCACTCTTCGATGTTAGGGTTTGTTGATGTTAATTGATTTGATTTTATTGGATCTGTGTTGATGTGATAAGTTGCTCACTGGTTTATTGCTATAGCCTATAAATGCCAAAATATTCTCGTTATTATGATTATGACATAATTAAGAGTTTAACTAATTTTGGAGCATTTATTGCTTGATTTGTTAAGATCATTACATATTCCTCTCTTTAGAAGCATACTTGTGCATATACTTAGGAGGATAACATTTCTATGCTTGCATTGTAGAATGTGAATCTAATCCATCGTTGTGTTTACATTGTTTGAGCTTGAATACTCGTTTGATCTGGAGACCTGACTTCAAGTTAAGTTTAAATTGTGAAGTTATAAGTTAAAAAGCAAATGACTTTTGCTAGAAATCTATGATCAGTTTGAAGTGAACTATTTCTGCTTGACTAAAAATACATAATTGTGTGGAAATATGGCGCCTGTGTGGTGATTTATTTTGTGAGCTTATTTGGAACATGGAAAGTAAGATTTAGGATTGAATTTAGCCCATTAATGGTGTACCATTTACAATCTTCATTAAACAAACTTTAATTTTAGTTACAAGGTGATGTCACCAGTTTATACGGGAGGCATTATGAATTTAAATCTAAAATACAGTCATCCTTGAAGCTTAAACTTTCCTAAGCAATATGAGTTATATTTCAATTTTCATTCATGCCATCTTCAGTTTTCATATTTAAGCATTTCAAGTGTCTCATGTAGTCATGTCATCATGTGTACTCGTTGCTGCATATCAACACTATAACAGAAAATTATAGATAATCATATTCTCAAAAAGTGTTTAAAGATACATTTTGTGTACTGTAGTATCCCCCCTCTCCAAAGAGAATGTATTAATATATTTTGCGGTTTTGCATATGTTTTGGTTTTGATACATGTTTCTTTTTTAGTTCTATTCTTGATCATTCTGATTGTATACAGTTATACACAACACAGTGGTCACAAAATGGTAGTTATATAATTATACTTTAGTTGATTATTATAAGGCATTGTGATTTGACTGTAAAATGAGCAAGTTCTCATAATATGCATGCTTTAATTTAATCTCCTTTTTAAAAGGCAGATCGAAACACGGAAAAACCGTCGAGTGGACAACTAAAGATTTACTCCAAGCTCTTGAAGAATTTGTACCAATATACGAAACCCGACCCATTAAGAATAACATGTACGGGATGGGTTTTGATCACAGTTTTGGACTCTGGTTTATCACTCGATGGTTAAAACCAGACTTGATGATTGAAAGTGGGGCTTTTAAGGGTCATTCCACGTGGGTATTAAGACAAGCAATGCCAAACACGCGAATTATCTCAGTTACGCCACGTCATCCTGAGAAGTATCTTAAAAAGGGGCCCGCATATGTTGATGAAAACTGCACATATTTTGCTGGAAAAGATTTTGTTGATTTTGGGAGTGTCAATTGGGGGACTGTGATGAAGAAACATGGTGTTACTGATTTGAGTCGAGTTCTTGTGTTTTTTGATGATCATCAAAGTGAATTAAAAAGGTAACTGCCTCATTATTAACTAGTAAACCTAGAGATGAATAATGAGTTAAAATTGGTTATTTGTTACTGGTTGTATTGGTTTAAACAGAACACTTTTTATCTGAAGTTTTGAAACTTTTTTATGAATAATTAGCGAGCCTTTTAATAAAACAGCAATGCAGTTAGGTTGTTGGTCTTATTTTTTTTTTGTTAATTTCACTCAAAAACTCAATGATGTCTTGATTTGAAATGGGATAATTTGGTAATTTTCTAACATCTTATTCTTTTGTTTATGTTTACGTTAGACGTTGCAAATTTTGACATGTGTGCTTATGTATATGTGGATACGTTGTGTACATATCGTATTTATATTTATATTTGACACAGTAGTTATTTAAAAAAAGTTTAAATATCGTGTTTCGGGTCAACCCATTCCATTTCAACCCGACCCATCAACCCATCTCAGGTATTAACGTATTATTGTTTCTTTTTTGCATGTTATACTGACAGAATAAAGCAGGCATTGAAAGCTGGCTTCTCAAATCTTGTTTTTGAGGATAACTATGATACAGGATC
Organism: Stevia rebaudiana; assembly: GCA_009936405.2. NCBI lineage: Eukaryota > Viridiplantae > Streptophyta > Magnoliopsida > Asterales > Asteraceae > Stevia > Stevia rebaudiana. The sequence continues at coordinate 298,027 of WOUH02000017.1, forward strand.
TGGAGATCATTATTCCTTGAGACAAATATGTGATCAGTTTTACATACAAGGTTAGTTACTTGGTTAGTTAGTTCACTCTACTTTCTCTCAGTTTAACATCTTTAGTTAAGTGGTAGTCCTGATTTTTTTAGTTTGGATTCCATTTAAGTCATTTATGATTTTGCTCAATCATTGATTTGTTATCTTGAGATGACAATATGGGCGGGTTGGTTAGCTGGTGCAAACGGGTTTGGAACAAAATGGGCCGGATTTAGTACAAGTCAAAGGGGTCTGTGTAACAAATTTTGGAGTTTCTGGTTTCATAATAACCAATATATTATATGCAATTTTAAATTTGAAGTTCTTATTACTAAAGTAATCATTTGTATGTCATATCATAACTGGTACACTAATGTCTAATAACTGGTACATTAATAAATATTTATGTCATTTTCAACATAATTATATTAAAATGAATTATTATTCAAATAATATATATCTGTAATCATATTTAATGTTTTATATATCTGTTAAGTCCAAAGAATAGAGGAAAAAAGTGTTAATGCAGTTTTAAACCTTATAATATTTTACTAATATATTAAACTTATCACAATGATTATATATGTAACGCGCAAAAAGTATTAACAACTTACATATCTCCTACATCTGAGTTTTGTTCCAAAGTTTAGATTATTATACTAATAGTGTAGTTTTAGTAGTTAGATTCAATTTTTTTCTAATTGTTTAGAAAATTAAAAGAAAATAGACAAAAAAAGTTATAGCAGGTCGACCCGGACCGACCTAATCTGACATTCTGACCTGTAAATTTTTGAACCCTTTTTTAGTTTGACCCCATTTGGATACATTATTCCCCGAAAGACTAACAAAATCCCCAAATTGCCCCTACTAATATCATCTTCTTCTCCAGGAGGCGGGCATAGCTGCTTTGAAGACAGCGATGAAGCAAGGGTAAGATCGGTAAGAAAAAAGTTCTGGGAAAAAGCAGTAGACACTCGAGAACTATGCGGGCCCGGGGACTCATGGTGGGGAGTTAGAGGTTACATGCGCGATGATTTTAATCACACAAACAAACCGATATCATACGCGCAACATTTCCAAAACAGTAGGTTTGTAGAATCAATACTTGATGTTTATTGGGAACTGCCACCTGTCGCGGGCCCGTCACTTACTCATCAAACGCGATACGACCCGGCCCGTGCACCGAGCCCGATTGTGGAAGATGGAAGGTTTCGGTTGTTTCAAAGGCTTGGTTTATCGAGACTCGAACCTTCGGTGTTTAATGGGTATACTCAAATGGTATATGTTCAGATATCTGAAAAAGAATAATGATTATGTTGTTTTTTATATGTTTTTTTTATACAATTTTTAGGCCTGTTTCTTGACGATGTACACTTGTTGTGTTGATATGATACGATTGTTCTACAGATCATTTGTTTTGGTTAGTGTGGTTTTCATTAGTTAACATGTTAGAATGACTTTAAATTCGTTTTTGTAGCCAATGTGATTTGTTGTTAGAGTTTCAAACACTGCGGGTTGATTTGATTGATTATTTATTTAATCTTTTTATCTGTATACTCTAAGGGGGTAAATTGGGTAAACTAGAAGATTTGACTAAAATGAAGCAGGTCAAATAAGTTGAGAACCCAATTAAAATTGATATTTGAAAAGCATTCAGAATAGTTGAAAAGGACTAATCAATTGTGCATATAAAATTATTTCACTTAATCCAGATTTAAATTCATTTTTTATAGGCATGAGAACCTTAAAAAAGATGGGAACAGGGAGCCACATGTTTCACATGCGAAAAGACTTTTTTTTACATAATTTTTATGAAGTTTTTACATATAAACGTAAGTGTAGCTATTTCAATAAACTAAAAGATAAACAATAAGTTTTAAAAAATTCTAAATAAGGTAAAAAAATAAATTAAATTACGTATTCGTGTGTGTATGTAAAAGCTCCAAAAAGTTAGGTGAAAGAGTTTTCCGCATGTGATAATGGCTTTTTATGTGTGTTTCGCATGTGAAACATGTGATTCTCCGGTTACTCAATGAATTATGAATCTTCTTAAGAGACATTTATAGCCGTAATATAAAATTAGTTTAAGTTAACCAAGGTAGCTGATTTCCAGCAAAAGAATCGTGATTGGAAGGGATAAATCATCACCTCACAGATCCTCACGACCTCACCTGTTTGTAGTTTAAAGTTGCCGTCTTTAATTCCTACTTGAAATATTTAATTCCAATTTATAAGTCAACAAATTGTCGATATGTCCGAGTGGTTAAGGAGACAGACTCGAAATCTGTTGGGCTCTGCTTGCGCAAGTTCGAATCCTCCTGTCGACGGTTTTTCATTTTCGTTTTTGTATTCAGTAAAAATCCGGTGGGTTTGAGATAATTTTATATCCATTTGCTCTTTCATATGACATAGAACATACAAGAAATAACCTTTCTATGAAAACAATTGTAAAGTACATGACTAATCACTTGCGGCATGGTGCATGGGCACCCGACTTATTGAAGTGGCATACATGATAATGGATACAATTAAAAGTGATAAAACCATAGTTGTCGAAGGCGCTCAAGCCGCTCCCGGAGCCTAAGCGCTTAAAAAGCGAGGGCTTTTTTTAACAAAGCCATAGTATAAAAATGTCATTTCAGGGGTTTTTACTTTTTAGACGTGTTTTATGTTTCTTTAGGTCTAATTTTGGTTGTTTTAGGTTGAATTTAGGCATTTTTAGAGCTAATATATGTTTTAAACATGTTAAAACCTATTTAGAGGACAATAACCTGAATTTGGCCGGAATAACGATCGAAAAGTGCCAAAAGTGGCCGGAATCAGACCGAGAACCCGAATTTTTTGCCGGAATCACGCTTCAGGAACCTTGAGACGTATTTGGTGCACCCAGGGCCTCTTTTGCGCCTAGGTGCGCGCCCGAGGGGCCTTTTCATTTAAAAGGATATAATGCGTGTATGAGTTTTCTTTTGTAAATTAAATCACTTTGTTTTTGTTGTTGTTAGCAAATTTTAATTGATCTATCGTGAAAAGTGAAACTATAAACATTACCCATTTGACAAGTATAAGACATTTTTGTAGATTTTAAATCTAGAGTAAATACTAAATAAATAATAACGGTCTAACCTTAATTTGTTCAAACCCTCAATTTGATACAATCAGTTTTGGTGGGTCAAAAAGTTGCTTTGACTTTACCACGTGGTGACATTGGATAAAAAATGTTGCAAATCAACCTCAAGCAAAATCGATGATTCTTCTATTAGAACATCTAAACTAACATCCATGTTTTTTCTTTTGTCACATTATAAAACACATAGCTTATACCGTTTGCTGTCCAGATCAATTATATATGACACGAAACAAGTCGTTTGGTTAGAATGAGTTTATATTTCGTGTACGTAAATTAACATCATAAATTTATCTATAAAATGAATGCTAATTTTACATATATTCAATTGATTGTGCGGTTTAACATATGATATATGGGCATAACGTTCGTTAAAGAATTAGTTATCGAGTGACTTTAGTTTCTTTCAAGAAGTTGGGTTTTCATAGAAGAAAGAAAAATCTTCATATCTATATATGTGAGTTTTTTTTATACTGATAGAGAGTTAGAGATATGGAGGGTCCACCGACAAAACAAGGTCAAACGAAGCGGGAAGAGTCATCAGGAAGACAAAAGGGTGGGATCAGAACCATGCCATTCATCTTAGGTAAATAAGTTGATGGAAAACTGAAAAATGAGCTCATTTTAATTAATTCGAGAGTTTAGCGAAAAAAATTGAAAGTTAGGAGTGTTAATGAACATTTACTCAATTGGTAGTATTCATGGCAAATAATTGAAAATTGATGTCATTATAATCTAACAATCATTTGTTTTTCATTACCATAAATATATGAACGAGACGTTTGTGCAATTCATTTGTTTAGTAAAACGTAAAAGAAGTTGAGACTCATTCTTTAAACAAAAAAAACAAACATAACAAGCTTCCTGTCAAACGGGTCGACGCTACTAATGATAGTTTATTTGCTCTAGCTTTCTATACTTTTAATAGTTTTTGTTACCTTCAAATCCAAACACTCATAATTTTGTCTAAGTTACGTGCTATTTATGGAAACAGCAAATGAGTCATTTGAGAAGGTGGCAAGTTACGGGATACATCCAAACATGATCCGATACCTCATGTCGGATTACCACATGGGTTTTGCGGAGGGTACAAACGTCCTTTTACGATGGTCGGCTGTCACCAATTTCCTGCCGGTTGCCGGTGCTTTTCTCTCCGATTCCCTTCTCGGCCGATTCCTCACCATTTTTATTGGTTCACTCTTCAGTCTCATGGTATCATTATTATTCTACTATCTATTATCTTCACAAGCAATATCTATTGTCATGATGGATGCCAATTATGCAAATGGAATCCGAAAAAACCAAAATTTAAGCCAAACCGAAATCAGTTCAGTTTTAAAATTTTTGATTTGGGT
>WOUH02000017.1:315659-339604 GCA_009936405.2 Stevia rebaudiana
TGGTAATATTTCATTCACATAAATATTACATTACAGATGGCGTATAGCCGGTTTACACATAGTCAAAGGTCGGAATTGATCGGTTGACTGCCGGAATTTGGCCAGTCGTTACATGTTTCCCGATCTTCCACAAAATCTGAGTACAAGGCTCTTGCTGATACTATTGCTGAATTACTTTGGTTAAAGGCTCTCCTACATGAACTCGGCGTCTCGATACAACCATCTCCCACTCTTTGGTGTGACAATTTGGGAGCGACTTACCTCTCAGCCAACCATGCATTTCATGCTCGAACAAAACATGTTGAGGTAGATTTTCACTTCGTTCGTGAGCAGGTGGCTTAAGGGAAACTAAACGTTCATTTCATCTCTACAAAGGATCAAATCGCCGATGTGTTCACTAAGCCTCTAACATCTCAAAGATTTACCTTCTTACGGTCCAAGTTGCAGGTCGTTCCCCGCCCTCAACTTGTAGGGGAATGTTAGAATATGTGGTTAGTAATAATTAAGTATTTATGGTATTAAATGTAACTTGTTCTATATATTGAGCACCTATTGTAAGTTTTACAATAAGACAATAAAAACGTTTAACCCGGTTCATATATCCTCCAAATGTCGACTTCAAGGTTCTACTCCGATCGAATCTGCTCCTTTCTACTCCGATGGATTCTTCGATCTACTACGAAGGGTTCTAAACGCCTGTTTACTTTTTCTCCGATCTGCTCCTATTATTTACTCGCAACACATGTTCTAATCGACTGTTTTTTTATCTGGTCTGCTATTGTTCTTCACTCGCTCTTGTTCTTCAATCGTAAGGGGAAATATGTAAATGAATCCCTACCAAACAAAAGGGTAAAATAGTCCTTTTATTAGTCTAATAATTATAAAATGGGTAAATATGTATTTGATGTGGTTTAATAAGTAAAAATATGTAATTTATATTTGTTTTTGGGGAAATATGTAATAAGTGATCTTAGGAAAGGGATATATGTAAATGACTCTTAGAAATAAAGCTCAAAACGAGTCGAGGTCATTTTTGTCTTGAATATTTTTAATATACGTCATTAAAACGAGTACTTGTCAGGGGTAGGGGTATGGTACTCTCATACCCTCTAATACTATCCAATTAGATTTTGTCACCTTATTTCATGTCATTTTATCCTCTCCAATCGTTAACCCACACACTCTCCTCTCACACGCACACACCCACACACATGCACACGAGTATATGAAACCGATTTAGAAACCGCCAGCTTCACCCCTCTTATATGCGGCGCTTTGCCGCTCAAACCCGCTCGGAGCCCTAAGGGACATACGGACTGGCCTAAGGTAAATGCATACTCGGTAGTCTTACGTTGGCGACTTTTTGGTCAAATGAGCGTGGGCTACACGCCGTCAATTTTGACTCAGTGTTTTATTGTTGTGCTGGTGCAATGGAGGAAAGAACATAAAATGGATGACTTGGAGACTTAAGGTCATAGAGATTAAAGACAACCATAAAAGTTTTCAATAGCACATACTTTTGCAAAATGGAGGAAAGTTCACGTTCAGCCCTTTAAGTTTATAGTTGTTTCAAATTCACGTAGCTTTCCATAACCAAAATAAGGCTGCTCTTGTGAAAATCATTAAGCTTTACGTACAAACGATAATCGAAAAAGATTCAAGAAAGCATAAGACCCATCACACAAGGACATTTGATGAGCTTTTGGTGTCCTCAAAGTCGTTTAGGTTATATTACGAGATCCCACACGACCAATGCATCCTAAAAAATATACACCTGTCATATTACTCAATATGATCCTACAAAATGAAAGGTAAGCGTTCAGAAAACGAACTACTACTCGTGAGGGTATGGAAATAAATGAAGGCACATAAGGGATTTGTATAGCCAAGAAACCTTTCACAACAAAGGAGCATGTCTCGTTGAAGATATTTAAAAAATCCACGTACATTCCCTCGCTTGACGGACCATATTAAAATAGTTTATTATTATTGTTTGTATTTACATGATTTCATTGGCTGACAGAGTATTGACTCCCCATGAGTTTAGTTTTATGATAAAGATGCTCACGTTTAAAAAAAAAAAAAATTGAAAGTTTATGAAGTAAAAAGGTTTATATATAAAACAGGTACAAGAGACGCAACTTGTGGTTGTAAATAAAATTTATTTGGTTGCACCTTAAGCAACGTCAACTTGTCAACTCTTAAGACCAAAACGCCTTGAAGCACTTCACATTTTCTTAAAAGCAAGACTGGCCATAGTTGACTCTCAAACACACTAATTGGCATCCTATGTGTAATTACACTTTTTTTTTTTTTTTTTTTTTTTAACAACCATCAATACGATTACAATAAAATAGCAGGCAAAAGGGCAACAAGTTGCACTGCCACCCTTTTTGAATAGCAAAAAGAAAAAAAATACACAAATGAACAGTTTATAGTTTTATACCCGGTATAATTTATAGATTTATGTTTATGGCATAAGCAGTCAATTTTTTTCCTGATTAATGTACATCTCCTTACAAAAAAATCATTATTTTTATAAATTTAATTAATATTGTTCAATCTCGAGCTGACTCGTTTCGACAAAAAGCGGTGCTTGACTTGTTACCGAACGTGTCCTAATCACATATTTTGCCAACAATGGTGTTTATACAACATAGCGGAATGTTGCACATTACCAACACATGATTAGCTGTAATTAAAATCACAAATCACATTAGGTGACAATAAATCAAAAAACATAGCAACTGCTTTTCCCTTTCTCTTTGTTAATACCTCAGATCCTGTAAGAAAATCTAACAAAACAATGCAAATCAGTTTAAAAATATACAATTAAGATACAGTTCGCCTAAACTTATGTCCATGATCTTGGGTAATGTTTTAATCAGACAATAAAATTTGACCAAATAAATCGTTGAGATCCTTGTATTCATAAATTGATCCAACATGTGCCAACATTTTTACGGATCATGATCGCAGCAACATATTCTAATCTGATTCATGATCAAATACTATCATGTAACTCAAACCAAAATTTCAAAATCAACCAAAGTCACATGATCATAATTCAAACTACAAGACCAAAAGGATAATCCAAACCACAATTTCAAAAGCCGTTAAAAAAACCAAGAAACTTGAGTCGCAAACTTTTCATGTTATAATTCATTAAACTTTATTTAAGTTTCTAAATTCAACTCATTATCTTCCTCATAAACTTTTTAGCATTTTGTGTGCTAAAGTCAGCAGGGTTCCTACTAATTGAACATGCCAGAACCTCAAGGTCTAATGGATCGAGCCCACCAAGCCCATTAGCCAATAAGAGTCTTGGTTCTTCAACTTCTGACACCTTTTGTTTGTTCTTAGCCCCACCAACTCCCACTACAGGCTCATGCACCCTAGACCCTGAACCAGGCGGCTTGAACCCACCTAGCCTGACATATGAACCAACGGGCACAAAGAGTCTTGGCTCTTCAACGTCCACCGCCTTTTGTTTGTTCTTAGCCCCACCGACACTTGTTACAGGCCCATGCACCCTAGACATTGGACCAGGTGGTGTGAGCCCACCTAGCCTAACATATGAACCAGCAGGCAATGGTTCAACCACATACGGTCTTGATTCTTTAACTTCTAGTGCCATTTGTTTTTTCTTGGCCTTAACATTTCCCACCATAGGCTCATGCACCCTAGGAACTGAACCAGGTGGTCTGAGCCCACCTAGCCAGTTAGATGAATCAGGTAGCCTAGGCCCACCTAGCCAATGAGACGAACTAGGTGGCATGAGCCCAACTAGCCTGTCAGACAAACCATGTGGCCTGAGCCCACCGAGCCTATGAGACGAACCAGGTGGCATGAGCACACCTAGCTTGTCAGACGAACCATGTGGCCTGAGCCCGCCTAGCCAGTCAGAAGAGCCAGTCGGCCTAAGCCCATCAAGCCCGACAGACGAACCAGGTGGTGGCCTGAGCCCACCTAGCCTCCCAGACAAACCAAGTTGCCTGAGCCCACCTAGCACATCAGACGAACCAGGTGGCCTGAGTCCACCTAGCGTGTCAGATGAACCAGGTGGCATAAGCCCACCTAGCCAGTCAGAAGAACCAGGTGGCATGAGCCCACCTAGCACGTCAGACGAACCAGATGGACTGAGCCCACCTAGCCCATCAGAACCAGGTGACATGAGCCCACCTAGTACTTCAGACGAACCAGATGGACTGAGCCCACCTAGCCCGTTAGATGAACCAGGTGGCCTGAGCCCACCTAGCCTGTCAAAAGAACCACTGATCAATGAATTAGCCACAAAGAGTCTTGCTTCATCAACTTCTGGTGTCCTTTGTTTCTTCTTTGCTCCATCAACTCCCATCACAGGCTCATGAGCCCTAGAAACCGAACCAAGCGGCTTGAGCCTGCCTATCACGCCACGTGAACCACCAGGCAATGGTTCAGCCACAAAGTTTCTTAATTCTTCATCTGCTAACACCTTTTGTTTCTTCTTAGCCCTACTAACTCCCACCACAGGCTCATGAACCCTAGACACTGAACTAGGCAACTCGAGCCCAGTTAGCCCACCACGTGAACTAGCAGGCGATGGTTTAGCCACAGCAAGTCTTTGTTCTTCAACTTCTGATGCATTTTGTTTCTTCTTAGCCCTACCAACTCCCACCACATGCTCATGAACCCTAGACACCAAACCAGGCAACTCGAGCCTAGTTAGCCCGCTACATGAACCAGCAAGCGATGGTTTAGCCACAACAAGTCTTTGTTTTTCAACTTCTGATGCATTTTGTTTCTTCTTAGCTTTAAGAGTCCTTAATTTTCTCAAAAACTCTGCAATGGTGACATCATCAGAGTATTCTTCAACATCAATGGTAAGATTACTATTAATGTTTTCATCGTTTCCTGCACCAAAACAGAAGATTCACATTATGGGCCGGAGGATAAGTTAATAATTTGGAGGCAGCGATTTGAACATGCTTCTATACAAACACGGTTGTATTCTTGTGTTTATAACAACCTAAATTCTTTTTAAAAGAAATGATATTGATATTCCAGCATTAATGTTTTCATAATGGTAGTTACTATTAAATACAACAGCTACATACAATATAAAAAAGGACACAATGGTATTGGAAGAACGAGTCAAAAAAGGTAAATTACAAAAACAATAACTAACAATGATAATGAAACATGTGAAATGGATAAAACACGTTAAATGCCACCTAAGGTGGATTTCAATGCTGCTTACAATATCTAGAAGCGTTTTTCTTAAAAGATATTATATCATTACTTTAGTAACACAGATTTCATGATCATATTTAAGTATTTCACACATTAAATAATAACATAATGGAAAAAAAAATGTCAGGAGGATCATCTTAAGCTGACCTGTTTTACAATTTCGGGTATATTTTGTTGGTAAGAGGTTAAGCATGGTAACATACAACAAAAAGATTAATTAAAGTTTAACATATTATATGTGTCAATTAAACAGGTAAAAAGCCGCCTAAAGTGAATGCTGACATTGACCTAAATTTTTTTATTTCAGTAACAGTAATATAGCATTCTCAATCATATTTAATACATTAGCTACATGCAAGATTACAGCATTTACAAAAAGTGTTGGTTATGTACATAAAAATTAGGTTTTGACAATAATATGACCCATTATTCAACAGTTGCAATTTTCCCAGATTAAACTTTATATCAAACATCTATTCATATACCTGCAGAGGTTTTGGATTTAATCTCTTTTCTCTTTCTCTTTCTCGTACTTTCAACTTTTGATGCTGTCAATGTTGCAAAAAACCAGACATAGAAAATCAAAATCATCATCAAGAAACATAATATAAATCACTATAATATTCACATTTCACTTACATTCATGAGTTCTTTCTTGTTGACTGTTGAAATCATCATAGTCGATTAATGGTTGGAAGATACAACACTTCTTTGGATCTCTCTCGCGGATAGAAGCAACAAAATCACTGTATATATTCAATTAATTTTGAATTAAGTTTTTTCTTCAATCATATATGGATTTGCAATAATTAGTTTATATGATTTCTTGTAAATAATACAATAGTGTCAAAGAAGAATGTTAGCTATTCAAGAGTCCGTTGTTATTTCCTTCCATTATCTGTACATGTGGCAAAATAATCGAGTCTAAACGACTTCAGGTCAAAACGGGTAGTTTTATGAGTGGGTCTAGTCAGGCAGGCCAATGCCTTTTCTCCAATTTAATTTTAAAATTTTCTGATATTTAACTGTATTATATTTATATATGATTATAATAGCTATTTCTGTTAAGATAATAGTACATCATCTTTTTAAGTATAATACTTATGACATAGTAACCATTTGAACATATGAATTTTGACCTTTTGAACCTGTTCGACCATTTTGGTATTGACCCGTTTTCATACAACCAATGATGTAACGCACTAATCCCAAATTCCAAACTAGAAAAAAGAATCCAAATCAACTTAATAACCATAATAAGAGGTAGTACTAGTGAATTATTTTACTAATGACTAAAAATGGACTTATAGTTATTGTAATTTGTAACATCCCTCATATACCACAAATATTGTTCGCTTTAGAGCTCACGGATTTGCTTTTGGTGGCGAGAGTGAAAACTTTACTGGGAGGTCACCCATCCCTGTATTGCTCTCAACCGAGCACGCTTAACTGTGGATTTCTCCTCTCATACACATACAATGCGTCCAAAACGCGTAGTTGGTATTTAAGGCAGATCGTTCCTTATGAACCAAACATCTCTGCTTACCACGGCTGATGTGGGATTCGTCTACGCTGTTACAGTTATAATTTATAACTAGCATACAATAAGTTGTGATAAACTCTCAAGTTCTTGATTGTTTCATTATGTCCACACCTAAATAGACCCCATAACATCAACATGATATCCCAATCGGGAAAAAAAGGGTTAATACCCCAAATGCTTATAGCGGGCCATTAATAAAGGCCTAACAAGTTGGATCGATAATCAAGAATGATTTAAGATCCGATTTGGGTTAGCTATCTAACCCTCCAAACAGAAGGTGACATAGTTACAAATCACAAGCAAGGGCTTCAAGGGATACCAAGAAATGTGCAATAATTACCAAATCTTCAAGTTAAGATGCTAACAAATATAAATTAAGACATGCTTAAAATGGTAACTTGAAATCCAAACATACCGAATGCAAAAGTTTCCGCGTCCAAACATTTCAATACCAGCCATTTGATGCAAGAAAATCCATAAAGATTTGCCTCAACGATTAGAAACTTGAAAACCCTAAAGCGTAATTGGTGAAAAGAAGAGATCAATGTTAGATATTTACAAAACCATATGCATTTGGGTGATTTTCAAAACATTGCTAAGTTATACAATCACATCAACTAATACATCAAAATTAGCATATCTAACATCACAAAACACTAATGGAAAAAGTAATTGTATAAACTAAAGAATCAAATCATGCACACACAATCCTTTATACGAGGAAGTTCATTGATCAACCTTCCATTCTTGATCAACTTAATCGATTGAGTGCAAAGATTAAGTATAACTATATAATTAAAACATAAACACATACACACATTGTAACCTTAATTAAACCGAAGATCGCTAGACGAAGAATAGATCGGAGAGATCTGAATTCACCTTTTTTCACAAGAGGATATTCGAAGATTAAGATATCGCAAATGTGAACCCTAGATGCTTAAGATACAAAAGGATGGACAAATACTACCACCTTCTATCTGTTAGGGCGCTTGTCATGCGTGTGCCACTTGGGGAATGTTTACTAATGATAAGGTTTCATGTTTGCATGAATACTACTTCATGAACCACTAATGATGCAAAGGCATTTAACTTTTGCAAATGAAAGACGTAAAGAACATGTAGAAAATTAACAAACAAACAAATATACCTAGTAAAATCCTACTAATATAGTAGGGTCTGCAGAGGTTGAGATGAGACAAACCTTACCTCTATCCTAGGATAAAGAGTTTGCTCCAAGAGAGACCCCCTCGAGTTACTACCTTAGTGAAGCCCCAATTTTTTTTGTTTTTTGTTATTAAACGAGAGGAAAGTACAGAGAAACACATAAGAAGAAAAACAAGTATCATAAACATAAGTAATTAACAACACAAGATAGACGAGCGATAACCAGGCATGATGACATAAAAATTCCTAAGACCCAAGTAGCTAAAGCTAGAGGCACACCTATGATTAAATGAACGCCTATAACTAAAGACAAACATGTGGAAAATGAAAAACCTTACTACTAGGTGCCACTTTTGAGTCTTTACTCTTTAGACGAAGATAAGTGCTTATGCTAACGTGCATCTTATATTTTAAGGTGAAATAAGTTTTTTTCAGCAAGAAGCCAAGAACTTTGAGATTGCTTAACTTGTTTTTGTGGATTCAAATTTACAACTTTATACATATGTTGAAATAAGTTGTTTCAATTTTCAAGTAAGATGTTTATTACAAGCACAATTCCATAGAATCATCGTACACCATCCTTAAATTTCTAAGAACCAAACACTCACTCTCGGTTATGATCAGGGATGACTAGTTTTGTCCAATTGACTTATTAGATGAGTCGCCCCAACTCACGATGAGTGAGGTACCATAAAGTACACGCACTTCTCGCACGCACGTTTCCCTAATCGGTGAGACACTCCCAAATGATATGCAGAAGCGACAGGAAAACACACGGTTACAGATTTACAAATAGATTCGATTTTCCAACATTTGACATGTAGGTAGTCATAATAAGTTGTTTAACCCCTAGAATTTATCAAAACTAAACCAATACTATGGCGTTTACAGTAGCTTCCCCGTCCTCATCCCTATAATTAACCAAAAATCGCTATGCTCATTTCCATTAAATATACTTTTTCAATTAAATAATACTTTTTTATACATTTTTCATTATCTTTTATCTCTCCTTCAATCACAACAACTTAAAAACCTATTAAAAGGGTACATTCGGGGATAGATTCTATCCCGAAATATAGGAAATGAAATGGAGTTTTGCTAAATATTTATGGATGGAGAACCAGATAAGGAACTAAAATTACATGTTTATTAGTGTTTTCCTCATAATCTAGAAATGGGGATGGGGATATGCTAACACAATACAATTGCATTTTTCCAAATCAATGAGATTCACTCTTCACAAAACAAATTATTATGATCATATGTATCTTGTCTAAACAATCATAAAAAATAAAATTCCTCAACCAAATTTAGATGGCAACAAAAAGAAAAGAAAGAAATTTGTGTAAATGGATCATTAAACGAATTAGAACTCAAAGGCGATACATTCACTTCATAATCAACCATTTATGCACATTAAAGTAACTGATTCATAATCAAATCGATGCAATCATACCGATTCTAGACTCAAAATCATCATACTAATATACAATAAAACGAGATGAAACATGATAACTCACCCCATATGTAGAATTTAGGTTGAAGCTGTTGAAGGGTCTCGTGAATTCCAAAAGCAACGCAAAACCCTTAACGGATTTGATTTTTATAAAGATAATTTCTCAGATTTATACATTTTCTGGGTCATATTTGGAACTGATTAAAAGGAAATGGCGTCATTGTGGCGAAATAAACCCTGTTCTAAGTTCAAAGAGAATGAACGCTTGTGAAGCTATGCTTCCAGTTCCAGTTATTTTTCTTACAAAATATATGGTTAATTTTTTAAATATATATTCATTAAAACAAGAGTTAATCATACAAAATCCTTCATGTGATTTTGCGAGTCATTGTATCCAAGTCTTTAAAAAATTACACGTGTAATTATATGATTTTAATTTTATTACAAGTTTAGAGTTATGTATTAACTATATTAAATTTATGAAAATCAACAATGATGAATGATGCCATTGTTATTGTCATAAAATGTTTTTTTATTCTTCGTAGAAAGGCACCAACAAACAATGAAACATTTTCAATTAAATTACATGTCCAATTAAACATTACAATGTCCATAAAACAAGTACTTGCTACTTGGTTCCAAAAGAATCTATTAAACCTACAAAAATCATTCACCAATAATCCCCACAAGAACACAACCCATCTTTAAAATGATGGTACCGATTAACATCTCTAAACACAATCTCCCTCTCGGTAATCTTTGATATAAACTTAATCGCAACATGACAATCCTCACAAACCCGAAGATTCTTCGTTATCAACAATTTGCTTTTCGGGGGCGTACTAATAAGCCCAAATGCAATCGCAAGTCTTTCACTATGCCTACATACCATTTTCATCTTTTCATCATCATCAACATCATGAAACACGGGTACAACATTTGGAACATAACCTGCTTCGATCATTAACTTTTCAATCCGTTTTAACTCGTCGTCTATCTTGTCACTCATTGGATGTGACGTGTCACTCGAAAGAAACGCATGCACTTTGTTATTCACTTCAATCCAACTACACGCGACGTCTTTTTTTAGTTTTTTATTCGTCATTAATTCACGAATCCTTGCAACTCCCTCCCATTTTCCTGCTTGCGCATAAATATTTGACATAATTACATAATTACCAGGTTCGTCTGGTTCAAGCTCGATTAGTTTCTCTAATGCAAGTTCTCCTAACTCAACATCACCATGTATTTTGCAAGAATTTAACAATGCACCCCAAATGCCAGAATCGGGTGTAATGGTCATATTGTTTATCATATCATAAGCTTCTTCTAAACGACCATAATGACCGATTAGGTCAACCATAGATGAATAATGTTGAACAGTTGGTGTTATTTTGTAATCATGTATCATTAAGTTGAACAATTCTTTACCTTTGTTGAGCAAACCTCCATGATTACAAGCCGAAAGAACGCCAACAAAAGTTATATGATCCGGGTGTGTTTCAAAAGTCATTTTCTTGAACAAATCAAGTGCTTCAATAGCATAACCGTGCATTGCATAACCAGTGATCATTGCATTCCAAGAAACGACCCGTTTTTCCATTAACATATCGAAAAGATTTCTTGCTACTTTAACCGAACCGCTTTTTGCATACATATCAACAAGTGCAGTCTTCACTTTATCTTGAAAATTAAAACCTTGTCTCCAGCTATACGCGTGAAGCTCTCGCCCTTGCGGGAGAGCTGCCATGTCAGCAGCAGACGAGATAGCTGTGACAAGAGTCGCAACAGTCGGTCTTACCCCGCGTATAGCCATTTCACCGCATAAAACTAAACAATCATCTGGACATGCGTTTTGCGCATAAGCAGCAAGCATAGAGTTCCATAGCACAACATCTCTTTCAAGTATTTTATCAAACACCTGGCGTGCACTGCCAACATTACCACATTTTGCATACATATCAATCAATGCAGCACCCACAAACACATCCGTCTCCCACCCGGTTCTCACCACATGATCATGAACATCGCGTCCCACATCTATCGCGCTAAGATTCGAGCATGCTTTGAGCACAAACGGGAATGTAAAGTTATCAGGAACAACCCCATGATCAATCATTCGATAGTAAAGCGAGAGTGCAGAATTGTAAGGACCAGTCCACGCATACCCTCTAATCAAAACGTTCCAAAGAAATACATTTTGCTTAGGAATTCTATCAAACAGTTGGTGTGCATTAGACAAATAGTTGCAAGAACAGTATAAATCAACAAGCTTTGTGCCCAAAATGGTGTCGTAACCAAAACCAATTACACAAAGATGCGCGTGAAGCTGTCTACCTGGTTGAATTGCCCTTCGAGCGATGAAGGTTTTGAGGATTGATTGATAATCTAATGGCGAGCGATTGATCAGTTGGAGGTTTGACGGAAAATGGCGACTGTGGGTTATTGGAGGTCTGTGTGAGTGATGCAAAGATCGCCATTGGTGATGAGAACTTGATGAGAAATCAGAATCGATGATGGTGGCGATAGCTGAAAGGGGTATTTTGTATTGTGAAAGAAAACAGTTTTTGAGTTTTGATGTCGGGTGAACTCGAATCAGCATTTGATTACCGGTGGAACAAGAATTTAAAAGTAAGCAGTATATATAAGTTTCACCATGTAACTATAATTAGGTTTTAGGAAAATTCATCCACACGTTTATAGAATAGAAATTTTATGTTCAGATTGAGTCACAAAATAAATATAAAACGTAAATTCATTAGAAAAAAAAAATCAAAATACATCTTATGCAGTCGTTCATTCATATCATTCGACTATTTCTAACTTCTTGTTTGAATATTTGAATGATTTTGAAAAGACTCGGAATAAAGACTAATATAAAATTATTCAATAACTCAGTAAGCTAATTCATATCTTGATTTATTGACCTTTTACAAAAGAGGTAAGATTTGGTGAACTGAAAAAAAAAAAAACTAATTAAGAATATATATATATTTTTAGAATAGACATATTAATAATACATTTTCTTTCCCTACCTGTTTTCTTTATCCGACGGCAACAAAATGTCTTTGTTGTATTGTTAAGTATAGTCATGATTTTTTTATGAATACGTTTATTTAGCAAATAAATAGTTGTTCCGTCTATCAGTATGTATGATCTTAAATTATCAATAATGATTTTTCTTTAGAATTTGTTTACTTGAAGGTTCCACATTTGTTTACTTGAAGGTTCCACTTACTTCTAGTATGTAAACATTAATCACTATTGTTGGATTACAAATTTAAGCTTTTATCAAAAGAATTCTTGCATAGCTTACAAGCAGTTCAACCTGTTTACCTATTCTTACAAGTCTCTAAACAGATTAATTAAAACACTTTCTATGTAGCATTTACTGTCATCATTACAAAATAAGTTTAGAAAACAGTTAAAACTTATGTACAAATGTACAATGATCACAAAACATTCATTATCGTTACAAAAACAGATCATAACCTAGAGTTAAACTTGTTTCACTTACAAGTTTCTTGTGATTACAAACACAAGTCCACAACACAATCCGAAACAAACCATGATACAGAAATTACATTATTCTGTAACATTAACTCATCGTTTTCTACAAATTATCGGCCAATAATGTCGGATAGCGACTTATTGATGATCTGAACTAATTCTTTCCTGTATAACATCAACATAAGTGTTAGACTAAGGAGATCTGTCGGACTTGTTGATGATCTCAACTAGCTCTTTACGTTCTTATATTAATATATATTAATAAAAGAAAATTTAACGGGTCAAAGTCAAAACAAGTACTTTTTGTATGAGTCTATGCATTGTCATCTAAAATTTTTTTACTGTTCATAACTATTAGTGCGTCAAATATGAATACATAAAACTATAATCTTCAACCTTTGTGCTATTTAGACCCCTTTTTTTGCTACTTTTCTGTTTTACCCAAACTTTAAATCGGTCAAAACTACGGTTCTCATGGAATACGATGCATTTTTGTGCTAAATCGCTATTTAAAATCCAAAAAAATAAAAGGTAAATCATTGACAATCTTGAGGAATGAAAATTCACATAACCAACTGAAGATATAATGTTTTACCTGTCGGGTTTGAATAAGAGATAGCGATATATGAACCACTGAAAGTCAATAAAACCGTCTTAGTATTTGAAAAATGACAAAAATATAGAATAATGAAATCGGAAAAATAATATAAATAAATAAATGATTTAAACATGCTGCAAAACATTACTTACTGTTGAGAACAAAATGCCAATGAGTTCAAATACACCTGGTACAACAGGAAGTTTGTCTATAGCCTACTCACAAAAGATTAAAAAAATCATAATTATCATAAACACGAAATCATACGCGTTTAAATCCTTTTAAATAATATCGTTTTTGTCAATAGTTACTGTAACTTTATTTGAAGCGTTTAACTGCAGAGAAAATCTATAGCAGCTAATATCTTCTATAAGCTTTTTTAAGGGCTTGTTTGTCATTCTGTTCTATAAAAGATTACAAATACCCAGCTGTAACCAAACGGGTTGCAGGATATAAACATTTTTTTAGTTTTTGACAAATTCTGATTATTTAAAGATTACATGTAAATTATCTCCTAACAATCAGATAATCAGAGCCAGTTTTGTTTCAGCTAATCCTAAATTCATTATCCCTAAATAAAGTTAATCAGATTATAAAAATCAGTTCAATAACTGAATACCAGAAATTGTTTATCAAAACTTGTTTGTGCTTAAAATTTATAAAACCTATCTTTGGTCAATGTCTATTTCCATAAATTGTGATTTTAAAAACATTGTTGGGCCAATTGGGCCACAACATGCTTTGGTTATCTCTAAAAGCCCAAAAAGATAAAAACGGGTAGTTGTCTACCGTGATTACGCTAAGTGAAGCCCATAAAGCAACAACAGATGCAAAGCCCAATCCAAAAAGAGCAATTAAATCTTCAGGTTTTTCCCACTGTTCAAACAAAAAATATATAAAATCATTTAAGATTAAAACAACGTATAATTGTACCGAAATTGAAGAATAAGTGTTCCAGTCAACCCAACCTAACCCGTACCAGATGTTGTTTTACCCGTTTTGACATGGACACGTTTGCACCCGCCACCCGACCCGTTTGACCCTCCCAATTTATGCTCGCGCTAATGCAAGACTTACAACGTTTTGAACAGACTCGACGATGTTCAAAGAAGTAGAAGACTCAGAGCTCCGACTTGTCGCCTTTGCAATAAAAGCAACTCGATCTTGTTTTCCTGCGGTTAATTATGCTATAAAATGAAAATTAAACACCAAGAGCATGACATGAGTATAAACTATTGAGTTATTTACATATATGGTCCCTATGGTTTTGGTAAACTAACATACTAAGCAAAAAGAGTAACAAGTTTCGGGTTGTGCTTTCATTTTTGTAAAAAGTTTCGGTATTGAGGTTAACTTGTGTAATTGTGTTAACGTTACCATTATATTATGGTGAAATGCCAAAATACCCTTGAATTTTTAAACAGTCAAAGTTCAAGGTGAAAAGTTAGGAGGTATTTGGTCAATTCACCTTAATTTAACTGAAAAATTAACAGAAGTTAGCCTTATTACCCAAACTCGTTACAAAGCTGAACGCACAAACCCCAAACTTGCTACTTTTAAATTAGTATCCAAACCTGTTACTTTGCCTAAACCATAAGGGCCATCTATGTGGTAAACCTTAAACTATTTGATTTTGTCATTATATGATTTAACAAAGCATAACTTAACATTAAATAAATAAAACACATAGTTCTGTTTGTTTGCTACCAATACCTCTGTTTGACTTTCGATGGTCAAATGAAAACCTTTACAATCCTAAAATCAATACCAATCAAGCGCGCTCATGTTGAAAAACTTGACACCCTTCAATTTAGCTTATAATAATTGTTACAATGTATAGATCTTAAAATAGAACTACTAACTAGCCTATGTTAATTCTGAAAATGAGACAAAATTATAATTGAAAGTTCACTCACATGTAACAGATGTAAGTGTTTGGTAGAAAAAAAATCATTATAAGCCCGAGAGAGGTTAAGTATTATGATAAACCTAAAATTACCTAACTATCCCTGATAAGTTTAAAAACATACATCAAAATACCTGTTATACAACCATTTCTAACATAATTCCATGATAATTTGTAGATTTATAATGGAGTATTGAATCAAACATCTTAATGTAAAGTTCTTGCACAAGCAATTGATAAAGTAACTGTTTTTAATTAATTTAGGCTAGCTTATGGGGTGTTTGGATTGCTTATTATAATTTAAACGTATTCCTTACTTATTGTTTATTCAGTTAGGAATAAACAACTTTAAACTCCTTACTGAAAACTGGTTATTTCTCTCACAAAAAATCACATAAGCACTTTCAATAAGCAATCTTAAACACTCTCAAGTTCAAAACTGTTTAATGGAAATTAAGCAGTTTGTGATAAGATTATTCAGCATTGTTTATTTCCCTCCAGACAGATAAAAAAAATACAACAAATTTACAGGGAAATTAGAACGTCAATGATAACACCATTAACATGTAATCAACCCACATCACAAAATTCAACTGAAACTCTTGGAACACAATATAAAAGAACAATTTAACTTCAGAAACTGAAATTCAAAAACCATTTAAAACCCCTTAACTGGAACCAATCCAAATTGGTTGATTGTTTAAAACTAAAAGTTAGCATGACAAAGCAAGCAACTGATCGTACCTACAACGGCAGAAACAAAGTGTTTATGAATCGGTGAGCAAAACGGTCGATTTTCACAGGCGAGCAGAGGAGAAAATGGCAGATTGTAGATCAAATTAGCCATGTATATCTGAAACTATAATGTGTTTCGTCTTCAAAGCTCAAAATAAAGCAAAATATATCAGAAAACGATTGATTGCAAGTAGAAGATGATGATGATTTCAAAGGGAATGAAGAAATTCGAGAGAACCTATCATCAACCATCGTCATCGCTATCTGCGAAACGCAAATTATTGATACCTATTTTGGAACTTATTTACCTTTTAATTATTATTTGAATCGAAAATGATATCAAGTTGGGGATGTAGCTCAAATGGTAGAGCGCTCGCTTTGCATGCGAGAGGCACGGGGTTCGATCCCCCGCATCTCCACTCCTTTTTTACATTTAGTTATCCCATTTGATTTTTTTTTATTTTTAATCTTGGTTGGAAAAAAAAAAAAACACGAACTGGCATGAGTACATGATTATTTGTGTTCTTGTTGATTCTCTTCACATAAAGTAGGTCTCTTTTTCTAAAAAAAAAAAGTATATGGTTTTTTTAGTTCTATAGGTTCTACATCAAAAAAATTTTAATTCATGAAATATACAATTTGGCTGTTTCTTGTTACATAATGTTATTGTACCTGCGTTATGATTTTTATTATGTTATTGATTTGTTGTTGTTCCGTGTTTTGATTTAAGTCTTGACATCTACGTATAAGTGAATATTATCATGTCTTTCACCATATAAGTGGGTACATAATGATGGTTTGATGTGTGGTTTCGTTAGTTCTTCATGTTCCACCTAATGAATCTTGATTTGTTATTATCGATCTGGATTCTCTACTTTTGTACAGGTACAAGATTCTTTGGCCAGAAAACACTGGAATATCAACCGTAGATGGTGTTTGTCGGTGACTGACCCGAGATGGAGACGATGGTGTAGTTTTCAAAGGAGGGATGAAATTTGAGTAACTATATAAACTCATGGACAATTCTGTAAACTTACTTGAATTTCTTTCTCTTAAAATCTAATTTCTCAATTAATTTAATAGACTTTACGAGCTGAATATCAACTTAATAAAGTATTGATAAAAGTTATTAGCAAAGTGAGAGTTAACATATATTATGTTATACAAGACTAACACTTATTTGGAAGTGCTTTTGTATTTCCTAACTCCTATATATACACAATGACAAAATTACAGACTCAATGTCGGCATAATATTTACACACATGAAACTTTATTTCTATACATTTTTCTAACGTATATATTGGTTACTGGCGGCTCATTGGACTTCTTCCTCCTGAATTCTCGAGCTTATCTAAATACGAAAGTTTCTTACTATTTGTAGCTGACATTTGTTTTGCTAATGTTGCAGTTTCATTTGCGTTTGATTCTTTTTCGTCTGATGAAATCCATTTTATGAACTCGGATAATGTCAATGAGGTTGGGCCTTTTGCATTATTGAGTTTTTCTACTTCTTCTTTTACATCGGGGAATCTTCCTGACGCCCTTGATGCTGAATCTTTTAAGGAGTTTCTTTTTAAATTTGCTGAAGGATTTTTTGCAAGATTATCTGCATGCATCACATCCTCGATCCGTGACATTACGTTGTGCGCTAATCTTTCTAATATTCTTGAATAGCTCTCGAGAATTGCGTGTCCAACATCCTATCCGATGGTTAAGAAAGTAAAACATGTCGAGTAACGAGCCAAATTAGGTAATTTTAACGACATAATAAAAAGGCCCTTACACAAGTGACGTATTTAAAGAAAAAATGTACAAAGTAAAGTGTTCATACAATTACATAATTTTCTATTTAAAACAAAACTTTTATTGAACGGTGTTCAAACAATTACATAACTCGTTTTGTTATATGTCACTTTTAGCAAAAAATGTATGTTTACTCTTACAAAGGATAACTCAAACTGACTCACTGTTATATAATTTGGTTGAAATTATCACCCACCTATAGTTCTTTCATTATAAACACGGCATGTATAGATATGAAATATTCTTACTTGATTATTTTCAGTTTTGCTGGCTTCTAATGCAGATTGAGGAATACCAGGGTAACGATGTTTGAGTATAAGTAAAACCGTTTCTGCTCTATCTTCAAATTGCTCTCGTTTCTCTATACTCACACCCGAACCCCAACCCGATTTACCATCTTTATTCGTCATTTTTCGTCTCCAAATCACGACAGATGCTTCCATTCTGTTCTTCAGATCAAGAATTTTATGCTCAGAAGATAAATCCATAGCTGAAAGGAAATAGTCCGGATCAAAGTGATCAACCGTGATATTTTTATAAATCGAGTCTCCTAAACTTGCACGTCCATTCTGTCATTGATTCATACCCGCAATTAATAATTATTCCAAATTGGTCTCTTAAACCTTTATTATTTTTTAAGAGCTCAAACTCGACTTGTTTATTCTTAAATACGTTGTTATTTTATTTATATGCATGTATAATATTGTATGTTACAAAAGATAATATTATTTAGTTTTTTTATTACATACAACAATAACTATTCTATAAAATAAAAATCATTGTTATAAATAGGCTTGAGTCCAGCTCGATTCAAGCTTATTTATATTTTTTTACTTTGAAAAATTTAGCTTTTGATGTAATTTTGCATTTTACCTTTGGGAGGGCATCAATGTAACTTTCAGGGATTTCCATCACTCTAAGTTCGTTAGCATTCATAGCCATGGCTACTTTGAGAACTTGGTTAACGGAATCCCTCTGAAATTGTAACCATTTTTTTGTAAGATCAGATAAACCATTTGGAGGAACCTTTGGAGTCGGTAACCATGTTTTATCTTCTTCCTTTTTCCGATTTGATTTTGACCCCACATCGCTTTTAGACGGGTAGGTGAACTCTTTTTGATCCCTAAAACTATCTAAACATTCCTGTGTTTCCATAAAGAATTGACAAGTATATTAGATTCTATGAATGCAAGCAATTATCATAAAACTCATGACTTATCTTAATTTTGTAAGTTTAAAGTTGGTTGTTTAAACTTATGACATTTTCAATATGGTTGTTTTAACTTATGTATATAGTATATGGCCATCTCTCTAAGTTCGCAGCTTGTTGCCCGCTTACCTGTCACTTTATTATAAATGTTAAGTTCTTTTTTATGTGAAAGGATAACAGCATTTAAAAAAAAATAAACTTTTGGATATATATATCAACCATATACTTGTGATGGTCGATTTTAATATTGGAATAGATTTAAATGGTGCTAATGTAGAACTTGACCACTGATATTTGTCTATTAGATTTGAGGTCACAAGTCCAATTCTTGACATGTGTTAGATCACTTTGAAGTAGTTATAAAGGCACATGTATTATATATGTAAAAAAATAAGTATAATTAAATAAAGAATTCTTACCATAAGCATCCCATCAAGCTTCTTTAGGGCAGGAATATTGATATTCACATCACTTCGTTGCCTTGTAACCATAATCTGTGAAAAATTAATTTTTTTAATTAATTTGTCGCTTAAATTCATAATTATGAATTATAACACACCAACATGATATCATTAATTACGGTACCTCCATTGTTACACCATTAGTTTCTTGCTTTGAAGGCACAAATTCAACAATGTGATCCGTCGCGGATAGCATCCAATCGATTTCTTTCCGCCACCTTGCTAGACTCTCGGCTGGTATCGGTTCCAAACGCGAGATTTCTCCGAATACAGAAGCTGTTAAAAAAAGGTTTTAGATTTGTACATTTGATAGAGACTTAGATTTGGTCCAATTGATTTCAAAGCCGGATTTGGTTCACTACTTATGATTATACATGTATAAAAATCAAAATTCAAAAGATGCGAGACGGTATCAGGTCCGGTAGTCGGATACGGGACTGTGTATGATTACTTTTGATTTTTATTTTTTTGCAGATAAGCGATTTGGTGATATACCCATTACCTGACTTGATTACCTCATAACATATATTTTTTTATCTATTATAACCGACATATTTTTTGTTTATTATTATTTTTTTCTAAGTACGTAACGTATGTTTTTAATTTTCCTTTGAATTCCCACTGTCTAACTCCACCAAATCTCCAAATTTCTCAATTTCTCTAATTCCCCACACCGTATCAAATAAATACTGATTTTGCGTCAGGTATACCCAACGACTATTTTTAATAAACAAATGGGTATACCGTACCGGAACCCGCATGTATACCAATGGATAAATACGCAACAGATTTCTAACGGAATTTGGGCCGTATTTAGGACAAGAATATATAATCAGGCATTCAATTAGATTACCCAATTCGAGTCATATAATCCATATTGTCATTTCTAGCATGTACGTTATGCATCTAAAACCAAAGGGGGAACAAAGGGCAGGTAAGGGGTTGCTAATCCAGGTCACAAACATTCGTCAGAGGGAGAATATCCTTGAAATGGCCATTTGACCCTCCTTAATCTCCAAAATTACCATTTGAGCCTACATAATCCTAAAATGTCTATTTCTATACGTGCACGACGCATTTATATTTGCAGGCGGCGCCCATAAATTTACAGGCGCGCACCCTAAGAAAAACAAGTGTAAGATTGTTAGCTTCGGCCGTTAGAATAAATAACTTATGATAACCACATGTAGCTAATTAAAAAATAAAAATCATCATCTCTCCCAATTTCCTCAATGAAACGTAAAAAATGAAACAAACGCACATACCCCCTAGATCCGTGATCGCGTTCGACAATGCCAAAGCAGAAGTAACACCTTTTCCTCTACCAGACATATCCTCACCTAACAACAACTTTGCAAATCTCTCCTTCATCAATTCCATATCTACAAAACTTAATTAAATTGCAATCAAATACAAATAAAAACAATCAAATCATAATAACTCAAGACACATTTCATTTCACCTGCATATATGGACTCCAATTCAGGGTCTAACTCCGAATTCATATCTGAATTATCCTCCTCCATTATTGTTTTTAGATCAATTGCAGAAAAGTTGATGGAATCAAGATGAATCAGGCATAAAATCCTTTTGTTTTTTGATGAAATGTGAACCCGAAATGGGATTTGATTTGATGATCGTTTGGTTTGTTATGGAGGGAGAAAATGGGAATGTGTTTTTGGAAAGATGAAAAAATGGTTGTTAGAAGAGTGATGGAGGGAACGTGGGGTGCATATTTGAAAGAGAATTAAAATGATGAAATAAACTTAATTCAACAAATTGTAAATTACTGATATTCTTTAATCATGTGATTAATATTTAAAATGCTAAAATGCCATCTTATTAATTAATTGCCATGTTATTTTATTTACAGCTGATCTAATGTGATTACATACATCTAGTGGATCAATTGCGTTAAACCCCATGAAGGAACATTACAACTATTGTTAAGTCTCTTTTCATATGAAAAAACTATTTTTAAGTCTAAATTCCATCTAATTCTGTCTTTATAAGGGTGGAAGGGCGTTAGCAGGTTCATGATAAGGGTGGGATGACCTTGATTAAGCGTGTACTCCACACCTTCTTAATCAATCAATGATTATTTAACTCATTCCTCGTGTTCATGTGCTTTAGTCAAAACATAGATTAGTCCGTCACCATCTAAGTCCGTGATGTTTCATTTTTCACCCTTTGCGTATCCCTGATCGATGCCGTTAAGTTTACCATTTCAACTACTTGTACATAATTGATTAAATGGAGCGGTAGGATTTTTAATTTTGGAGCGGTTCTTCATAAAACCCCTCCTTAAAATATTATGTGAGAGATAACAAGTTAAAAACTGTACCCAAAATCTATAAACCCCTCCAAAAGACAATAGATGGAGCGGATATCAAAACCGCACCAGTGGTTCAAAATTAAGGAGCAGTGGTTCATCCAAAGATTTGGTTCTTCATTCTCATTAGTTATTAGTTTGAAGCTCTAGTTATTACATCATTCTCTTAGTTTGAAGCCCTAGTTCTTGCGGCATTTTCTTAGTTTGAACTCAAGCCCTAATTCCCTTTTCACTGTCCTAATCACTATATATACATGTTTTATATGGATTTTTTAAAAACATTTATGGGAACCCATGTCGTATTACATTTATATTTTCAACAAATTTGTATTTGTCTTGTTTATGATGAATATATGGTCCTGATGATTGATGAATGTGTTGAATTTATCATATTCTGGTAATAGGTAAAGTATATTTTACTTAACGCTTTAGGTAAAAAAAAATTCGTATCTTAAAGTTGAACATGATAAAGAAACTCCAGACAATCGTGTTTTTAAGTTTCTATTGAATCTTGCAACACACACCGAATATGAAACCTAGAATGAAAATAGGTTATCAGGGGATATGGAATTAAAAAGCTCATATTGGTTTGATTAAAATATCTTTTGTAGAAGCCTAAATCTTGTATTACTTCATTAGCCCTAAATTATCATATACTGCAAATGTTTTTCTTATATATATGGTTCACCTAATTAATTTGTTGTCTGTTTAATTTGAAGTTGTAGAAGTTTCTAGTAGAAGAGGTAAGCGTGGCATTGCATCAAGTTTAAAGGTAATATAAATGTTTTTTTACCCGAACGCGGGGGTCGATTATGGGCCGTTTCTTTTGTTATAGGTAATATATGTTATATATACATTCTGATTTTTGTTTTCATTTTCGAAAATAATTTTATATAGGGTCAAAAATGGTTCATGGAAGGTTGTTCAAGAGTGGTGTGGAGCAATCGAATGATGTTACTACCACTTAAAGAAGTGAGCATTCGAGGATGGACGCGAGTCCTTGTTTTCATGGGTCTACATGTGCATCTGATAGACCTTGTATTGACTATCCATATATTGAGGTAATATATTAATCATGTTTTATAAATTTAAAATGTTATATATGAATAATATTTTTCAATAATGATGTTGCATATTATGTAGGCTATTTCTAAATGTGCTTTGTTATTACTGTGAATTAGGTGATTATGGTTTTTGGCACTAGTTTTTCCATGTCAACAAAGTGGATCAAGAGCCATTTGAACTGAATTCATCAATTTTAGATATGGTAATTAACAATCCAGTCTACATCCATATAAATTTATATATACACACACCCACCCACCCATTTTTAGATATGGTTTCACACTCTTTGATTCCAGTGGTAAGTGTGTTAAATTTCAACCTAAAAGCTCACAACAACTGAATATGTTGTTATGAGCTGCTGTTATGGTGTTCAACTGTTGATGTTTCTAGTTCACGATTAACAACAACAACATGGGACAGTAGAACAACTAGCAACAGTTAAGGCTGCTATTCAATCGTGCATATAGATGTTACATGGGTGCCGGTGTTCATTTATACATATATATAAATAATTGAAAAGGCAATGTTTTAACAATGTAGTTTGAAAATCCTCCCATCACCGAGCCAAAGTTATTGTCTAAGCGGTGAGAAAAGATTGACGATGCATTGAAAAGGAGCAACCTTCAAGGATTCAACAGTTGTGACGCCCCAAACTCCATGGCTCGCCACGTCATCGGATCTACACAAAACACAAGCTTTAAACAGGATTTACACAGCAGCGGAAATAAAACTCAAATATATATATATTAAACCCGAGTGCTTTATTACATTATTTCAATCTAATGTACATCATAGTACATTAACTATGCCAGCATACTATCTAAGTCCGATAATGCCTCCAAGCTAACCCATCCATCACCTGCAACCTTAAGTTTCTGCATCTGACATGCATACTTACAAAACCTCAGCTTACGATGGTGAGTTC
>WOUH02000017.1:366318-387512 GCA_009936405.2 Stevia rebaudiana
ATATAAAATTACAAAATCAACTAGATTACCAGCTTGGCCAACTCCTCGACTAACACCTCGGTCAACACCTCGACCCCAGGCTAGATCACCACCTCGACGAGCTCCTCGACCACCGACAGGAATTCTACCTCGGCCCATGGTACGTGCCATGATATCTACAACAAAAACAAAACCATAAATAGTTAGAAAACTAAACCAAGTAGCAACAAAAAAAAATTATACATTATTCTAAATAAAAATTAATATATATAATTAATGAACATCACCCCGATTCTTCGTCTTCAAATTCTTTATCATCGAAATATATAAGAGTATTTCAAATATTTATACCAGTGTAAATTATTCCAAACATGTGAGGTGAACTATACAAAGAAATAGTATTTTCTAGCATGATAAATGGTTGTGTTTTGGGTATTTCAGGCATTTTTGAATCATGGGTATTTCTGGCATTTCTACAAATAAATAGAGTTTTCTATGTTTTTACACAACACATTTTCTATTATAAACTTGCCAAAATAGAAAATAACATACCATGTCTGCAAAAACAATTTCCAGCTCTTTGGAGAAATTTTCTTTGCGTTTTTCGTATACTGCAGCAGTCTGAAAACATACATTAAATAAAAAATTATTATTGGTTGTTATTTAATTGAATATTTTTAGTGGAATAAACATATGGATATATATTACACTTGAAAGAACAAAACCGCATTTGTTCTTAAAAAGACGGTAAAAACTACATGAACTCAGTTGGATTTTCTAAATGTTTGAGTAGGATTATTTATTTTCATCTAATAAAACTCTAAATTAAGAGGGCATCTATTGGGAGAAATGATAATACTCACTCATTCATAATCTATAAATAATTTTACTTTATATTCTTAAACGAGTCCTTTATTCTTTACGGGTTTGATTAATCCAAACTTAGAAGAATATTTCACTTCCTAACTCCGCATAATGCTTTTTATAAAAGTAAACATTCACTCTGCAGATTCTAGGAGTGAAGTTTAAATGATATTTTATTTTCAAAGATATTGAAAATTGTTAGTCATTACAAATTAATGGTCACTTCAAACTTTTTGTAACCTTTGCATAATGTTTGTCATTTAACTAAGAAGCTAAAAGCAATCAAACAATTCTTTTATTTGATACATGATGA
Source organism: Stevia rebaudiana (assembly GCA_009936405.2). Taxonomy (NCBI): domain Eukaryota; kingdom Viridiplantae; phylum Streptophyta; class Magnoliopsida; order Asterales; family Asteraceae; genus Stevia; species Stevia rebaudiana. Next base: position 367,475 of record WOUH02000017.1, read on the forward strand.
ATAAACAGAACAAGTTGTAATGTTGTAATGATGAAGTAAAAAAACAAGTTCACAAATAAATGTAATCCATATTAAAAGCTTTTTACAAAAGAAAATTGTATATTTTCACATATAGGTAAGAACTTATTATCGAAAACTAGTTTTGCACATTGTAATTGACATGTAAATTACAAGTACCAAAACAGAACACCAACTTATATTATCATTTTAAATAACAATTTAAGTAATCTTATTTATATGTGTGAATATAAAGCGATGCATACATAATAATGTAACCTAATCATGGAAATACGTCCAAGTAGAAATTGATCTAGGAATATGAATCTTCAACGATTAACCTAATCATGCAATTAACAAATTATACCTGACCTAAAAGCGAATGATGCTAGAATGACTATGAATTGAAGTAGCAAACAACGAATTACCTGGAATGAGCGAGCTGTGAATTGAAATAGCTGTTGTGGACTGAAGTTAAATCAAATACGATTACCAGATCGATGTGTGTAGAATCGATTCTCGATGCTAGAATGACAGATGTCTGATGAACTATTTGATTCGATTAAGCAATTTGCAGAATCTAGAACTCGAAGGTGGACTGTGATCGAACTCGACGGCGGACTGTGATAGTAGAATCGATTCCTGATGCTAGAATGACAGATGTCTGATGAACTGTTCGATTCGATTAAACAATTTGCAGAATCCAGAACTCAAAGGTGGACTGTGATCGAACTCGAAGGTGGACTGTGATCGAACTCGAAGGTGGACTGTGATAGTAGAATCGATTCCGAATCGAAGGTGAGATGTGATCGAAGGAGGAGCGAGGGCGATTTTACGTGAATCGCCATGTTAGGGTTTATTTTGATTTAGGGGAAATAATCTGATACCAACGTCGATCAGATCTTAGTACTTTTTTAATTCTTTTTAGATACTTCTCACTAAATTGCTACCAAAATAAGTGGTGGCAAAAATTTTTACCATAAAATCCGCCAAAATCGACTCTTGGTAACAAATTGGTAGATAAATTAGCTATCATTTATTTTGGTGACAAATTTTGGTGGCAATTGTCTATTTTTGTAGTAGTGTAATATTACTGGTTTGAACATGTATTTTGTTAAAATTAGTAAAGTTGTTCTATTTGACAGTTATATAGTGTCTGAAAAATAAAGTTCTTGGTAAATTACCATGTTTGAGTACTTCGTGAGTACTCCCAACTCATCGGTCGACCGATCTGGAAACGTCTAACGACTTTCGCGACTTAAATGTGGCACATGTTAGCCATTAAAAATCAAAGAGAGATTTCAATACAAATGAATTTTAACTTGACACTATACAAAGTACATATTGTAATTATACGTGTGATTTTGCTTATATATTAGCAGAGGTCAAAAAATATAGTATGGGACAATATAATCACCCATGTACTAAAATTAGAATAAATGTATACTATGCGGTTTGAACAACACTACAATTGTCTAGAGGAACTAAAACTCTCAGTCTCATGAAAAGGAACACCACTATATACACACCTAGATACTATTGGGTTTTTTGGTGTTGCAGGACATTCTCATTTATCCAGCCCAGTCGATAGCCGACAACATAGATGAAGGGAACCAGAATCAAGGAATTGACCCCCCCCCCCCCCTTTCTCCCGACGAAAAGAGAAGATGGTGCATTCTCAATCGGTTCATGCCCCTACGCAACAGTCCGTTGTCATATTGGATGAAGCTCCCCCAAATCATGATATTGTTTTCCCCAAGTTTGATTTGGAGGATGTTAATCTCCTTTTCTCTAAGGGGACTAGGGTCGTCAAAGTCACATGTAATATTATCCGGAAATTCAATAAAGCTCGGGTCTTTCATCATGTTTGCAAAGCTTAATGCTTAGTAGTTGATTACTTGATTATATTTTCGAATATGGTTATATTTGGTATTTGGAACTTGGGTGCGATGTTGTAGTTGGTATTTTCTAGTAGGAGTTGTGCTGTTTCGTTTGTGGCTATGTGGTTTTACTATTGGTATTTTTGTTGGTATTGTGGTGTTTTTGGTTTTGGTGTATTATATAGCATCCTATTAGTTTCCTGTTTTCATGAAATAAAATGTGTTTGCCATTCAAAAAATAAAAATTACTATTTGGACTAAAAAAAAGATATGGTGTTTACCTTTCAAAATAAAGTATACTCCGGTATACAAATCCAAATATATGTTTATTTATAATTTTTGGTTTTACTATATCTATAATAAATCCAGAACTAGCTTTCCTCAAGTCAGTATAAAATGCCCATTCCTCTCACCTACAACCCACATTAAAAGGGACACTCTGTTGTTGTGTCTTAGATCCTCCCTTGCCCAAAAACAAAACCATACCCATTTTCCATTTAACTTTTGATCCATGGAAGCCACTCTCATCTTGTGCAATTCTAGCTGCCGGAGCGCGATCCAGAAACGATACAAGACCGACAACCGCGTGTTCATCACCGTGAGTATAAATGTGGGATTGAAAACACCAATTTGGAGAATGATGTGGAGAAAGATGAAGAAAGTGAAGCGGGTTTCGAATTCAACACGGTTTAATTATGATCCTTGTGAGTATGCACAAAATTTTGATGAGGGGTTGATGGTGAATGATTATGATGATCTATCGAGATCGTTTTCAGCTCGTTTTGCTGTCCCGTCTAATGTTTTTGACAAGTGATTAACTGTTTGATTAATTTGTGTACTATATTTATATGTAATGTCAATGTATTCTAATTCCTGGTGGACCAAGAGATTGGATAATAACAATTTTTTTGTTTTTATGTGCTCATGTAACTTTCACATGTCTTTCACATTGTTAGGTGGGTTTAAACAGTTTGAGTCTTGTTTAACACATAATCAATTTTAAGTAATGAAATATGATAACCACGTAAGTTAAAACAAAAAATGTAAGTGTTATATAGTTCTTTCTTCCGTTCAAAATTTATCTTACGTATTAAAGACCACAGATTCTAATTGCTTCACTTTCTAAATCTAAAATCCAGATAAATGAGTAAACGACTCTACTTAACTTTACGTAAAATACATTGTTTCTGCTTGAATTTTAAAATAATGCATCGTAAACTTAATACAAATCTTAGATCTCGTGTGATTGTTGGTAATACTAATATACTATCACATCCTGTTATGTTTATTTATAAATTATCATTATTTTCTATGAACAAAGTCGTACGCATTTATCAATATAAGTAATTAACTAGCAAGAAGTTTCAAAGTGATACATGTTACGTAAAAATGTTAATCGCACACTAATTATTTCAGATTAGGATTGCGCGCAGTTTCACCCTGTTTTTAATCCAAACGAAAGAATTTGCTTTTATATCAACAATATTGTCCGGATAAATCAAGTCAATATCAAGGCTAGAAATTGGAAGATAGAATTAGTTATATACATTGACCCCTACCCAAGGGAAAAGGTCACAGTTAATGTGAAACATGGGTCATGGGCAAGAACTTGTACGTATTAATTTGGTTGCAAGGTGTACTTTAAAGGAGCAAAACAAAAGAGCTTTAATAAAATGTGATCGATGTCATTCTAGACATTTTAAAGATAAATTATTAAGGTTCGTATCTTTATTTCATCGTAATTTGTTTGAATTTCTATAAAACACGCTTTCGTGAGTTTTCAAATGTGTAATGAGCTTTTAAGGGAACGTCTGATCTTAATTAAAAATTTACATGATGAAATGAGAACCAATGAACCCTAACACTTTTGTTGTCACCAAGTTTAAGTTTGTTCCCGAATTTAACTTAAACGAACAAAGAAGAAATGTGTTATGAACCAACCTGGATAATCCAACAGCCCAATAAAATGACCCATGATGCGTGATATAAACTGTAGTGGAGAGAGCAAAAGGGATTATGAAAGAATTGATGTGTATGATCTTCTTCTTCCCATCTCCAACAACTCTGTAATCTGATTCTTCCCATCTCCTTTCTATGTTTCAGTTTTAGTTGATTTGTAACGTTGTAATCATTCGGTGGTGATTATATTCGTATTCAGTTTATTATTTCAGTTGAGTAATTTGAGATCACTTCAAAATGTTACGAATTTAACCATACAAATAATACTATTTTATGTAATTAATTTGCTTTTACGTTTATTGGTCCACTTAAAAGACTTATCTTATGTTATTATTGAATTCTAAGATATATCAACATGTCTACAATTTTTATTTACAACTTTTTGAATAAAAATGTATCTTACCCTACACCTATTGTAGCAAAATAAACTTATTAAAAGTTGCTAATATCAAAGTAGATGTTTGTTTTTGTTTTTTTTTTTTAACTTCTTGTTAATTGATGTTGTTAAAGACCTCAGTCCGATATTAAACCTAGAGCTAACAAAGGAGTAAAGCTCCTGGCTCTCTACTTTGATCCCTAGACCAATGGATCATTGGTAACAATATATTCTAAATAATAAAAAAGATTTTTTAGAAACCTAAAAAAAACTATGTAGATAAATATTAAATACAAATTCACTTTTAGAATTAGAACTCTACATGTTTTGTCAATCTCACATGCACGTCAAAATTATCCGTTCAACGAAGAGAAAACATGTTAGAACTCGCAAATTGCATAGATGTAGCTTGAACTTGACTGATGAAAAAAAAGATATAAGATAAGAGAGCACTAATAGAAGAATCATAATAAAAGAATTTTATGTTTTCTAGGATCGGTTTTGTAATTCAAAAGACGGTTACGATGCAGCTTGTTGCCTGTTTACCCGTCACGTTATTGTAATTGGGGAAGTGGATTTTAGTGTTTATTGCTTCGTTTCAAAAAAAAATTTAGGTTTGAAGTTTTGTAGGTTTTGGTTTAAGTGCGTTCCTGCTATTAATTCATACACCTTTTTCTAAAGACATTTAATTATTTATTTTTGGATATTGCAAAGATTTCTTGATCGTTTTCAAAGTATGACTATTACTTTTTTATTATGTTTTCGCTTGTATCATGTAGATCGAAAAAGTCAAAAATCATGCTTTGAATGAAAACTTGTTAGTAGGACTATAGAATGGGTCCCACCAGTCACGGTCCAAGAAATAGTGCAGGTTAACCATGTGCTTCAAGAAAGCAAAGTAGCACACACGGCAGCACTTCAGTTGGCACTTTGCTACCTGATTTTTATTTTTTTTACGCGCTAAGACTTAGTCACTAGCTTATAGTGTATCTGAAACGGTTCATCTCCAGCTAAAGGACTGGTTATAGAAGGTTGGTCGCAAACTGGGAGATGGAAGCGAAACTCGAATTAGTGGGAAACCATGAAACCTAACGTATTTGGGACACGGATAGGTCAGCTAATCGGGTATGGGATTCTTTTTATTTGAATATAATATTCTATATTAAAAAAATTAACACGTCGTAAGTACTGATATTAGGTATATGCGGTATACATAAATACATGAATAAAAAAACAGACAAATTGTTTTGGAAAATGTGGAAACTAGTTCAAATAAATAAATTATATGAATTAACTTCACATTGTATATGTGCCTTGTACACTGTGTCTCTAATAGTCCGAGTAAGCCGCACCAAGATATTGTCCGCTTTGTCTGAGACATATCACATTTGTTAACGAGGGGAGAAACTTTTTTTTGTTTATATACCCGCACCAATATATACCAGTCAGATAATTACCTGTAGAAACCAGACGGATTTTAAATCAGATAAAAAATACGATTTTGTAATCAGGTATGAAGTTGGGCTCAACCAAACCAACTCATTACCATCCCTAGGTTGGTCCCCTCTCATTGAATTCATAGTACCCACTAACAAATCTAACCCATTCAATAAGTCCAGTCTCTTTCCCCGATCAAATTGTACAAGTAACTAATGCATAAGTCACATTTGAATTGTACATTGTACAAGTGCTTGATGCAAGAATTTGGGACAGTTTTCAGGGTTTTCGGTCTCAGGCCCTCACCAATGAAGACCAACTAACCAACCTCATAAATGATTCATCACCATATGCAAACTGTAACCGTATCTATTTGCTGTAGATTTTATCAAAAATTGGCAACAAAATTTATGTGTTTCAGTGTTTCAATTCAAAGTGCAATTGAATTATTGTTTAACACGACGATCGTCACTCACGATTTACTTTTGATTGTCTCGTTAATGTTTGAAATGAGTCAAGTCTCTGGTATAAGTTGGAGCTCGTTAAAGTGTTTAACAAATGAGTTTATTATCATCCTTCATTATTAATATTTTTATTTATGTTATGATTTATATATTTTACTTTTGAACAACTTATTTGTTGTCTTGCACGAGATTAGAACTCGTAACCTTTAGTTTGCAAGTTTCAGATAACGCCTAAACGTTTGTAATCGCCCTAATTCTTTTGGGAAGGGCTATTAAAGGTACAAGTGAGCCGAAGCGAGTTTAGTTTAACTAATCTTAAACTTTGCTCTTAAAGTCTTGGCACATTTAACTTATAAGAAATTACATATGTAAGAATTAAATGTTATTTCTTTATATGGCTATGTTGATAACAATATCAATTTCTATCCATATAAAAAATCATTCTACGGGAAAATTACTTAAAGACTGATAAGAATATGAATTTTCAGTCATTTAGATCAGCCATATAATGGGTTATTTTAAAATACTAAATGGTCGTTTTTATTAATATGGAGTTTTTTTAAATAAAAGGGTGCTTAAGAATTAAATCCATGTAAATATAACTATGTAAGTAAGAACCACAACTAACTGTCATATAAAGCCGACGGCTTTTTGCCTTGTGGCATGTGTATCACTCGTTAAAGTTTAGTGAGTTCAAGTCTCACGAAATAGGCAATAAGTTGATTTCAGATGTAGATTTTAAGGATGTGTGTTTGTTGTTAAAAAGGCAAAAAAAACAAATTTGTTATATAACTTGACAACATTTTCAAGTATAGTTAACCTTTATTTTGTAGTGAGATTAAGGTGACCATGAAGATGATGTCACAATTTGGTTCAGGAAATAAACTAATTATTAAAATAATTGGGAAGTTCGAATAAAAAATAACGAGTAGAGTGTGTTTTGTAAATTAGAAGAAGTGAGATTTGGATGACCGAGAAGATGACTACACAATTTAGTTCTGTAAATAAACTAATAATTAAAATAATTGGGAATTCGAATAAACAATAACGACTGTAGTGTAATTTGTAAATTTGAAGAATTAAAAAGCAAATGTCAGAAGTGGGATTTGAACCCACGCTCTCTTACGAGAACCAGAACTTGAGTCTGGCGCCTTAGACCACTCGGCCATCCTGACTGTATGAACCATTTTCTACATAAGCTATATAATCACAATATAAACTCATAGATATTTATTTAACTTAATTTCCTTGTAACAACTTTAACAAAATAGACAGAGTTCTCACCATATGTAATGAAAATTTGTTTTTGTTTTTATTGTTCTGTTTCGGTTATGAACTTATGAGTTAGGGTTTTCCTAAAGAACTATAATATAGTTTTTACATCTTAAATTTATGTGTAATGTGTTGTGTTAGCTAGTAGACGGTATAGTAATTAGTAAGAGACCCGACTATACACAACGTGCTATTTAGCTTATCATTTTTATCATCTCATCTAATAAAGCAACACGTTTTGATCATTGATGGTATCACCTCACCTCATCTATGTTAAATTGGCTTTTGTTCGCTCGGGTTTGTATTAATTTCAGTTCACTCGTCTTTTAAACGTATCAGTCATGTTCAACCTCGACTTATTCAAAACATAAACCATGACAACGAATTGTTAGCTTTTCAGTTTATAACTGATTATTAGGTTATGAGTGTCACATTAAACAAATCTTTAATCATTCTTGTAAACAGAAAAAATATTTGATCATTAAAGTGTTCAATGATTGTGAATGAGAGAACACCCCATGATTAAATGAGCTTTATTCAAGACCAAACGCAAATTCATGAGCTAAACGTGAAAAAAAAGATACTATACATGTGGATGAAAAAAAGTTACTACATTAATGAATCTTCATTTGTTTCATATGTAATTCCATCGACGTTATATTAAAAAATAGAATTTGTCACGCATTATCTCCGACAATCTGGTCATAACTTATATACAAGTGATTTAGTGATTATACAATATCACATAATAACATTCAAAACAGACCCAAACACTCGCTGACAGCTAACATGTTACTATTTAATTAGCTAACATGTTACTATTTCATCCCATATTCGAAACTTTGGTTTTAAATTAAAGTTTCTTATTTTCAAGGGATTCAAAAGCATCTTGAATAATCAATCCAGACAGCAATGAATAGTTAAATTTATGACAATGGTCTAAGGAAAATAAAGTGCTAATTTTGACCAAATTTTTAAACCTTCTTAAAGTAGCAAAAAATCGCCTTAAAACACCCCGTTATCCTTATAGCTAGTATTCGGTTAAAAGAATTCAGGTTTCCATGTGACCGCATGAGTAGAGGTGTTTATCGAATCGGATTTCGAGTTATTCGTGTTATTCGAATCGAATTATTCGAATTTGAAAATTTTAAATTTAAATCCGAATTCGAATCGAATCTAAAATCGTATAATCCGATTCGAATCTATCTGAATTAACCGAAAAAACCAAAAAATATGTATCCTAACAACTCAAACAACCCGACTAAACCGGGTTTATTCGGATTGAATTCGAATATCCGATTCAAAAAAATTTATACCTATTCGAATATAAAATCATATTATCCTATTCAAATCAATCAGAATAATCCAAATCAATTTTTTCGGGTTTCGAATACGATTCGAACATCTGATTTTTCTAAATTTGGATTATTTTGAACATAAGCGTGAGTAAATGTGGAATATATAAGTAGCAAGTAGAAAAAAACTGCCATGATTGATCACCGGCACAGAAGTACAGAACACTTTGCTCGCAACTCTAGGGTTCTTACTTCATATACAAGCTCTCGCTCACCGACCTAAACCAACGGCATAACGCTACCTTCTAACGCTCTCAAGGTACTGATTCATCTTCATTATCGATCTTTTTTATCGTTTGTAATTGAGTGTCGACATCAATTGTCGTTAACAGGTCTCTTAATCGTTGGACAATTGTGTATCTGATGGATTATCTTAGTTTATGTGCTAGATTTATTATCTGCTACATCGTTATGCAGGCAATCGTGTAGATGCTCGTCACCTTGTTTAATTTGGTGTTTTTTGATGTTCGATTGTTCGTTGATGCTGATTTTTGTATTTGAAGCTATGTTTTTTGCGTTGTGACTCAGTTTACTGTTTATTCGTTTTTTGTCTGCTTCACTGTTTATCTGTCGAATCCAGTAACACGAACACTTAGAAATTAGGTTATAGTGTTTTAGTTTTGGTTTGCGTGATTTAGTCTCGTTGATTACTTAAAAACTGTAAGCTTATGAAAGTATTGGTCAACTAGATATCAAAAATTGTTGAGGAAACAACCACTTCATCCTCATGTGATGAGTGAAAGTATAAGTAAGAAGATTTTTTAGTTGCTAAATTTATATTCATATTGATATAATCTATTGGCTCCTGTTGTAATTAGTAACTGCTAATTAATGAGCTAGGTTTGCATATTGCATCTATATATATGTGTGTGTATAGATTTACTAAAAGACTCATACGTAATTACATTTTATATAGGTTTTTCAGAATCGGTTTCTTTATAAACTTGTAATGGGGGATGCAGAGAACACGTTTCCACCTACCAAAAAGCGAGCTGCTGGTAGAGAATTGTCTCGTGAAAACCCGGGTCTTGATGATGAAGAAGAGTTTTCGGAGCAAGAAACGGGTACGTTTAAAAGGGCTAGTGATGAAGTGTTAGCAAATAGAAGGATAGTCAAAGTCAAATGTGGTCAAACATCATCAACCCCGCCTCCGCCTTCTACTAATCCTTTTGCATCAATTTGTTTGGTACCCGTAAATCACACTCCTGGTTTTGTGCCCGTTAACAAGTCACAAGAAATTGAAAAACCCGTTTCTGAAAAGTTAGCGGAAAATGACGAAAATGCCCCTGAAACGGACAAGTTGGATGGGAATGACGAAAATGCCCTTGCAGATGAGAGAGGGGATGATGGAAGAAAAGAAAGCTTAGTTGGAAGTGACGACTCTAGCCCTGGACCCGAGAAAGTGAAATTTGAAAACAAGGACGAGTTGGTGTGGAATGACGAGAATGCCCCTGCAGCTGAGAAAGAGAAGGACGAGAAAAGGGAAAACTTGGTGGAAAATGACGGAAATGCCCCTGAAGCCGCGAAAGAGAACGATGGGGAAAAGGAAAATATAGATGGAAATGACAAAAAGACCCCTGTGGGAGGATCTGTTAACGCGTTTCAGCAGCTTTCGAGTAGCCAAAACGCGTTCACAGGAATTGTTGGGACGGGTTTTTCAAGCTCGACCTTTTCATTCGGGTCGATCCCTAAAACCGAAACGCCCGTTTTCTCATCATTCAGTTTTGGTACAAACGGAAACTCGTCTCTGTTTGGTAATGCGGATAAGAAGACCGAAGGAACCAAAATAACGCCACCTGTTATGCAGGAGGTACAAGTGGGAACTGGTGAAGAAAATGAAAAGGCGGTTTTCGCTGCTGATTCTGTGCTTTTCGAGTTCATTGATGGCGGGTGGAAGGAACGCGGGAAAGGCGAATTAAAAGTCAACGTTTTGACTTCCGGAACGAGAAAAGCCCGACTTGTAATGAGGGCGAGAGGGAATTATAGATTGATTTTAAACGCGAGTATTTTTCCAGACATGAAGCTGACAAATATGGATAAAAAAGGGATCACGTTTGCGTGTGTGAACAGTACCGGTGAGGGTCAAAATGGTCTTTCGACATTCGCGTTGAAGTTTAAAGATGCATCATTTGTCGTAGAGTTTCGTTCGGTTGTTATGGCACATAAAGACAACACGTCGACTGTTGCGTTAAATCTGAAGACTCCTGAAAATTCGCCGAAAGGATCTGATGAGTAAAACAAAACCGGAAACCGCAAAACGGTAAAAAGGTCAAATTTCGTAACTAATGTTGAATCTTGTAGCAGAGTCTAAATGTGAAAGGCGTTTAATATCTTGAGAGACATTAAATTGTGTAGGAGTCTTTGAACTCTTATATGTTATAATCAATGGTGTCTATTTAATGTCATCAATGGTTTATTATCACATAATTGGTGTTCAGTTTATTATTAGTACTTAGTTTTAAGGTTTGTTTCTGTTCGTTTGTTAATTTTTGCTACTTTAACCGTATAAATGAACGAACGAACACGAACTCTTAAACAAACGAATTTAGTTTCCGCACCATTTACATATTCGTTTGTTCATTCATTGTTTACGTTCCTTTTTGAAGCTTGTCTCAACGTATTTCGAATCATATGTATTTTTTTGTACGTTTAATCGATGTTCTTTTGTTGTCATTCATGTTTCTTTAAGATATTAACCAATGCACATGAATGAATATAAACTTTTTCATTTTATTAACAATGAACACAAACAAGAAAATTCGTTTGTTCTAGAGTTTATGTATTCTTGTTTGTTTGTTTAATGGTAACCGAATGAACGAATGTAAGTATCCCATTTGTGATCGTTCGGTTACGGGTAGAAAGTTTGTTAAAAATAATTAAATCTTGACAAGTGAACTGAACCATATATTCTGTATGGATTTGTTGCAACTCGTAAGCGTGGTAATCGACTGTATTCACGGCCGATTCTTCATTTTCTGTGAAAGGGGTTCTCATAAAAGTTGATGTTGATGTAAGTGGTTGTAAGTAGGGGAGAGAAAAACGGTTACTATTTACCAATGTATTTGTTGAAAAATATGGTGATGAGAATTTTGATAGAGAGAAAAGGTAATTATAATGGATGTAAATGAACTAAACGTTTGACGAACAGTTTGTCAATCGTTAGGCGGAAAGTGCATTTGTGTTCATTCGTTTAATAAATGAAAGAACATGAACAACAAATTCCGTTTGTTTAGTTAAACGAACGAACATGAACAAAGGTCACGTTCGTTCATTTGTGTTCATGAACATTCATTTAGGTGTTCGTTTATGTTCGTTTGTTTGCATCATTCATTAAATATGTTTATATCTTTAAATTCTTATGTTTAGTTTATTATCTTAACTTTTTATGTTTATAATTGTTATTTCAAATTGATCAAAATTTATTATTTTTATATAAAATGTTTAACTTTATTGGAAGCATGGGTTGACTTCCTCCATAGAAAAGCTTGAGTAAAATTAACAACATTTGAATACATACATTCAACCCACTTGATCTGTTTTCTTTACGAGGAAACATAACCCATCTTTGTTGAAATGTTAGCAAATCATATGAGGCTTTTTAAATCACAATAAAACTTACAAATGTGATAAAATTCTTAATTCATGATATTCAAACGCTTTCTTTTCTAAAACTGGCAGTAGAAAAAAAAAAAGAAACAGAATGGTAAATCATGAACCCAAAGACGTTGATTAAACTAACCAGTACAGATGTTGTACATTACATAGGCATTTTAAGAGAATTTTAAAACAACCGATGATCGTTTTTATACATAAACTCCTTGTAATCAATCTTAAACAGAAACAGAGCTAACAAGAAAAATTATTTAATGCAAAGAAATCAACTCAACAAGATCTTTGTATTCATCAGCAACAAAAGATTCTACCTTGAAACCAGCTTTCCCCGTAGGAGACACATACTTCACACCAACAACAGTTGGTAGACCTGCAAAAGTTACATATATTTTTTACGGTTATACTAAATATAAAAATAAAAAAATAGATTCACACCACTTTTTTGTTTAAGTTCCTAACCAATTTTATTATTTTCTTAATGATAACCCTATTTTTTATTTATTTTTGCCTAATCACTCAAAAACACATACATAAACATAACTTATGTATATATATGCATGTAATGCACATGTGTGATAGTTAAAAAAAATATATTTGAAAGTTAAACTAGTTTAGTTAAAAAAAAAATAAAAAAAATTCACAAAATTTTAAAGTCAAAATTACCAGTGTCTGATATATGTTTATTTTTATTCCAATACTATTATGTTTTTTTCAATTGGGCCACTTTTGACCCGTTTCACTTATTCAATTAATTGACATGCTTTATACATGTTTGGGCCATAAAACAATAAAATCAAGCCATACATAACTAAACGGGTCAGATTTGAGAATAAAATGTGAACTTTTTTGGGGGCAATTATAAAAAAATAAATAAATAAAAAATACTTACTGTTATGGACTCGCGCATACAAGAGTCTTTCACCCTTCCAATATTCCAAGGGTTTTCTTTTAATTCTATTGCTTCTTCTAACACCACTTGTCCAACAAGATCCACCTCCTGCAAATAAACATTTCATAATATAAGAAAATATATATAGTAATAGTTCATGTTGAATATAACCAACCAACTTTCAACAGTTTACAAATCAAGTCCCTTAACTTTTTTTGGGTTTTTTATAAAAAAAACCCTACATATATAGATGTGTAAATCGGCAAGGTTAAACAAGCTTGTTGCTTAAGTAACTTTTAATTTATGTATGTATTAAGTAACAATTATTATTGTTATATATATATATTTTGAATAAAAGACTTAATGGATAACTAAACCACATTCTTAGTGCAAGTATTTAGGGGCTTTTTATTCAAAGATAACCTTTTTATTTGTCTAACCCCTAAAAATTATATATTCACCAAAATATAAAAATAAATAAGTGGATTTTATTTAACAATTAATCAATCAAGTACCTATAGGCCATACTTATTCAGCTAATTCAAAACGTTCATTCCAGGACTAAAAAACTTAAGGGACTTAATCCATAAAATTAGGAAAGTTTGTTAAGTAAAAACATAATAATTACATCAATATGACCAAAAATACCTGCTAGACTACGGCGCTGCATTTTTTGATCAATTTTGCTTCCTCTTGTTTTCCTTCGGTTATTCATTGACTTTTTCGGGTGTTCCTGTATTTTTGGGGAATTAGAAAAAAAAAACAAAAGTATCTATATCTTCCAAAATATAAACTTTTCATTCTAGCCTTTGTTATTAAAAAACCATATTAAATCTGCATCATGTTTGACTGTTTTGTATGGTTTGCTATATCTTTATCATCATAAATTCACAACTATTGTATACAAAAGCTACCATTAAAAATTTCTGATTAAGACGTTTAGGATGAGCCTCTTATCAAAGAAAACTAATAAATCACTTTTAATATCCATTAATAGTTGTTTTAAATCCGTATTGTAAGTTAACTACTAATTAAGTTTGGCTAAATACTTTAAAGAAACCTATATAACATATGATGCATAACCAACAAAAGTCAACGTAAATTAGAATCCTGATTTAATAGAAAATATACTACAGCATTAAACAATCTTGACCAAAAGAACTGCAATCTATTACAATAAATTTATAAATAAAAAATATTTATCTTTACGTTTTCAATAAAAATATATATTGTATAAACATAAGGCATATTTTTTTAACAGAAAAATAATTGGACTTGGATATTTTTCATCCATATTCACCAATAAGAGGCATAGAGATGGTTGAATATGGCTTTAGTCATAACAGGAACTATTATATAAATAAAGATTAAATTTCATGTTATGCATAATTAAACTACATCTACTGATATTTGTTGATAAATTTCACAAAACACACCTCGGGTTGTTTTTCGGGAGCAATATTAGGATTTTGAACAGGTACGCTTGCATCCCGGACGTTGACAGAACTATCATCTGTTTGAACTGACAGAAGTAATCAAATGAGATTTTGTCAGTATCACAAATAAATAAGATAAAGCAACAAAGTTTAATTAAACTAATGGTCATCCTCCGTAAACAACTTTAAGTAAAGATAGCGTGATGAAAAGTTTAGGTAAAATGTCTAGTTGAAATGGGTCATTTTTTAGTAGTTAGTACCGGTAAAAATAAGGCGTTAAAGAGCTGAGTTAGATTGACCCACAAACACCTTTTGAACAGTTATATATATTTGAAATAATACAGTAACTTCATATATAGATTGTGTGATAAGTTTGCAATACAGAAGATACAAAATTAGCAAAATAAAAGTTTAAACAATAAAAACCTGAATTAAAACGATTGCTTTCTGATTCAGTTATTGTAGTGATCTCAACATTTTCTTCTGGTGACACCACCTTCTCTGTTGCATCTTCAACCTGTTATGTCAAAGCATGTGACACTTACTGTCAAATCCTCAAAACTAGAGGTGGCAACATTAACTTGATTTGTATTAATCAATAACGAGTCAAACGGGTAAAGTGAAAAAACGCCAAAAAGGAGAATACATCAAAAGTCGCTTGATGTGTATTCGAATACTTACAACACCCTAATTTTTTTCATATCAAACTTAAAGATTATATTTGTTTAATCTTTAAATATTACACTACTTATTAACAAGAGATTTAAAAAAAATGATATTAAGTAATAAATTGTCCAAAAATAAGAGCTACTCATTTGACCACAAACAAACTTTGACCTGTTACTCAGCTCATTTTGCTACTTATACTCAAAACAATTGTTGTGAATTATGAAGCAGGTAAATGAAACTTACATTCTCCCCTATATCGCTTTCACAGTGAAGATTATCAGTAATGTTCTCAACATTTAAATACAATTTCCTGGGAGATGTAGTTTTCTCCACCATGTCTTCAGCCTGCATATTGTCAGGATCAATCATATTTAATGCAGACCTAGTAAACTACAATAATTTAAAACAAAACGGGTTGACCAGAGATTAAAACATTGTAGTTTCATGTGATTCAAACCACATTAAGCCAAACTTTTTTTGTCCAAAATATGATACTTGTATATAAATATCCAGAGTGTCAAGATGATTAAAAAAATACTATCATCTCCGTAACCAAAAAAATAACTTGAATCAATGATCCATATATAAGTAATTCGGTTAAAATTGCAAAATTTAGAATTGGTATGTGAAACCTTACATTTCCTTGTATGTCAACATCCATTGCTTCCATACTATGGTTTTCCATGCTGATTACGAATTCTGAGAAATCATCCTTGCTGGCAGAAACCGAAAAGTTCTTATCCTTGCTGGCAGAAACCGAAAAGTTCTTATCCTTGCTGGCAGAAATTGAAGATTCCTTGTCCTTGCTGGCAGTAACCAGAGATTCCGTATCCTTGTTGGCACGAGTTGAATGCTCGCTAATGATTTCAGAAGTTGTGGTGGTGGGAAACAAATCAGAAGCATGGGCAGAAAACGGATCATTCGATTCAGATTCGATTGATTTTGAAATAAGTTTTCCAAATGTTGAAATTGCCAACAAGGGACTTTTAGGTGGTGTAGGGGAAGATATAGGAATTAAGGGTTTGTCAGATATTATTTTATGTTTCCCAAATATGTTGTTTATCAAGTTGTCTGATGGAAAAAGGTTAACTGTAGGAATATCATGGAAATTAGGAAGTTGTAAATCGTTTACAGCAACAGGCTTGATCTTCAAACGATCTTTCAAGTAGGACAATGCTTCGTTTCCATCTAAATCGGCGATATTACTAGACATTAAATCATCAAAAAGCTTGTTTACTCTATCCTCAACCTTACCTACTGATCCTGTGCACACAACAGAAAAACAAAAAAAACAAAAAAAAACTAAATAAATAAATAAATAAATAAATAAATAAAAACTAGTAAAGCACACAGTATATGAGTGACAGAATGTATTTAAAATAAAATAAAATTTTAACAATGTAACTCCAATTATTGAACTTTAAAAACTCACCAGCTACTTCTTTTTGCTTGGATTTGCAGTTAGGGGTGATAGATTCATGTTGAGAATCATGTATAGGTTGACTTTCATTAGTATCTTTCAGTGTTTCTTGAGATAATAATGTATCATTTTCAGGTTGACTGGAGTATACATGATGCTGATAACTAACTTTTCTCCTGAAGTATGAATTTAATGTTACACCTTGAGAAAGGACTAATACATGTGGTAAAACATATAAAAGATAACAATTTAGTAATATTTGAATTTACCGTGGTAATTCAGGACGACGTTGCCTTGCAGTAGTAGAAATTATGGGCTCATTTGTGTCTTCACCTCTCTGCCTCTTAAATTCTTTAACAGTATCTGAAAATTATTTTTAAAGTGGTAGAGATTAGTGGTGTCACAAAAAGTAACATCATTAAATATTGAATGACAATTGACAAAAAAATAGGGAAAATAATGTACTTTCAAACTTCTCGTAAGCTGCAAAAAAATCTTCAGGGTCACGAAACTGATCCATTTGAAAAGTTGGTTCTGGGATAGTAGAAGGCTGGCTGTCAATAGCATTGATCATTAAGCAAACAACAAATTTTAAAATTAAATATGTATGGTTAACTGACCTTGCAAGATACTATATGTTTTTCTAATAATAGCAACACATTGTGAAAATGATCAGAAATAACAAGAGTTTAACATGTTTACCACTTAGAAAAATCAGATTAATTACGTTAATGTGACTTATGGCAAAAAGCGAACACGTTAAGATTTCCGATTGTTGTAAATTTTGTAACAGGTTACTATAATTGGTATTAAAGTAGCATGTATAACCTTTACCTTGTATCAGGCTTCATTGAAAACTTAGCACGCTTTCGGACCAAAGCTGGCCTATTTTTTCGAGGGTTTTCATTCTCCTTTATTTTTGTTTCATAATTTTCCTTGGTGTTCAAGAATTCTGAACAGCCATCAATAACTGATTTTGCTTCCTCAAAATGCTTCTCAGGGTTTTGCAATGCCTTACACAGAGAAAGATATTATCAAATTCAGATACTTCACCCTATATTGTACACTCTACAAATTGTATACGTACTGATTTATTATACAAGTGCACGTACACAATTTGTACACACCAAAGCATGGTAATCTATAGCTCAATGCCTCAATATAATCAAATTCCTACAAATGTATACTTATTCCATAGCTTGACATACAAATTTAAACTCAGGTTACATCTAATGTCTCGTATACCTAAAAATCTGAGTAATGCACTTTAATCAAAATCACTGTGATCTTACAAATGGATTTAAACATATTATCACTAAATAAAAGATGGATTTGCAAAAATAAGTGCGCATAAGCTTAAAATTTACCATTAAACTCATATGCTGGTTAATAGCTTCGAGATCGTTGGATTTCAGCGAAACTTTGAAATCTCGGCACGTTCGAGGAAGTAGAGACAGAGACGACTCCCCTTCAAACGGATCAACAGGTTTCGAGCTCTGCGATTGAGTCATTTGTGCATTTCTGAGATCAAATTGAAAACCCTAGATAGTAGATGTAATGGAGATTCGAAATTGTGAAATGAGTAACAGGCGGGATGAGTGAGTTTAAGTTTTTATCTGATTTTGTAATTGTTGCTATTTCACCCCCTTCAAACTTCACTAAATTATATTTTGGTCCCTGTAGTTGTGTCAGTGTATTAGATGACTTTCCAACGTATCAATTCAAGTAAACTTAGGGCATTCACATTAGGATCTCCATCTCCATCTCTATAAATCACTTAAAATAATAATTTTTTTCTCACATTTTTAATTAAATAATACTTTTTAATACTCTTATCATTATGTTTTCTCTCTCATCCACTCACAACCACTTTCATATTCAATAAAATATTACCTTTTTTAAAAATCACTACCTTTCTCTCTCTTATTCAATTTAACAAATCACTACATTTTATCTTTTTTCCGATGGTCTACTTAAACAAACTAACTTTATTTATTAATTTAAAAATCATAATTTTGCTCGCTGGAATATGCATTTTGTACTATCAGTTTTATTTTACTACCACTGTTAACTTTTCTCCTGGTTAATGAAAATCATTTTAGACTTTTTTACATGTAAGGACTAATTGTGTAACATGCACAAATTAATCAAGCCACTAGATGTGTAAAATGTCCAATATATTTACATGCAAAAGTCTAAAATGCCTTAATTTAATTGAAAAAAGTTAACGGCGTTAGTGGATTGCAGCTGATGGAGACAAAATGCATAGGTCAGGGAACAAAATAGCAATTTTAAGCTAATTGATTAAAATAGTTACTTGATCTCAACTTATTTATTATTTGCTATTTATTTAATTATAAAAAATTGTAATTGTATTATTAATTTTTTTTACCGCACATTCTATTTATAATTAAAATATCCATATATAATGAAACTAGCTTAAAAACCCGTGTATTACACATTTTACATAACAAAACTAACATTGTAAAAAAAATAAACACGCAAATTTTTTAATACTTGAAACGTTAGAAACAATTTATGTTGAGAGTGGATTGAAACTATTAAACGTTGCAAAATCTCATAGTTAAAAAGTGCAGTTTACTCTTTTAAAAGTATAAGATAAACACTTACTTAAATAATAACAAATTTGATTGATTTTTAAAATATAAATCTATTAATTTAAGATGAAATAAAAAAATTATATAAAAAATTCAAAATATGTGGTGTTGTCATGTAACATTATTTGAAATCATGTTTTAACTTTTTTGTCCTTAGACCACTAACGGAAAATTATTAAGATTTGAAATGTTAGGGACGAAAATTGTTAAAACTTAAAATGTAATGGACGTATATTTTCAAAATTTGAAACGTTAGAGACAAAAATTTGTAAGACTTGATACATTAGAGAATATTTTTGTTAAAGGTGGACTGAAACTGTTAAACATTGCATACCTCAAGGATGATAAGTGTAATTTACCTATTAAAATATATAATATAAATATATTAGATAATAACAAATTTAATTGATTTTAAAATTTAAATCTATTTTAGAATTTAAGATAAAATAAAAATATATAAAGATTCAAATAACTATTGTATTGACATGTGACATTATTGTTACTCATTTATTATAGACTAGTAGTAAGCCCGCGCGATGGAACGGCGACGACAATTAATAACGTGATACTCGTTTTTGTTAATTAATCAATCTTGTGATATATTTAAGTGATTTATCTATGTCATGACTCTTACATATCACAATTAAATAAGAA
>WOUH02000017.1:387612-408932 GCA_009936405.2 Stevia rebaudiana
TAAAATCTAAACTCAAAAGCTAAACCCTAAAGGTTAAGATCGTAGAGTTTGACAAGACGGTTCCAACGCAGCTAAAATGAGTTCAATTGGAGTTCGTTTGAGGCGGTTATGAGGTTTTTTGTAATACCTCTTAGGTTTTTTATAATAAGCTCCATATTTAGTTGATCATTTCCCTATATATATATATATAGATACAAGGGATGTGTATTATGTGAACTAGTATTTATCATGTTAACCATTCAACTCCATCTCAACTCTTGATTTCAAAATCTGATAAAAAATATGTGGTTTACATTAAAATGAATATTTAATTACAAGAGAAGAAAAAACTTACACTATGTGTTGTGGGCGTGGAAGGGGGCCGGCGACGCCCCTGAACACCATTCCGGCGCCGGCGTGGTAGGGCGTGGAGGCCCAAGGAGTGGGTTTTTCCACGGCGTGGAGGGGAAGAAGAAGGCAAGTCTGCTGTGTTGTGGTGGGCCCCATTTGTGTTTTTTTATTTTTTTATTTTTTTTCAACCAGTAATAAAATATCACCTCACCCTCCTATTTTTTACCCATTTTCTCTCTCATCCACTTACCACAACACCCATTTTCCATAACCTTTTCTCTCTCCTGCGTGACACTGACGCGTCATACTGTACGCCCTTACGCAGCCCGAACATAACACATAGTCTTAGTGACTCAAATTAATCAAGGGGTATTTTGGTTGTACACTCTCTCTCCTACCTAAAACATTCTCTTTCTCTCTCCTCTCTCTATCTTTTTTTAGAGATTGTACTATTTTTTTTGTGATTTTTTTATAAATCCGTATTTTTATAAATCTGTATTTTTTTTAAAGCTAACTTCTTTAAGTTTTTTTAAGTAATTTTTTTTTTAAATTTCGGTTTTTAAAAAGTTCATTTTTTTAAGTTCATATTTTTTTAAATGTTCGTTTTTTATAAAGGTTTAGTTTTTTTAACACAGGTGTACAAACTGTAACACATGTGTTACAAGATAACACACGTGTACACACGATAACACATGTATTTAAAAATTCAGGTTTTTTTAAATTAATTCAGATTTTTTTAAAGTTACATTTTTTTAAAGTTAAGTTTAAAAAAATCCACTTTCTTTAGTTCAGTTTTTTTTAGGTCTATTTTTTAAAAGTTTAGTTTTTTTTAAATATCTGGTTTTTTTTTAAAGACCGCTTTTTTTTAGTTCAATTTTTTTAGAAAGCTAGTTTTTTTGTAAAAAAATTCAGTTTATTTTAAACACATGTACACACGATATAACATATGTACACAATATAACACATGTATCCGATATAACATCTGTACACAGTCTGTAGTATACATTACACATTACACATCTAATGTTACACAATCAGGATCCCATAATCCCCACACAGCCAAACTAAAAAAAAACTAAATGATGGTTGGGTCTTGTAAAAAAGAATAAAAAAGTTGACAAATCAAATACTTATTAAAGATTACAATCAAAATTTACAAAATTATTCCAAGAAGGTAAACAAACCAGAGTTTCAACACACCACCATCGTAGATCTACACCACCAACCCATCGATCAGCTCTAATCACCGCTCAGATCTACCTCCACTGTTGCCACCACTCAGTTCTAATCACCATCACTGTCGGGACTCTAAACAGCCACCGTCTCAACTCCAAACCACCACCACCGGGACCAAAAACAACAAATCTTGATTTTGAGATGAAGAACCCTAGATCTTGTACATAGCTGAGATCTGTTTCAAGAAACAAAACGAGTACCGTAATCTTCATCGACTTTTATTTTGAAATGAAGAAACCATGGATTTGTAAACACAAAACTTAGAGTTTCAGCTTCAAACCACATATCTTGAGAAAGGGGAGATGGCGTCGGATGAGGATACAGATGGAGGATGCAGTTGCTACTCGCACCACCATCGCCTACAACCACCGCCGCCGGATCTAAACCAAGAACCTGTAAACTCGCCCAGATCTGGAAAAACATATATGAATATCATAAAAACATTTGTGGTGGCGACATCTGTCGTCGGGCTGTGGTGCGCTACCATGGTGGTGGTAGTGGTGGTGGTGGTGAGCGGCTAACCGCGTGAAACGACGGTTGTTGGTTGCCGGCACTGCTGCTAAACGGATTCTGCCATTAATGCTACTTCAACTTTTTCATTTGGTGATGAGAGGAAGATGGGTTTTTGAAGAAAGAGAACATGAGAAATTATAGATTGAGAGAGTTTATTTTGAATGAGTGAGAAAGTGATTGGTTATGTGTACACGTAAAAAAGAAAATGATATATGGTCCAAAATGTCCTTCTATATATAAATAAACAAGAAAACAAAGAAAAAAAAATCAAGGGCTAGGATCAAGTTAAATGGTTAACAAGATAAAACATGATTTACATAATACACATCCCTTATATATATATATATATAAATAATATATTTGAACTCAATTCCATAGTTAGATGTTATGATGGATTTTTTTATTTACGTCAAGAAATACCAATGGGATGGGTAAAATAATACAGCAAAATTGGAATGAGAATAGATTTCAAAACCCATCTCTCTTACTTTACCCCTAAATTTGTAGATTTAATACCCCATTTTACACCCCAAACCTATACCCAAAAAACTCATCATAAACCAAACACTACCTAAATCAGAATCCCACTTGATGCCAACGAATCATGTAGTCCATCTTGAAGAGACGAGCGAGAAATCTCTTGTAGTTTCCCGTCATTCAGAAGAAAAACTCGTTCCGCCATTAATACAGTTTCCAAACGATGTGCAATGACAATGACCTACATGAAACATAAACGAAAATAATAATAAGTATCATCGTTAGCAAATTCCATTTAATATAGCCAATCGACCACTTAAAAAAATAAAAATTGGCATAACCAAGAGAAAGTTCAAGCAAATTTATTAATAAGTCATTATGCATCTTTTGAATTATGCATTTTGAAGGTGAACCAGGTACAAAATTTGAAGGGTAACACTTTATATATACAAACGTGACAACAAACCTTCCTATGCTTGACCCACGGGTTGTAAACTAATAATATATACATAATACTACGTCTAAGACTCCTACTCAAGTTGAAACATAGATATTCCGCATGCCTAAGTTGTTACAAATGAAATTAATCTAAGTTTTTCAATCTTAACATGTATCGGTTGAATAGATGGAGGTTGCCTACAACATGATTAATGATTAAATGACAATAAAGCTCAGTATGGTTTGTTCTCTAATGAAGGGCTTGATTCTATGTTATATGTATGACTGCTTAATTATGACCATATAACTAGATCATCAAGTTGTCAGAATCAACCATGAGTTCTCTTAAAAGATGACAAACTCATAGCATCTTTGATTTGGCATCTGCCATAGCTTATACTCTGACTCAACACTTGATATAAATAACACGTGTTGCACGACAAACACAAAGTACCCGATCATGGACCACCGATAACAAAAAAAGACCTTTTGTCAAAAAGCTATATTCGAGAATTCTTGTATTCGTCAGTCCACAATTTCTTTAAAACCCCCCACATGACATCGACCATGATCAGAAGAATACAAGATCCCTTGGATTTGATGCGATCTTGAGATACCCCCAATACACGAAGAGCGACATCCTAGTGTCCAGTACACGAAGATCCCTTATGACACTCGCAACAAATGAGATATTTGGTCAACTGCTAATCAGTTAAGTTTCCCAACTAACCGCCTATATCATTCACGATCTTTCATTAAGCTTCCATCCTCTAGAAGGAGTTTTTCTGTAAGCATTGGGCTATTAACCCGATAATTCACACTAAGTCAATATATCAACAAGATAAGTATTGCTTGTGGAGAATGAGATACCTCCATACCAAGAAGGTAGCGAAGTTCCCAAATCTAAAACTTGGACTGAAGGAATGTTTAATATCATCTACAAAAACAACTGCAAAGATCCCTTGGCCATGACGATGTCTGAAAAATACAGAGTCATCATATGTAGTGCAGACCATCGCAAGCCAAATCAAGCTCCAGGACTCCCCTAAAGGCCATATAAGGAACAACATAATTTGCATATTTTTAAGGCCTCCTCGATAACAAACCCAAATGGTTCATATGTATCCGCATCCTCTTCAAAAAAACCATTAAGGAATTCATTAATAACATACAACAAATGGAGGAGTGTTCAAGGAAGCAAGAGCAAAACAAAGACCCTTCATTTTGGCGAACCTCTCATCAAAATCAATACCCTAAGCCCTTAGCAACTAGAAGGCATAAACTAAGAATATATACATAATACAATTAACCGAATGTGATACTTACATTGATTAATCACAATTGAGAAATAACATACAAACACAGACTAATATGTATATAATCAGACAGTCAAGCGCCAATGTTTGGCAAATTAATCAACATTTCAATAACAATTGGCATCTTTGTAATGTTGATTAATGTTGCAGCTGATTATCCAAAACTCATTACTTTAGTCCTAAATCAAATATTCATAAACCTTAAGAACTCATTGTGACAATCATGAATAGTTTGTGCTCACCGTTCGATCTTCTGTTAATCGTTGCAAAGCTTGTCGAACTAACATCTCAGATCTCGTATCTAGGGCTGAAGTTGCTTCATCTAAAATTAGAATAGAAGGATTTTGATATAAAGCTCTTGCAATAGCCAATCTGCATTTATACACGATATAAATTTGGCCTCTAAGAACAAGGGTTAGGATCAAATAGGAAGGCTCCTTATTGTAAGAAGGGTAGGAAGGATTTTAAAATTCTCATAACTGACTCAAACGAACTCCGATTGAACTCATTTCAGCGGCGTTAGAACCGTCCCGTCAAACTCTACGATCTTACATTTTAGGGTTTAGCTTTTAGGATTTAGCTTTAGGGTTTAAATTTAGGGTTTAGCTTTAGGGTTTAGCTTTTAGGGTTAAGCTCTAGGGTTTAGCTTAAGGTTTAGCGTTAGTTTGGGGTTTAGCTTTTAGGGATTTAGCTTTAGGATTTACCTTTTAGGGTTTAGCTTTTAGGGTTTTAATTTTACGGTTTAGAATTTATCTTTTCAGCTCATTGTGTCTTCATGCTCATCAATGTTTTTTTGGGTTTAACTTTAGGGTTTTGGGTTTATGATATAGGATTTGACAAGACGGTTCCAACGCCACTAAAATGAGTTCAGACGAAGTTCATTTGAGCCAAATTTTGAGTTTTTAAAATCCTTTCTACCCTTCTTACAATAAGCCCCCCTTCTTAGCATAACCCTACCCCCAAGAACAAAAGTTACACTGTATGAAATAATTTATTGAAAATTGTCAGCCTTTTTTCAAAACCACAAAAATTGGGCAGTTTTGGATGACCTGCTAAAATTTCATTTTCATACAAATTTAAGAAATAGCCAATAATTTAAAATGCTTTTAAATTCAATTATTTATTAAATAAGAAATTAGCATCAAATGCATTAGTATTGAGAGCTTTCAAGTTACAACAATACAACCTCTCCAAAATGGATTTACTTCAGAAATTTTACTATTGTTCCAATAGTATAATTTGTAATCGTATATTATTTAAAAGGTTCTAAGAGAAAGAACAAAATCATGTTGATAGGTCCCCGTTACGACCAGTAAATTACTGAAATTTTTTTTTTGGTTTACAACCATTTGGATCTGATTAGCTTTCCTAAATAAACCCAAAAATCAACAAAAAAAACCTGACCAGTTTTGTCCATTTGGGTCAAAATAGAAAAATACCCCTCTTCTAAACAGAGTCTTATGATAATTAATAATAATAATAAATATAATTATTTAGGCCTAACATTAAGCACGGTACCTTTGCCTTTGACCTCCACTCAAAAGTGAGCCTCGAGGTCCAATATTTGTTGCATATCCTTCAGAGAGTGTTTCAATGAATTCAACTGCATTTGCAGTTTGTGCTGCAAGTTTGACTTTTTCCATATCAATTTTAGTCAACAGATCTCTGTACCCAATGTTTTCAGCAATTGTCCCTGAGAAAACTGTCTGATCAACAATTCATTTGTTAGAATTGGACATGTTTATAATAATTACATGATTGATGTCACATCCAGAAAATTAATCTTACTAACTCAATTATGTTAACATAAATAGTGTGTCCATAAAAATCAACATTTTTAAGTTTTTTTTCCTATTTTTAAGAATAAATTTCAGTTTTCCCATACAGCTTAATAAATATTAAATAATGCATCCATCATTTATGTGGGTACTTACTGTATCCTGAGTAACAAGCCCAACATGTTTCCTTAAATTTTCCAAAGAGAAACTCTGAATGTCATGGTTATCAATAAGAATGTGACCTGATAAAAAAATATATTTAAGATTTACAAATAATACAAAACAAAAATAATATTATTTTATGGGGAGGGAAGTGCGTTGTGTAATTGTTTTTATTTCAACAATATTATATATTTCTTCACTAAAATGAATACATGTACGCTTTGGACACGTTTTGAACCTAACCTATATTCCCATTTGGTGTAACCATTTAACTTTTAGAAGATAAAAGATGGCAGGATCAGACAAAATGGGTTGAAAATTGTGAGCTTTGACTATTGATTTTGACTTCCTTTGACCATTAGTTTTGACCTTGTAGATGGCTTACCAGATAAAGGATCATACAGGCGAAGAAGTAACTTTACAAGGGTTGTTTTTCCTCCACCTGAGGGCCCCACAAGAGCAACCGTCTCTCCAGCTTTTATATAAAGATCCAATTTGTTTAAAACAAGAGGCGTATTATCACCATATCCAAATGAAACATTACAGAAATTTACTTCTCCTGCAACAGACTCTACATGAACCACATTTATTTCCTCATTTTCCTATGCACATGCCATATACGTTTTTTAATTTATCAAAAAATTATTCAAAATTGACTACCGCTTAACTGAGGGAAAACTGTACAAATCAAAACACACTTGCACTTTTTACTGGTTTGGTAACCAAATTTCAATTAAGCGGAAAATTTAATTTAATTTAAAATTGTTATCAGTTTTAGCAACCAAAACCTCGGGTCAACTAATTTGACCTGTGAATTGGAATTGCTGACATGGCACCATTTAATGCCATCAGATGCAAACTATTAAAAAAAGAAAGAAAAGGAAAACAAAAAAAACAAAAAAACTTATGTGAAGAACGAAATTTTAAAAACGTAAGTCAAAATTGCTCACTGTTAACTGAGGGCAAAATGGCAAATTGCATGAAACGGAAATGAACTTTACACTTTTTCTTGATTTTAGCCATCAAATTTAAACTAGAAGCAAAATGGAAAGTAAATTACAATTATTACCAATTTAGGTTGATGCCATCAGATGCAACCTATTCAAAAAAATGCTTATGTAAAAAGAGAATTTAAACATTTATTTATTTCAAAAACTGATCTCTTTATTGATCATAAATATTGAAAATTATTAAATGTCGTATCAGATGTCACATAGCATACGCATAAATACTAAAATGACATATATTATACCACAACACCTCTTTATACTCAGCAAAAGAACTGTGTTTTACCATCATTTGTAGCTACAATTGATGATAAATGCAACTTGGTTGCTAAAATTGATAATTAAATCTATGTTTATTACTTTGCACCTCGCTTAAAGTTAATTGCTAAAAAAAGCGGACGTTTAGTTTTTCCTGCAGACCCATATAAAATTTATACTTACCTTAGTTTTGAAATTTGATAGTTGAAACAAGCGTTCGATAGCAGGCTCTCCTTGTTTTAGCTCATTGTACGCTTTTCCCACATCCTATGTGTTTATTAAATTTCAGAGAGATGGAACTTAAATGTAAAAAAAGTCCACATAGGATGAATCATATAGAAATGTATTTTAAAAAAAAAAAGATTAAGAAATGAGTTGTTCTAAGAACTTTTCATATAAAACGGTATTTTAATTCAAGTAAATATTTTGCTTCAACGATACATAACGGAATGCCGCCGATAATCAAAACACATTCTCCATCAAATGAAACATTTTCCATTTTGGGTTGTACCACAAAAGACTAATTTCCTTTTTGGGTAACTTTTGTACTTCTATACAAGATATTGACTAATGAGTATAATCTGTTATCTTAATAATTTTAACAAAATCCACTCTAATCAAGCATCAATACTTAAAAATGATTGCATATATTTGGAGTGAGAACACATATACGTAGTAATTGAAGCAAATATTCAAAATAAATTAGGAAATTACCTGAATCGGTTCAATCAAGAGAACCAATGAAGTTATGAATGATATTACACTTGAAAAATCACTTGCAGCCATCGATGAGGCAATAAATATTGCAAGTAACACCGCGCAAAGAGTTAATTGCACAATTTGTGGAACCAATGTCTTCATTCTTTTTTTATTTAATCGTTTATATAAGTCATCATGAACAAGTCTCTTGAATCGCATACACTCGATGTATTCTGTGTTGTTTGCCTTCACAAATAGGACAGTTGGCAGGACCTTAATCACAACAAGTCAACAACACTCACAATTAATATCAAACAAAATAGGTTTGATTGATAATCAAAGATGTTATTGTCTCTCTAATGATACAAAATTTAATTCTTTACCTTTCTTTAATAAATCAAACAAAAATGTTGTCCTAACTAAAAATCCTAACCAATTAAAATTACTAAATAATCCTAATCAATAAAATAAAAACTGATATGTACAAAATAATTCAGGGCCTAACAATCTACCACAAAAACAAAATTCTAGATGGTGAGTACATATTTCATAAAGCATACCTCATTCAAATAAGCCGAAACAGCAGCAATACTTAAATTTGCTTTATTTGATATTTCACGAAGCTCTTCACCAAAATATGTACTTACCAATGCCATTAAAGAAATCACCTACAAACATGAAAACGTATTACTAAAGAAGTTAAAAAACAAAAACAAAGACAGCGATAAAATGAAAATTTCAATCTATTTAAATGAGTCAAATCAGGATATGTTTTAACTTTTAACTCTATATGTGACGTGTCAATCGTCAAGCGTGTAATTTTAAAGCACCAACTTAAAGGAGGCGAGTCAAACATGTCAAATGGGTCAAAATCAATCAAGTGTATTTTAATGCATAAAACCTCCTACATCATTTTATTCAATAAAAAAATTGTTACAAAATGATATAAATTTGTCAAACTCTATGTTATCTGGATTACTATACTTTGCATGAAAAAGGGGATTACAAAAATGATATAACATTATCATCTCTAGACCCTACCATTAACTCTGCTATGAGTGGAATTTTACTATGTACGTTTGTTTGTTACATGACGAGCTGCAAACTATTATTTTAAAAAATAAAATATATGTAACGACAAACAAAGAAAAGCCTTTACTAACCAAAGCAGAAACCATTGAGAGAAAAGGGTTGATAACCACCATCTGAGTCGCCATCGCTGATAGCTGCAGTGAACTCGGTACAACCGTCTACACATATAAGAAGAAGTCAAAAAGATATTTAGAGCAGTATGTGTACCCCACTCGGTAAATATTTTCTCACATGTTATTATAAAAAACAGTGCAACAAATGTAAAAAGTACGCATACATATTTGGATATTAACATATGAACACAAAATGGCAAAAGAATGGTAATTTGATGATCAATACACACATTAAGGGAACTCATCAATCAACCTAGCTAAACGAATATCAACTAACAGAGATAAAGTACCGACATTTAACAGAGCATAAATGGTATCAGCTACATCAGAAGCTTCAGCAGTAATCCTGTAAGCAACATCCCCTACTGACTTCCCAGAACCTCCTTCAAAAAACCTCAAATCCCTCTGCAAAACCCTCTCATACACATAAACTCTAATCTTATACACCGATCGAAGCGAAGCTTCCCAAATCAAAGACTGCTGGAAGTAATTTGAAACCAATCGAGCCAGAAACAAAACCCCAATCACCACACACTCACGTCTCAAGCTTCCAACACTCTTTACACCAGATAATTTCCCCACTCTCGGTACGATTCTCGATAACGAGTAGGTCGAAATAGCACTGCAAATCCATCCATTGACAATCGTTTTCCACTCCGATTGGACGTAAGGTTTGATTGAATCGAGTGAAGGGAAAAGGTTGAGGGAACACGATACGGAATTGAATCTGTAGGATTTGAAATTGAGAAGATTAGGCTTCGTAAAGTGTGGATTGCTGGTGGTAATCAGGTTTAATCGGTTTGAAATTTTGGATTTGAATTTGGGGAACGCAGATGAAGATGAAGACGATGGTAGGATTAAAAGGATCATTGTAAGGCTGGTTTTGTTGAAGGGAATGAAGAAATGTTGCGATTATGTTTGTATGAGGTAATCAAGCTGTGTTATTGTGAGACGATAACCACCGGCTATGATTCCTGAAATGACTTGAATTGCAGATCAAGTGAATACCGGATCATTTCTTGCTGGGAAATAGGAACCAAAACCTATTTGTATGAAGTGTTAGCGGGTAAAAGGAAATGAATTAAAATTCTTCAATTAACATCAAATGAAATGAATTAAGGTTTTGGTTAAAATTCTTAACTTTTTAATGATCAAATCACATTTATCCAACCATAGCCTTTTACTTTCTTTGTGGAAGATAAGTGGTTAGAGTCTCAATGTAACAAATTTGTTGTCTTTTTACCTTACGGATGCGCGTATATAATATATATGTGTGTGGGCTTTTGAGTGGTAAAAGTAAAATTGCATTAATTTTAACGTTATTTTACTTATTATTGTGAAAATAACCTTAAAAGTTACGATCAACGGTTAATTAGGCATCATGAGGTGGGTTTTTTTGAAGCAGCGTCTCTATCACGGTATATATCTACCCTCCTCATACCATACTTTTAAGTGAGATACACTGAGTACGATAATGATGATGATATCAGTATGTAGAATATCACGTAAGTCATTTTCAAAATACATTTTTAAATACAAGTGATATCTCTTTCATCTATAATTTTTCATGGTTATATTGAAAGTGGGAAGGCGTTCATCAATAAAGCCACGTAAGTTATACACGTGACCAATTTTACAAGAGAGATTGAATGGTTTTACGTAGGGGTGTTCATCGAGTAGGATTTCGAGTTATTCGGATTATTCGAATTTAAAAATTTTGAATTCAAATCCGAATCCGATCCGAATTTAAATTCGTATAATCCGATTCGAATCTATCCGAATAAATCGAATAAACCGAAAAACCTAAAAATTTGTATCCAAACATCTCGAACAACCCGAATAAAGATTGAATTCGAATATTCGATAAAAAAAAATAATTTCTACCAATCCGAAATCCGATTCGATTCGAATTTGGAATCGTATTATCTGATCCGAATCGATCTGAATAATCCGAATCTTATTTCAATTTGGTTTTTTCGAGTTTCGAATACAATTCGAACATCGGATTTTTTCGAGTTTCGATTATTTTAAACACCCATGGTTTTCGTGATTTTATATGCAATCAGCTTTTTTTTCCATAACAAACAAATACAAAAATGAATTTCCCCTTAAGATCAACACCAACCCTAATTTTCTCCGTCATCCCGTTTCCCTCTATTCGAACGTGAAAATCAAATCTTATCGTTCTTCCTCTAAAATCTATGCTAGATTGCTGTTAATTTGTCTTCAATTCATTAGTTTTTCGTCAATTTGTCTTCAATTCATTCAGTTAGTCAGAAAATCTCCCAAACTGATCTATGGTTCTTGTTTCCCCCCTCAAAATCGAGGTTCAGCTAGATACAGACGCAAGTATTCGTATTTATGTACAGGGACCGTGGTAGCTCGTTGTCGAGGTCGGAAATGGTAGGAGGAGGTGGAGCAGGGTCGTCGCTGGATCGGAAACGAATGTTAGATAAGCATTTAGAGAAGACAACATCGTCTTCGACGGTTAGGGTTTTGAATTTGCAGAAGGAGAAAGAGAAATTGTCTATTCCGTCTACTTCCGCAGGCGGTGGCAAATCGTTTCAACAGGATGGTAATCGTTCATCTTCCACCATCGCCGCCAAAAACCAGGCCTCAGATGGTTTGTTCTTCTCTAAAATTATGTTTTTTTAACTAATGACTCGTTAGTGTTGTTTATTTGTGTGCGATTTGTATGAGCTCTGGACATTGCTGTATGTTTTGATGTTGTTTGAAGATAATTTTTTAACTGAATTAGCAATATGCATGTTGTTTGTAAACTCCTTTGGCAGATTCCACATTGTTATGCTCCATTCACATTAAAGTGACCCTTGTGAAGTTTTTATGCCGTCAATTGGCAATGTGCTTACATTTACAAACATTTGATTGTGTTCATTATTGAATGTGGTTTAAGATGGTTGTTATGTGCCCACACTTGTGATGAAATTCTGGGGTAATGAACAACTACGGATGATTTGTATAACTAAGCTTAATGGTGTTTTTATGTGTAACTGTTTTTCAGTTATATAATTTGTTACTTGTGGTTGTTCTAGTTTGTGGGTTGCTTTTAAGAATGAAAAGTGGTTTATGTTGCAGAGGAATCTGAAACAGACAGTGAAGACTCTGACATTAGTGGCTCTGATGAAGATGATACTTCTTGGATTTCATGGTTTTGCAATTTACGAGGAAATGAGTTCTTTTGTGAAGTTGATGATGAGTACATTCAAGATGATTTTAATCTATGTGGGTTAAGCAGTCAAGTTCCTTACTTTGATTATGCACTTGATCTAATTCTAGATGTAGAGTCCTCCCATGGTAAGTTGTAACTATCCTTATAATCTCTGTATGGGTATTTCCTCAACTTGAAAAATAATATATTATTATTATAAGTTATTGTACCAATTAAAAATTGTCTTTGATTCTCCCTCATGTTCATAGTTATATTTCTGTTTTTTGGTTTTTTTTTCTGAAAAAGTCACACACACCGTAATTTCTATACGTTTGTACCAAGTAGTTCCGTATTTATTTCTGTCTCATCATAATAATTGTTTGACATATGTGTATGAACAGGCGATATGTTCACTGAAGAACAAAATGAACTTGTTGAATCAGCAGCAGAGATGCTGTATGGCTTGATTCATGTCCGTTACATATTGACTACCAAAGGATTATCTGCAATGGTATACCACAACCTGCCTTTTTGATGATGATTCATAAGTTTAATATTTTTTTTGAAAATATTTTTTTATTTGAAATTCTGCAGTTGGAGAAATATAAAAATTACGACTTTGGACGGTGTCCAAGAGTTTATTGCAGTGGGCAACCTTGCCTCCCTGTTGGCCAATCTGACATACCGCGTTCAAGTACCGTCAAAATATACTGCCCTAAATGTGAAGATATCTACTACCCTCGATCCAAATTCCAAGGCAGTATCCTCACCTTATATATAAATATTAATTTGTTTTTTTAATATGCTACAAAAATGGCAAACTTATTAGCTACCATATCTGTAGTTAGTTTTTTGATTGTTTCTAACATTTGGTCTGGTATATCTTCGGTTAGAATCTCTATATTTATCTATATAATTTACTAAAAATCACTATCTTTTCTCTCTAGTATTTAATTAAATAATAATACTTTTTCTCTCTCCTATTCAATTAAATAAAAGTTTTTATACCTTTATCATTACCTTTTTCTCTCTCCAATTTACTTTAATGAACAGTGTATCTATATATTTACCGGTTTCATCAGTTTCTCTATATCTCTCTACTCACAACCACTTTAAACCAATCTTTATAATATAAAGAACTCACTCACATAATTTTTAAAGACTCTAATGTGAATGCTCTAACCTTGTGCCTGATTCTTTATATAATAAAGCATCATACCTATAAAAGGAACCTTATTCTTGCAAAACTTGGATTTTTTTAACTATACTATTAATATCTTAGAATTCAAGAACTGAAGAATAGATTTAAGGCATAAATGTATATGTTTTGAACATGCATGTTTTTCACCGTCTCCATATGGATACAAAAAGTGTCAAGTGCAATGCTTTTAAGATATTTTTCTCATATTTTGCATTCTAGGTTTCTCAAATGCATGTTATTTTTATAATGATTTTCAATTCATCCATCATATAACTAGTTTTTTCCTTCACTTGCCATAGATATCGACGGTGCTTATTTTGGAACCACATTTCCTCATTTATTCTTGATGACTTATGGCCACCTGAAGCCACAAAAGGCAACACAAAGTTATATCCCTAAAGTATTTGGTTTCAAGCTCCATAAACCATGATTGTGGGGTCCGCCTACTAGTCTTGCTTGAAATCCTCTTTCCAGGTCAGTTAAAATGATGAAATCTCCAAAAAGGTGGAAACTTGATTATTTTGCAAATATTGAATGTTTTCGTGCCGAAATTTGTTATGGAAAAGTTGCAAGTTAACCTTTTTTTAATTATATATAATTGGTTTTTAATTTTGTATGGAAACTCACTTGACTTTTTGTAGTAGTTAGTTATTTTGCCCAACATGTTAACTTTTGGAAGTGTTATTTAAAATGACATGTTCAATGGCGACATGATATTTTTGGTTCTAAACTTGGGAACTATGTAATGTAACTATAGGGACTTATTTTATTCAGTTTGCTTGATTATGGTTCATACGTACTACTTTTTTTCCTGCATTTCAACTACAATGCCTTTTGTTTCGGAAAGAGATGAAATTTACATTTTACATAATCTGAGATCGCCGTTGGAATTTGCTTTAGGAGATTAGTAGTCTGTGAGGAATGTTTGTCAAATCAATCACATTTCACGTGTAATACATCTTTTTGATAAGGAACCAGTTTCCTAAAGTTAAAGGTGGATCTAGTTTTGATGTGTTACATATGAACATATGCTCTATTTAAAGGTGGATCTAGTTTTGATGTGTTACATATGAACATATGCTCTATTCTAGTTTTGAGTAAGTAATAGCAAATAAACTTGGGTGGGCTTAATCTAAATAGGGGGCTTATTATAAGAAGACTAAGAGCATTCATAGTAGAGTCTGCATTTTCTGTGAGTGAGTTTCCCTAAAATTTAATGTTTGTTGTAAGTGGTTGTGAGTGGAAGGAAAAGAGAAAGTTATTGTTGATAAAAATATAAAAAGTATTATTTAATTGAAAAAAGTACAAATGAGGATGGAGAAGCTACTCTGAATGCTCTAAGAGGGATCGTAAAAAAAAACATACCCTACTGACTTAAACGAAATCAAATTGAATTTATTCTAGCGGCGTTAGAACCGGTTTGTCAAATCCTAAATCATAAACCCAAAATCCTAGACCCTAAAGCTAAACCATAAAAAACAATGACAAGCAAGAAGTTACAATGATAATTAGACACAATGAGCTGAAAACGTAAATTCCAAAGCTTAAAAACTAAACAGTAAAAGCAAAATTTTAAATGTTAAACCTTAAGCTAAACGTAAAGCTAAAATAAAAAAAACTAAACCATAAAAGCTAAATCATAAAATAAAATGATAAAAGCTAAACGCTAAAAACTAAACCTTAAAATTTAAACCTTAAAGTTAAACCCTAAATTTTAAACGTAAATCTAAACCCAAAACTAAACCCCAAAAACTAACCCATAAAAGTTAAACCCCAAAAGCTAAACTCAATAGTTAAACCATAAAAGCTTAGACCGTAGAGTTTGAAAATTCGGTTTTAACGCCGCTAAAATGAGTTCAATCGGAGTTCGTTTGAGTCGATTATGATTTTTTTTTTGTAATCCCTATTAAGCTTCTTAGATCAAACTCTGTATTTAGTTGATCTTTTTCCAAATAAACTAAACCATAATAATGGAACATGCAATAAAAGGAATAAGGGAGTTTGCATCTAGAAAGTAGAAAACGGGAAACTCGTATATAAACTGAACAATAATGCTATAGCTTATTAAATCTTTAAACATTAATAGTAATTCTTATATTCCTAATTTCCTATGTAGACAATAGAATAATTAAAAACAATTTGTTTTTCCATGTATTTAATATCTTCAATAGCAAACTCCAATACAAAAGAATCATTCTCTATATGTCTAACGGGCTGTTTGACAATTTTTGAACGGGTAAGTGCTGAATCAGTAAAAGATTTGAATAATTAATTGTTGAACCAGTAAGATGTCTGAAGCATTAATAGCCAATATAATGTTTAACCATTAAGAGACGAATGTCTGACAATTCTGATAAGAGGTCTTAACCATTTAGACTTAATATAATGTTTAACCATTCAGAGGCAAATGTTTGAATCATTCAGACATCTGCTCGCGAAACAAACATTCTGAACCATCAAGTGCTGAACTAGTAAAATGTCTTAACTAATAAGAGCCATGTAAAGAGCTAAATAAACAATCGCTGAATTTTGTTCTTTTAGATAAGCTTATAAGCATTTGATTTTACCATGGTCAACGCGTGGAATGTTGACTTGTAAGTGTTATTTATTTTATTTATTATTACTTTATGCCGTTCAAAAAAATAAAATGTAATATTTTGTTTTTGAACTATTTCACAAATGTCTAGGACTTTCGCTATTACTTAAAAAAGAAAGTGTAACAAAAGAAGTAATGGTTTTGAATATCTTACATCAAATGTTACTCTTTAACACCTGCCTTTGCGGTTGCAATAAATTATCGAGAGAAACATTTTGTTATTGTTTTTCAAGATATTACATTATTATGTTTTTCATATTCTACACTAGTGTCCCATTTCAAATGCTGTCATCATACGCATATATTTCAGTTTAAACATTTCACAAAATAAAAAGCAAATACTAAATATATTATCGAAAATAGTCCAAACTAACCCTGCCTTTATTGTCTAATAACTAATTAGTGTAACTTTCTTGTGCTAATTGATAAAACTAAACCAAATTCTCTGATACCTGCCTTTGCGGATGCAATCTTGTTCCTTACCTTGAAGGCCATCTTCGCCACTGCAATAGAAATAACTCCAAATTAGCTACTAACTTATGGTTTTTGATAGAGGTCAACATTTTACATAATATTTTAAGTAAGCAAAATGTTACCAAAATTTAGTAACATTTTTAAAATTAGTTTCATTAAAATAAGTTATTCTAGAGCAAGCAACTTAAATAGTCAACTTTAGAAATACAAGTCGGCTTCATGCATGAAAGGTACACAATATTAAGAGTCGCATACATATTAAAAAAAATATAAGAAACATAACTCTATAATCAACCCATTGCATCTACTTCTCCATCAAAATCTCTATCTTCATCTTTATTTCTAAAATTTAGACTTTGTATAGGGATTTCCTAAATCTAGGGATTACTGTTATATAATTTTTTAAGCGTATAAAGGATATGAGTTACTCTTATGCTCTCCATTAGAAACAATGCTAGCTAAAATTATCAAGCGAAGATGATTTGAAGTGATGAAAGAACATAATATAAGAATAATATGTACGTCATGCATTAGTAGTTGTACCTTGTGGATTTTCCTACCTAGTAGTCGGTAGCTACTGGGATACTTGCATAGTGTCTCTCCACCACCTCTAGTAGCTTATTTGCTATGGCACTTGCATACACCGATGACCCTTCACACATCTACATTTAAATAAACATTAAATATACAAAAAATATAACTAGTAGTGTACAACCCATAACTGAATGGATACGCTTTCAACACTTGTACCTTGGTATTAAACAGGTAACTATAAAAATCCCCAATTAGCCCACCACCAACATGATGAATATCTAATTGAAGTTCATCAAGAACTTTGGAAACAAACAACATACAGTTGATTCTCTTTTGTTGAACCAATTTGATATTAACTTCATCGTTAATGATTCTAACATCAACTTGAGTGTTCTTGGATTTCCTTTGAAGCCATGAACTCCGCAATGAAGAAGTCGAATTACCATTATACCCTTGTCGATCATGATCACCACCACCACCACCAAGTCCTCCATTGGGCCTGGTGTTGATGCTTTCGACATCCAAAGTCGAATCATCTTCAACTTTGTGTTTTTTCATTCTTCCTCGGTTGCATCTTTTTCTTTCCACAAGAATCGTGAGTTCCTCTACGGTTCTTTTAAGCTCGTTTATGTATTCAATCGCGTCTCCTACCACTGATGCACGATCAGCCTTTCGATCATGATCAAACCAAATTAATAATTAGATAACAATAGAAAAACAAACGTACATAGTAAAAACTTAACTTATGAATAGCAGAGCTATTGGTAGGGTCTCTATCGTTAAATTTAATAAATAAAGGTCATACCTTAGTGGGATTAGGGACCAAATTCTTTAAAGCATCAAATTTGTCATTCAATTGTTGCCTTCTATGTTTTTCAGTAGCAAAATGTTTAGTGTCTTTACCATCTCTTGATTTTCCAACAATCCCGTTAATATCTCTACCAAATTTCAATATCCCATCTCCTTCATGATACATTTGATGATCTCTCTCAATATCCATCTCTCCCAAAATCAACCCGCCACTGGTCAAATTATACCCGTTCGGTAGGGAATGAAGCAATTCCCTGAAGAACGGGGGCTGTGGCGGGAGGTTTAACGGGAGCAATGGATCATATGACGTTTGATCCATGTTATTCGGGTTTGAAAATGAGATTGATGAGTTTGCGCATCTAGGTAGTTGGAATAAATTGAGGAGATCAGGTGGAGTTGGATTGGGAGTGATTAGAGACATGTTTTGCAAACAATTGTTCTCGTTTTCAATTTGAATTTGATTGTGGGAATGAGAGCTCCAATTGAGATCATGGATGATTTGGTTTTGGTGTTCCATTTCCATGTTCATGAGGTGATAATCTGCTGATGATTCAATGGAGGTGAAATTGGGTGTTTGATGTAAGTTGTGATGATGGGTTTGTGGTAAATTGTTGTCAGTTTGATGATCAATTAGGGATTCTAGATGAGATGGATCATAGCAAGCACTCCCTTCATACATTTCTGGATTCAAGAGCATGTTGAATGTTTGTATATGGGATTTTTGTTGGGTGTGATGGCTTAGAGTTGCAGAAAATAGAAGAAAAATGTTTTTTTTAGAAAGGTGAAATTGGGATGGGAGGAGTTGGAAAATGAGGAATGAATTTGAAGGAGGAGAAGTAGGTTGGGAGTAGGGGGCAAAGAAAAGGGCAAGCAATGAAGGGAAGTTTGTTACTGTGTGTTTCTAGTGGGACCCACTATTTGTCCTCTCTAACAATATGCCAACACTAGTGATATAAATAAATATTAACGAGACGTTCCGTCTTGAGCGGGCGCTTGAAATTCTACCATAATTTTTTGTATCAAAACATCCTGAATATTTAAGCGTAGATTAAATAACATACCTTGTTGATCCTACATAAATCCATAAAACATAACTCTTTATAAATATGACTATCAATCCGCCGACGTAAAAAACAAAGCAACCAAATATTAAAATACAAACATGATCTCAGATATTAAAATGAGGATACAAAAGCACGTGGTAACGACAAACCATAAAGCATGTTTATAAGCATGATCGTAATCCATCAATGTAAAAAAGCGAGAAAAAAATGTAACAGAAAAAAGCAAAAAAAGAAAGGATGCAACGTTTGTCATTCTGACATTAATCACTATAACGTACCCATCATAGACATGACTATCAATCCGCCTGAGGTAAAAGATCAAAGCAACATATTATCAAAATTCAGACACGGTCTCGAATATCAAAACGCCAATATAGAAACGCATTGCAATGGTTGTCACTCTGATACATTTACTTATTCATATACATGACCTTCAATCCGTCAGTGTAAAAAAGGAAGACAAATAACTACGAAACAAAAAAAAGCAAAAAACAACAAAACCCGATTCATAAGAGTTTGTTTTAGATATATAAATATATTACTTGATTTTAGGACGCCTCGTGATCGGCAGTTTTACGACGATGGAAAGCTGCATCCGAAGCAAATGGTTGTGGAAAAATCCGAGAAACGAATGGGTTATTCTTAGTGTGGACGGAGTTTTTCCGGGAAAACCTGGGAAACAGTTATACCGAATCGGGGAACCACATGAATACCATCCCCCGGATTTGACTCTGCGACTTGTGGGGAAAATTCACCAATTCTTTCTTTGTGAATGTTCCGATTTCAATCGTCGGAATGATTTTGGATAGTTGGAAAAAAGTGAGTAAAAGTAAGAAAATTTAACGTGACACTGATTTGAAAGTAGTGAAAAGTAGGAAAGTGTTTGATGACTACCTCCACCCTTACGGATCAAACACATAATGAGTTTGTATTGAACAATAGGTGGCCAAGATAGAAGGTGATGGCAGATTGGCGGGAATGGAAGGACTGTGGTGGAGACGTCTGGAAGTAGATGTGGCAAGCTGCTCCAACATGTATCAAACAGTCGTACACTTGTTCTCGACACTGATTGCTTGTACTCTTTGCATCAGTAGTTGTAATTACTCTGTAAGTACTGTTCTTAAGCCAGCGAAATTAATATTAAGGTAAATATTAATATACTAGCTTAGGTCACATGGAGTTTGTGACAACTGGTCATTTTCCGACAGTTGACCGGCCACTTTCCGGCCTTTGACCATCTGAAAAACCCGTCATCACCTAATCATAACTCAATATCGGTATCAATATTACAATTCCATTATATTCATATCCGAATTTAGATTCATTTGAGTATAATCAGAATTTCAATATGAACGACGGTTTGAAAGTTACATGGTATAGCATTCTGAGAACCCCAAATCTTGATATCTCTTTTGGAGATGAAACCAATGGGGTTAGATACGAAACGTAATAAAATGAACGTAGGCGAAAACCGTGCGCGAAACGGAGTCTTAACGAAGCGGGAAACACGAAAACCGTTACCCGAAAACACCGAATGGATCCCCGAAACGACCCCCGGGACACGTGTCGCCCCGGGACACGTGCCCGGGACAGATGTTGGTCTACTTGGATGAGTTGGCGAGCTAGGGGACAACTGGAAGCACCCCAAATCGCCCCCACAAGCCAGGTGTCGACCAAACAAGCATAACACCTAACTCCCGCCGCTCGCGGCACGCGAGGGGGGTAAAGGTTTCTGTCGCGTGGCGCGAGAGATAGGTCGGTCGCGGTCCGCCCTTATCCACTCGCTCGCGGCACGCGAGGAGTGGAGCTTGCCCGGTCGCGTGGCGCGAGGACCCCAAAATCAGCCTATAAATAGAGAAGTCGATTCCAGCCGATTCTCACACCCATTTCTCTCATTCTCTCGTTCTTACACACACTTAAACACACTCTCTGATCAGATTAGCTTCCAAGATCGGATTCCCGCTCATCCCGCTCGTATATTCAAGACTCGTTGTGATAACGCTCCAGGAACGCGAGTTATCTTCTCTCCTTAGTTCTTATTATCATCTCCTCT
>WOUH02000017.1:416734-428621 GCA_009936405.2 Stevia rebaudiana
GGTTTTCGTTTTGCAAGAGTAGTGGGAATGGAATTTGTTTATGGTTAAATGTCTAGGAGTACATTAGGATTCCAAAAATATTTTAAAAAGTTATTCGGCCACGGTTTTTAAACCGAGTGTTTACGTCGTTAAAATGACGGTTATACTTATTTCACTCATATTTTTTATGTCATGAGTTGGTGCATTTCATTAGTCGTCACCCTTTTAATGTTGTTGTTTTCGTATATACATAAATATATATTCATGTACATATGTTTTAAATTCTTAGTTTATGTAATTGATAGTACTCTTTGATTGAGTTTTATATTATACGGATATCCGACTTTCAGTGTCATGGGTTTTGTTATCCGTTAAGTCTTAATTAGTGAACCCGGGATAGTAGGTGCATCAAGATTATCACGTCTTGTATAATAGCACTAAATCCGTTCACTAGTTCAAGTTCGTACGTCATTTCACGGTTTATAAGGCAAGTTCTACTTACATATTTCAATATATAAGTAATCAAGATCTTAGTTCACGTATATAATTTAACACGTATAATTGTACGTACAAAGTAAGTCGGAAGCGGACGTGGAAAGTTGACGGGTGTCACAGTCTCCCCCATTTAGAAGAATTTCGTCCCGAAATTTAGTTGGTGTTATCCGGAACGGCTTCTTCAGTGGAAAAGTGGGGATACTTGCCTTAAAATGGTCTTCAAGCTCCCAAGTAAATTCAGGGTCGTGTCTAGAGTTTCATCTAACTATCTGTGACATCCGTCAAAATCCTAATTTAGGTTTCTTAAATTCTTAATTATATTCAAATTCATTTAAAAATTATATTCAAATTTATTCAAATAACACTTTATGCCATTTATTTTATAAAAACAATCATTTTTATAAAGTAAATGAAACTATAAAAATATATATATATACAAATAAACTAAATTATTATAAAACGTTAGTTTTATAAAAGCAAGCGCATGTAAATACTTGGAAATAAGTTAGAAACCTTAAAAACCTTAACTACATTTTATCTAAATATAATTCTATAAAAAAAAACTAATAACTATATACATAAAAATTTTAAACTTTTTGGATTATAAATGACAAAACAAAGTCTTTGTGGCCAAAGTGTAAAAACAAAAACATAAAACGAATTAATAATCATCATGGTGGCAAAATTCAAATAAACAAAACTTTGAGGGACTAGTCCTGCCAATTTCCTAAACCTTAAGAAAACACCACGCCGGTGTCTCCAATTTCCGGCCAAACCTTGTTTTCCGGCCAAGAACCCGACTAAGCCCAAAACCCATCTAGAACTCTAAATTCTTGTACCAAATCGAACCCAAACCATTCCTATCTACGATTCGAACGTGACTCAAAGAACCAGACTCGATATCGTCCCGTATTTCTCGGCCAATCGAAACAAAATTTCCGAAACTTCCGCTCATGAAACACAACTCGATTATAACACGAAAACTTCACCAATCGATCCTATTTTAGGCGTCGTTCGATCACAATTCATCTTCTAAACCTCTCTGAAGCACCAATTTTACCTCATACACACGAAACAGTCAAACTCAAATCCAAGTTCGTCGATCGGAATCTCGTCGTCCCTGTCAACAGTCGACCTCCTTTCGCCGGCTTAATCCGAGGTAATCATTGATCTTTCTTCATCCTATATTGATCCAATAAACACACAGTAACGCCTAAATTCATTCTGATTAAACAGAACGAAACCAAGGATTGGTGCTAATCGCCTCTGTTCTCAATTTCAAACACGAATCCATCATTCTCAGGTACCTTTCAATCGTTACTAAACCTAAATCAATCCCTTAAGTTTACTGTAATGATTAATTTCACTATCTAATTCTAATTCAACAGATTTGATCTGAAATTCGTGTTCGTCATCCCTGTTCAACCTCCGATTCCACTTCCTGCAATCAACAGGTAATTTTCCTACCATCCAACGACTCGTATTCATGCTAGAAATCAAAACCCCTCATTAAAACCCGTCAATCAAATCCATCTGAGGATCGATTTGAGATCGGATGGATTAGGGTTCGAACGATGATGGGTTAAAGATGGATAACCCAGATTCTTTTTAACCCCCGACCGGGTCACTCGGGTCAGTTAGCCCGCCCAGGTGTCCTTACTTTATTTTGTA
The DNA here is from genome assembly GCA_009936405.2 of Stevia rebaudiana. Taxonomy (NCBI): domain Eukaryota; kingdom Viridiplantae; phylum Streptophyta; class Magnoliopsida; order Asterales; family Asteraceae; genus Stevia; species Stevia rebaudiana. Next base: position 418,880 of record WOUH02000017.1, read on the forward strand.
ACTGGGCTTTGGGCCCGATAAACCGTTCGTGAAGTGGTATAGCCCCACTAAGCTGCCACTGATTGGGCTCCAGACCAATTTTTAACCCACTGACCCATCAGATCTGTTAGTTTCTCTTTCTTTGTTGGGCTCAAATAAACCAACGACCCACTGGCTTGTTTGAACTCCTTTAATTATTTTAATTAACTAATAATTTCGTAAATAATTAAAATAAATCAGTTAATTCACTTTTAATTTATAAAAGGTAAACTTTTCTATTGATTTATTTTATAGAATAAACTAAAAAAAAACTTAATTTGAACTTTAAAATCAATTTAAATAAATATTAAACTTATTTCTTATTTAAATCCTAATATAGTTAGGTTTAATCTATTAAATTCTATAGGAACTTTATAAAACCTAAATTTGATTCTAAAACTTAATTTAAAAACTTTACTAATTATTTAGATAACTCTTATGTTAAAAACCGTAATTAAAACCTAGTTTTATAAAGTTCTCTTGTTATTTATATTAAATACGACAAGTACAAAACAATATTAGTAATTATCTAAAATACTTAAAGATTCTTTTCTATTAATAGTCACCTATTAGTAGGTAAAACGTAAAATAAACTTTAAAATAATGCTTTATTCTAATAACTTGATTAGAAATTTCATTTAGATAAATATATACTTTATTTTCCGTACAATTATATTAAATTATAAAATATTGCCTTCTATAAACATCTAAATAACCTAATTATTACAACTTTATATAGTTACTTTTATTTAAGTAATCAATTTCCCAAAACCTCACTTAAATATTAAATAAACATACTTAGATAAATATTAATAACGTAAATGCTATATTTATATAAGCGATTATTTAAATACAACTCTTTCCTATCATGGTTTAATAACCTAGAATCATATTCATTATTTCTATTCATATCCCTATTCTAAGTTGAGTTTCCTACGCTCTTACTAGGTGAAACTAGTATGTGGAAAATACTCGATCAACTTTGATTTCATACACTACTCTGGCTCCTACAAGATGAGTAAACTCACTAACTCCCTGTTTTAAGAACATTTTGGGGCTGAAACATTGTGCTAACTATATTACTTATTAATTACTAATTACTCTATAAGATCATCAATTTTGTGTACTTTCATGCAACATGAATGTGTTATTATGTGTTAGTATCTAGTAGTTGTATTATTTTAAGCCCACCGATTATTATGTTAGCGCTAATGGTTTGACAAACCCACTTAGGTGATATGAATCCTAAGTGATACGAATCTGGCCCTACTTTTTGTCCTGTGATACGAATCCGGCCCTATTTTTGTCCGGTGATACGAATCCGACCCTATTTTTGTCCGGTGATACGAATTCGGTCCTATTTTTGTCCCTTATTCTGATTGTTGCTAGTATCTTACATGATTATACTTATACGAGTTGGTTTATGTCCCTAATTACTAATTATCATGCTATAAAAGGTGGTTCCTCATAGTTGGTTGAATATCTGTTGGTAATATCTTTTAATATCGTGTGTCAATGGCAGGTAGTATTTTTATGAACGTGCTTATATATAATAATACATGAACTTATTTGATAGATCTCGGATTTCTATTTACTTTACTTTTCTTTACTGTTTTGTTTACTCACTTAGCTTTATAGCTAACAACTCATTTTCACATGTTTTAGGTGATGATTAGTTGATTCTACTTTAGCTATGGACCATGGACTTAGATAGAATTAATCAATCAATTTAGAACTTATTGTATTTTTGGATTATTCTTGTTTACTCTAATACATTTAAATATTGCACTTTAATAACTATGAAACTTTAATTTTAAATATCATGTGCTTTGAATGCTTTTAAATGTCCTTTCTTGTGCATCCCAATGTTTCCGCCATCGGTCGGGGTGTTACAGCAATAACTGGTTCCGGGTACGGTACAGGTATTTGACAAAAAACTATATCTGATGCTCTCCAGAAACTAGATTGATCCGAAATTTGACATATCGTGCTAGCGGTAATCTCGACAAGTCACCAAGAAACACTTCTGGATAGTCTAGTACAATTGGAATGTCTTGAACGCTTTTATCTATGGATTCCTTCTCTTCCACGTGAGCTAAAAGGCTTGACAGTTGTTCCTCAAATATTTTTTAGTGCTCATGCAAGAGATAAACACGAAGCTCCTTCCATAGCGTTCACCTTGAATAGAGCACCTCTCTTAATGATAAGGGAATCCGGATAGTCTTATTAGGGCACACAATTTCAGCTTGGTTTTCGGATAGCAATCCATGCCAATAAACACGTCAAAACTTGCAAAAATAGACAGAAGGATGAATTTGATGGTTTTTAGAAAGGATAGGAACAGTTAACCGAAATTTATGATTTTAGACTGAAGTGATAATTTAGGTAAACCTCAAAGGACAATTCTGGCAATTCACTTAAAATTTTTTACTCTTGTACTATATTATATAAACCCTTAGGTAGTGTTTGGTATGCATGAATAGAGGCGGGAATGAAATAAGTCATTACGTTAGAATGAAATAAAACATGTTTGGTTACAATTAGCAATGTAATGTACCATTACATAAGGAATGTGATTCCTTCTCTTTTAGTGATTTTCATTCCTTGGGGGTGAAGTGTTTTTTTTTCATTCCTTTCTTTTAAGGAATGACCCGATCAATGATCCAATCATAACTTGACCCAGTATTCGACCCATGATCAAAACCATGACCCGACCCATCACCCAATCCATGACCCGACCTATGACTCGAACCATAGCCCGACTCATAACCCAAACCATGACCCGACCCATGACTTGAACCATTACCCAACCCATGATCTTAACCATTACCCGACCCATGACTAGAACCATAACCCAACGCATGACCCCACCCATGACTTGAACCATAACCTGACCCATTACCCAACTCATGATCCAAACCATTACCCGATCCATGACTCGAACCATAACCCGACCCATGACACAACCCATCACTCAAAACATAACCCGACTCATGACCCAAACCATGAACCAAACCATGACCCGAACCATGACCCAAACCATGACCCGACCCATGACTTAAACCATAACCCGACCCATTACCCAACCCATGATCCAAATAATTACCCGATCCATGAATCGAATCATAACCCGACCCATGAGACACAACTCACAACCCAAACCATGACCCGACCCATAACCTAAACCGCGAACCAACCCATGGGTTGAACCACGACTCGATCCATGATCCTAACAATGACTACAACCTTGACCCGACCCAAATTTTATTTCATTCCTTCATCGTTTTCTTTCTACCAAACTCCAAAAAGTAATTATTCATTTCATTACCACTAGTAACCAAACATGACAATGGAATGGTAATGATTTATTTCATTCCTTTGTCCATTCCATTACCTCGTCCATTCCATTCCGTCGCTCATTCCATTACTTCATACCAAACAGACCCTAAAGGAAAGGAATGAAAAAAAAAACACTCATCCCCCAAGGAATGAAAATCATTAAAAGAGAAGGAATCACATTCCTTATGCAATGGTACATTCCATTCCTAATTGTAGCCAAACATATTTTATTTCATTCCAACGTAATAAGTCATTTCATTCCTGTCTCCATTCATGCATACCAAACACTATATTAGTATTTATATTTTTTCATTCAAGGATGTGCATGAACATCACATATAACGAGACCATTATTAGTAGTTATTAGGTTAAAAGAATGAATTTGTCAGGTTTAGCATTGGGATAAAGTTGTTAGTTATTCATTACTTCTAATACAAAATATATTATTACTATACGAATATTCATTCATAATGCAAGGAGGGAGCTTAGCCAAAATTTACAGTAGAGGGATACAATTATCTCAACACGTTATAAAAATCCCAATCTAAAGACTTCAGTTATCCTTTACCAACCCTATTTTTTGCCACCGAAAAGATAGTCATTCCATTTAAATATCCATCCATTTCGTATTGACCATATCATCCACAACGTCGTATATGTTATTAGGATGAGGAATTTACCTTCCTAGCCCTTGCCTTACATGTTGATTCAAGACAGGAGTTCTTTGATTGAGATGAATTTTGAGAGGTCGATACTTTTGACCCACCAGGACCCTTTTTCTTCTCCAAACCTATATAGCTAGTGGGAATATGATAAAGAAGTGGTTCGCGTCTTCTGTTTCGAGCGTGCATAATGTACAGTACTGCAACAGGATATCATGGGCGCCTCGCTGTGCTAGTTTACTAGCAACAAGAATGCGATATAAGGCAAGCTTCTAAATTAAACATAGGATTTTGGGAGGGACCGATCTCAGCCACATGGCATCATTTGTTGGGGCCTGTATATTTTCATTGAATAACTATATGCTATAAGATTTGGTTGTACGCATTCCCTATCCATCCACATATCACCTCCTTAGATTTCAACTCGGGTTTCAGCTCCAATTAAACGCAATAGTGATTTCATCATATTTTGTGATACGGTCTCGTCCAACTCGTAGCTAACTTTGCTTTTTTAGGGCTGCCACCAAAGATTTCTTGAGTTTTTGAAGGTCATTATTAATTTTTAAAATGGATACCCACATTCCTCCCATTGTTTTTTTGGAGTGCCTAATGATGAGAATGAGACTTTTTTATGAATATCGCCATTGCCCATACATTTGTTGGTTCCTGAATTGCCCTCCACCACCATTTAGAGAATAGGGTCAAGTTTGCCGTTGCAAGCCCGTTTACTCCAAGCCCTTCGAACTTTTTATGATTTTGTAACTCTATCCCAACTTACCCATTGAATCTTTTTGTGAGTGGAATTCCCTCCCTATTGGAATTTGAAACGTATTGATTCCAGTTCCGTTATCGTTTTTTTTTTTTGTGCTTTGAACATTGAGAAATAGTAGAGGTAGGCTTCCTACGACTTAACAAGTGTGTTGGCCTGCAACAGAAAAATTATTTTCTTTCCATTCTGTTAGTTTTTCTTAACTATTGGCTTCCAATGCTTTGACAATTTCATATTGCTCCAACGGGCATTCCAAGATGTGTGATTGAAAGAGGGGTCACTTCACACCCCATGACCAATGCTAACTGAGCAATGTTACCTTCAGTGTCAATGATCTTGCTTTTATGGTAATTGATTTTTAGACCCAATGCAATATGGAAACATCTTAGTAGTCGTTTGAGGTTACACACATCATCTTCTTTGCATGATCTCATAAATATCACATCATCGGTGTACATCGAGTGAGTAATATTTGGCCCATTATTTGTTGGAATAGATGGGATCTTGTTGTCGAACACTCTTTGATAAATTGAAATCATCAGTGGGGTAGCCATTAACGACTACTAATGTTCCCCTCGATTTAAGGTAACTCCATATCCATTTATGCCACTTTTTCCAAAATTTATTTGACGCATAATCCCGTCAATGAATATCCAGCTTATTGAATCAAAAGCTTTCGTGAGATCGACTTTAAATAGTATTATGCTTTTGTATGCTTTTCACACCAATTTTGGATTTCACTGACGAGAATGTGACCGTCAAAGATGCTTCTTGCTTTTATATAAGTCGATTGTTCAAGCCCGATTATATTTTACTCGTATTAAGAAAAATATAAATAAACATTTAGGGTTTTGAGCTAGAGGTATCAATGGCAATAACCTATCTATCTTATAACTATCTTATAAAAGGAAAACTTTACCAGTATCCCATTATATCCAGACCCTACTTTTTAAATGGCGTTATTTGCTATTGAATGTTGATACGAGGGTTTGAAAGAACCTGCTTTTTGTCAATTGTTTGGCACGTCACATTATGTAAGATAATTAGGTGTGTTTCCCCGCACCATGGTATGGGAAATCAGTATATCATTTATGGGAAAATGATCATATTTGCTCCTTAACCTACCTAAATTACATAAGGATTGAATGAGCGACACTTAAATGCTTCACAAAACTCTCACTCTCAACTACTAATCAGAGTATGTCACCTATCAAGTACCCTAACTAAATTTAAACTAACCCAATTGATAGCTACACTACTCTAATACCTTAACGTATACCGTTCATCCTGATTGTTTTCTTAATTTTAGTGGGTTAAAAAAAGTACGGTGACTTTCTATGAATTTAAAATTCTAATGCCTTTAGTATGGCACAAACTTAAATACATGTCATTCAATTATATTTAATTGAAAAGAATCTCAAAAGAATACATACATTATTACTGGTTTAAGAGTTTGAATTTCAGTCTACCAAATCCGATTATTATTGCTAATGTAGCCGTTACTCTTGCCAGCGTGGCAACCCACAAATTCAATTTGAAAAACCCAACGACCAAACAGTCTTTTGTCATCACCGAATTCGACCGTTACATTCTTCCTCAACAAAACACCCACATTATCTCTCTGCAACTTAAGCTTTAACTACAACTCAAAACCTCTCTGTGATCACCTGAAAATGGCGGATGATTTGATGTTTTCTGAAGAAGAATTGAGGATCGATGAAGGGCTTGGGTACCCTAAAGCTTATGCGAAGATCTGTAGAGATCGAGGGTTTGGTCCGTACGCACATGGACCTCCTTTCACTTTCACTCCATACATTCTACAATCGCATCAGGTAAGATTACAATCATCGATTTAGTATCTACGGGTTGTGTACTTGATTTGACAAATCCAGCGTTAAGGGTTCTGTTTTGATGTTCAATTTTCGAATCTTTCATTTATGATCTCCACAAATAAATAAATAAAAACCCTAATTTGGGTTTGTTTTTAGTGATCGATAACCCAATCGATTTGAAAATTTCAGGATTTAGGGATTTGTTGCGATGTTCAATTTGTAGAAACCTCCATCATTGATCTCGAAAAATTGTGAAAAAATCCCTAATCTGGATTTGATTTTCATGATCCGGAACCCACTTAATTTTATAAATTCAGTGTTTAGGATTTTCTTAGGTTTTCAATTTGTCGAAACTTTTAAATAAAACCCTAATCGGTTTTGCATTTCATTATTCTGACGAATTCAGAGTTTATGGTTTTGTTTTGGTGTTCAATCTGTCAATACTTCCATTTCTGATCTCCACTAATTATGAAAAAACCCTAATTTTGATTTCCATCTCATTACCTTATATAAAATCTTATACACACATATGCTTGTTTTTATAGGCTTCAAGAGCCAAAGAGTTAGATGAGTTGTTCCCAATTACAGACCCGAAAGCAAAACCGTCAGCAAGACCAAAGATTTTTGTCAGCCTATTATGGAAGCAACTCAATCATCTTGGGTAATTTAAATCTGCAACTTTTGTTTCATTAAACAATATGTTATCAAATAAACAAAAAGATCTAAATTTTTAACGGTTGTTTTTTCAGGAATGCTGGATTTGATCCTGAAACATTTAGAGTCGACCCATTTGGAAATGTTTTGTATTTTCATGCTGATTCTGCTTCTCCTCTTGCTTGGGATGTTGATCATTGGTTTCCTTGTTCAAGTAATAATCTTTATAAAAAATTTACCCATTTAATTTTATGAAAAAGGTTGATTTGGGTCAAATGGGTCAAGTTTAAAAATTTACTATAAAATGAGACGCGTTGAAAGACGTCGAAAGTGTTATTCCAACGTTTACAACCTCCTAAATTAATTTCTTAAACATATTTACGCTTTAATAATTTAGTTCTTATAATCGTATTTATAAGTAAACAAATTTGTATGTCTTTTTATTTTAATTTTTATTTTACAAAGGGTTGAATTCGGTCAACTGGGTCAAGTTAAAAAATTTATTATAAAATGGAACAGGTTGACCCAGTTAAAAGTAGCCCAGAATGTTATTTAAATGGTTACAAACTCCAAAATTGATTTATAAAAACAAATCAGATGATGTTCAGAATGTTATTTAAATGGTTACAAACTCCTAAATTGATTTATAAAAACAAATCAGATGCTGTTTAAACAATATAGTTTTTGTAATCATGTTTGATGCATTAACAATTTTGTAATTATTTTTTTTGATGAATTGCAGGAGGAGGATTGACTGTTTCAAGCAATTTAAGATTATTACAATGGCAAGTATGCAGAAAGAAGCATAACAAACTTGAGTTTTTGGTTCCATGGTGGGACCTACAAGTGGGTATATCAGTTAACCAATTCTTGTCTATCTTTGCATCTTCAAACTCAGATTTCAGGTAATATAATTCTTAAAAACCTTGATAATAAGTTGGCAATTTCAAACCATTTTATTTCAAACGGGTCGATTTGGGTTGAGTTTTATTCAAACATGTCATATGGGTCAAAATACACAAATTTAGCTAATTGCTAATTTGCATACAACCTTCGAAATATTTTCTATCTCTATATTATTATGGTAATATAATTGTGTTTTAAAATTTAAACGCATAATTAGGACAAGAATTATTTATAAAAAAAATTATGGAAAGGAAAGTGTACCGAACCATTTTGACCCATAGTTTTCAATTTTGCCAACTCAATTTGTTTTAAATTTATGGTGATTATTTTAATTTTTTAAACATTGGGACTAATTTTTTCAGGCAAAGGGGATTTTATTTGTTATTTAGCAATGGTGATTGTGAGGAACTTAATGATTCACAAACAGTTGATTCACATCTTTTTCCACAACCGTTTAACGAGTCAAAGAAGAAATCGGGTCTTGCGCCAGCTGCTATTGTTTTGTCTAGAAAGGAATCTAATGACATCATATTAGCTTCTGTTGATATTAATAGAAGACACACAACAAATTCCCCAATAGGTAGGTAACCAATTATGATTTATTTATTTATTTTTATATTAAACAAGGGGTATAATGGGTCAAAACGGGTTGGGTAAACAAGGTTCGGGTTGACCTTCATTTTTTTTTTTTTTTTTTGAAAAGAGAACTTCATTAGAAACAACGCCAAACCCCCGAAAACCGGGGAGGCAACAAACAAAAAACACAAACAAACAATCACATAATTACAAATCTGATTTTATTTGACTTTTTAAAATTTGCCGATTCATAAGAAACACCATAAAACATGACAATTAAAGGTTTAATATAAACAAACATTGTTAAAACCTTCTACATATGCACTTGCAGATTCATAAAATCTGAATAAATATTACTTTTTTGGATAGTTTAACGGAAAAAAAAACCAATGTTGAAACATACGTATATGAAATCTATAGAAACACACATAAATACATGCTCCTCAACTTCGATTGGTAGAAGAAAAAGGTTGTCTTGTTGTACAAAATCCACCATTGGAGGTTGCCGATGGTTTGGTTTTCGGCTGTGTGAAGAATGGGTCGATAATCAGAATGCGAAGATGGGGTCGATCAGATGGCGTCGTCGTCTCTCACGTGTGGTCGTCGATTAGGTAGGGTTCTTCGGTCAGATGTGGTCGTCAATCAGTGTTGGAGAGGAATTGAAGATGAATCGGCGACCTATGATGCGTGAGACATATCTTTTTATTAATTTTGAATATAACTTGACTAGTAGGTTAATTATCTAGGATTAAAACACCATTTAAAGTTAAATGACTTTATTAAAACAAAATAAACTATGAGTGACTTGGGTAAGGTTATTTTAAATACGAGTTTTATTCTAAATAGGCTAAGATATATTTAAAAAAGATCATAAACTGACTCAAACGAATTCCGATTGAACTCAATTTAGCGCGTTGAAACCTTTTTATCAAACACTTTCCCGCCCCTAAAAGCCTAACCCCCCACCCCAGCCCAGCCCAGCCCAG
>WOUH02000017.1:428721-440171 GCA_009936405.2 Stevia rebaudiana
GTCTTCCATTGCTTTGAAACGGATCTGAATCGAATCAAAGGCTTGACATCAAGAACCCGGTTGATGATTTCCGTTTGAATTTCGAACGGAATGTTTGCAGACATCTGAACTTCGAAATTGATTTTGGGTATGGAAATGTGTAAGGGAAGATGAACAAACGGCGACCTAGGGATTTGAATTTTGGGCTACTGGGCTTCTCACATATGTGAGCCCAATTGACGTTCGGTTGTTAAAAAACAGGAAAAATCTAACCCAACTGATGCAAATAAATAAACAGAACTGAGTGAACGGATTGTTATTTATCTAGGTGTTATGTAATGGTATTACGGTGATTGGTATTTTTAATATGACTATTTGAAAGCTAAAATGATTACTCTAATGGAAAATATATAAATTGAACATCACGAGCATGTCACTGGCAGGCTTGAAAACTTGAGATTTTTTTTCCGGTCGCGTACCATAAAATATTAAAATCTACTCATAAAATCCATGTTAGACTTTATCAAAGAAAGCCGGTTTAAGTTTCACCACTTGGAAGACAATATATTTACATATCAAACCCTGGTTTGCTCTAATTAATTCTTTATCATGGTTTTCTTTGTACAAAACGAATGAAGTGTGGGATTGCTGTTGTGTATGATGAAGATGGAATGAATGAGAAAGAAAAAGATGATGGATTAGGTGATTACAAGTCATGGAATCACATAATTGGTGGTGATCTGTTCCGTTTGAAATACATTGTTTTTATCATTTTTCTTAGCTAATGAGCTTTTAGAGCATTCTCACAAAAAAAAAAGAAAAAGGAAGTTTGAAATTGTTGGTGAGTTAGATTTCAACACTCAAGTAATTAATGTATTAGTAGAAGCCAGTTTAGGTGTCGTTTTTATAAATATAATTTGATCAAGTCTTATGTGAATAACAAGTAATTAATGTATGACTTGTTTTTATCTTTTTTTTTTTAATCTTTTTTAATCTTTTTTTTTCTTTTCACCAGAAAAGCATGAGCTTTAGAGCATTCTCACAAAAAATGACTGACCTCTAAATATAGCAATAGAGGGGCAAATGAGGAGGTACATATGTTTTATATACATTTAGTTCTTAATAAATTGTTTCAACTTATAACGATTAAAATATTTGATTTATTTTTCATTAAACTCCTTCACGCTAGTTTAAATTGACTAGAGTAAGTTTCTCAATTTTCTCTGTTGATTTGGGCAATATATTTATTTTTGACAGGTGGAACCATAAAAAGTCGTCAAAAGTGTTTTTAAAAATTGATTGTTAGTTCAACGCGTCGTGCACAGTATCTCATTCGCTCCTAAGAACCGAAACTTTGTTATTTCTAGGATTGGTTTTGCAATTCAAAAGGGGGTTGCGGCGCAGCTTGTTGCCCGCTTACCTTGTAAAATGTGAAGTTTTAGTTTAATAGGATTTCGATTTATTGGATACAAAAATAAATAAAAATTTGTTAGTTTTAATTGTTTTTTCAATTAATAGAAACTAACCCAAACAAGGCAGTGCATAAATGGCCCAAAATGTGTCCGGTCAAGATGGACGGGGCTTTTATGGTAGGTTATGGCCTTATGGGTACAACATGACTATAAAACTAACCTTTTCTTTCAATAATTAGATCAACATGTCTGACTCAGTTGACCCTTTATATAAAGGGAAAATCACCACATTTTACCAAGCTTTTTCTCCCAGTTAAACATGTTTGTTTAGCCTACAACTTCAGTCAAACGGTCAATAAAAAACAAACACATACCCTCTTAGAGGTATACAAGGTTAAGCCTAGCGATATCTTTTGAGAGATAATTAACACATGTTAAATTAGGTCCACCCAACACCAGTTATAACTTGACACGTCACACGTGCAATATTTCAGTGGCTAATTAACACAGATGAAGTCTTCATCTTTTTTGGCTCCGTATCCAGGGACATTTTGCCAGGTGGCATTGTTACCGGCTTATCGTCCTAGCCAGTTACTTATGCTGACTAAAAAAACTGTATGCCAATAAAAAATTGTCACGTCTTCGAGTGTTCACTGCGTACCCTAACAAAAACCCATAAAAGCTGAAGAAAGGTTACATGGTCCGTTTCTAGGGTATGAGAATTAACACCAAACGGTTACCGGTCGTGTCCAAATAAACCTGTTAAATATCATTTTCTTGACTACTGACAATATGTGACATGTTACTTTAAAAGATTGGTATTTATACGACCTATGAAGCATGATATTATTATACTGGGTGACCGTTTGAGTAAGAATTCCGCGTTCCTAACTCTAAAAAAACCAGAACGCGTCTAAGTAGAAAACAAGATTCCATACTGGAAAATGATTTGTTTTTTGAAGGCGACGTAATATATTATCAAAAGACGATTGGGCAACAACCAACCAAACAGTTACATGTTAGTGCAAGAAACTGAAATCACATCAAACCAACCAATTAATCTTTGCTCTATGCTTCTTGATACAATAAAAATAAAAAAAATGACTCGATCTCATTTCTAGCTTTCTATAGACACTATAAAACCATCATCAGAATTGCATATATCACCTTAACTTGCTTCTTTTTACAAAAAGAAATATCCAACGAATGCTAATCATACGCATGTCCATCATTATCCTTTAATGATAGAAGAATGAGAGTGATTAAGCAAAAGTAAGGACTCTGTATATGATGTCACCTTGAAACTTAGATTGAAAATTGCATCAAACCCAAGATCTTTTGTATGTTTTGTGCACGGTTCATAAACTTCAAGTGTTCTTGCTTGATAACAACTAGTTTGACATGTTTGTTCCCTTATCAGATCACCATTCTTCCTAAATCCAATTGGGTGATAAGATACTGAACCATTATACGCCTCAGAAAAATGGAACAGTTTTGCAAATGAGGATTTTGAATCACCATCTTTTATCATCATCCATACATCACAAATTAAGTCATATTCATGTGACTCCCATTTAAGCACTGCAAGAGACTCGTTACGTTTAAGGATGTTCAGACTTCTATGTGCCAAACTATGTGGAAGATCAACTTCGTTAAATTCTTCATTTGTCAAATCAAATGAAAGAATCATATCACCTGATCGATTTCCAGGCTCATAAACAACCCAATGAATAACCCCATCTATAACCACCTGATTCGGTTTAGAATATATTTTCTTGTTCATATGCAAATTCATTGATATACTCCTCCAAGAACCTGTGTTTAATGTACACACCTCAACCTTCCAATTCATGGGAGTTGTAGAGATAATATTGACAATCTTAGGGTCACCAGTCTTAGAACTAACCCCAAAACCAACAGTAATTGATCTTGAAGGCAAAACTACAACAACTGATTTCTTTATTGATGGATTCCAAACAGCAATCAGATTTTTTTCAAGCAATACAGATCTTCCGTACAAACACACCAATCCGTTAGAGCTACCAACCATTCTCACACAGGTAAGTAGCTTAACAATTGGAGGAAGATCATGGGAAAACTTGTGGTGGGGGAAACTATCATCATCAACAATCGAAACGTATTTGCTATCAGAATCAACGTCGTAACTTACCAGTAGATGAGGAAGATGATTTCGATTGACGCTGTGATGAGTGATGAATTCAGGGCTATCGATCAGAGACTTCCAGTGCTTTGAAACGGATCTGAATCGAATCAACGATTTGACAGGAAGAATGTATTTGATGATTTCCTCCTGGATTTCGAACGGAATGTTGGCAGACATCTGAACTTCGAAATTGATTTTGGGTATGGAATGTGGATGGGAAGATAAACAAACGGCGACCTAGGGATTTGAATTTTGGGCTACTGGGCTTCTCAATGATGTGAAGGCCCATTTGACGTTCGGTTGTTAAAAAAATAAAAAGCTAACCCAATTGATGCAAGAAAATAAATAGAATTGACTGTGTGTGAATGGATTGTTATTTATCTTGGTGTTTTGTAATTGAATTATAGTGATTGGTGTTATACAATAAGAAAACTATAAAGCTGGAATGATTACTGTAATGAAGCTCGAGAATTTATTTTTTACCGTTGACTCTACTCATAAAATCCATATTAGTAAAAATAATCCATTATTTTATACTAATACTATAGCATAGTAATTACTAATATATATCATAACACCCTAGTAGTTTATTTCTGAAGTTGTTTTTGAGATGTTTACATATGTTACAACTCAAGACTCAACTCAAAACTCTTTGAAGACTAATATTGGTATTCCAACAAAAGACTCTTCTATCTTAAAGCTTATCTAGTACTCCAGATCTTGATTATTCTCATACTCAACAAAAGACTAATGGTATGTTTTGTTGATGATCATTGGCAAACAACATACATCTTGAAATTTTACTTGTAGCTTATCTAATATTGAAATCTTTGGGAGCGGTTAAAATACATAGAGGTATTTTTGTGTTAATCGTAGGATGTGATTTGGTCCGTTCGATTGTTTAAATGGAAGGCTCAGATTAATGTGGTGGCAAAACCGTAATTATCGACCTTCCAAAAATTGCATACTACGTCCAGAATTGATAAAAAGGGCGGAAGCGTCATTTTAGAAATCACGGACCGCCTATAATCACGTACCATATACATAATTACGGACTACGACCAAATAAACACAAAAAGTACTTATCAAGTGTATAATCACGTATCACGAAATCACAGACCATATACATAATTATGGACCATGACCAATTTGACACATAAATTACTTACCAAATGTATAATCACGTAGCACAAAAATTATGGACCACGTACATAATTACGGACCACGTAAAAAAAATGAAAAAACCATATCAATACTATACTCAAATGAAAGATAATGAAATTTTCTAATTAATGGTGTGATTTTTTTTTCTTAAATACTGAAGCGTAAAAAAGTTATTTCATTATTTATAAAAAAAGGTGGAAGTTCTTTTGATTACGGAAATTTTTCTAAAAAATGTGTTTTACGTCTATACCATTTTCTCTTTGTACAAGTGTAACATTCTAATTGTATCTTATATTTAGCACGGAAATACCTATATGTATTGGATCCGCCCCTGAAACTTTTATGTAGCTCTATTTTAAACCCACAACTATAAAGATACGCAATCTAAAGGTAATTATCCGTTTCATTGTTCCTTAGTTCAACTTTTTTATCACATAAAGCTTTCATCATTGCATCTTTACATCTTATCTATCAACATTTTTTGGTGGTAAAATCGTGTTATGTGTGTTTCCATCCCCAAATGTTCTAGGAATTAGTTTTCTATATTCATATATATCATCACATTTTGGACCCTAAGACACACATTAGTTCCCTGTATTTGATATTTTTTAACGCTATTACCAACTCAAATATGCAGGTCTTGGTGATTACGGTTTGTCTAAAGAAAACACTGAAGCTTTGATTATCAGTAATTAGTTTTATACCCGTATGGTAGTCAGATATGTAAATGTCATAATGAGATAATTTTTTTTTGTATATAAATTCTAAACAAAAATTCATTTGCTTACAAAAGTGTCAAATTGTGTGGACATTTCGTCAAAACTAGCTATCAGTGTTCATGGATTGGTATTTTACTTTAATTGTACACTAAATTAGCAACACATAATGGAACATGATATTATCCTAAGTTATTAAGAACATAATGATGGTATTTCATTTCTAATCCCTATGGTTCCCGCAAGTGGGTGATATGCTACTTGTAATAGGTCGGTTAACTTGTGACCGTTGATTATTTAGTATAACTCTACCTTTTTTTTTTAAATATTACTCAGCTTCTTATTAACTATTAAAACACATATTTGTAATACACTAAATCCTATGAATTTTATAACAAATTATTGTTTTTTATAATATAACGTATAAACTCCAATTTATGTAAATTCATCTACTAAATTAAATGATATCTTTGGTTTTATAATGTTATGTTGTTAACTTGATATTAAAAATTTATCAAAGAGTTTAAGATTATTATTTTTTTATTTAACTAGTACCGGTAGGTCCACAATAAAAGTCTTCACTTTGTTTCTCAATTTTTATATGCTTATGACTTATGCCGGCTACATCTTCGTAGGAACAATTTAGGCAGATTTATGGAAAATGATCTATCAAAAGTCGTCGTTTACAAGAAACCTCATTCACTCAAATGAGTCAAATCCTTTATAGCTTTCAATACTTCAAAATGGTTGTTCTCACTGAATTGTTACCTGGAGCCTCATCTTCTTCACCAACTCATGATCTTGATGATCATCCCAATCATAGATATGATGTGTTTCTAAGTTTTAGAGGCGCCGACACTCGTAACGGTTTCACCGATCACCTGTACAACGCCCTTCTTGATGCTGGTATAATCACGTTTCTGGACGATGAAGAAATTGAAACAGGAGAACCACTCAAACCAGAGCTGGAAACCGCGCTTAAATCCTCTAGGGCTTAATTATCGTCATGTCTAAGAATTATGCTTCTTCAACATGGTGCCTTGATGAATTGGTACTAATCCTTGACCAAAAGAGGATCCATAAACAAATAGTTATCCCCCTTTTTTATGATGTTGAGCCTACCGATGTCAGGAATCAGCAGAAAAGCTTCGGAGAAGCCATGGCGGAACATGAAAAGAAGATGAAGATGGAAACAAATTCAGAGAAAAAGAGTCACTTGACTCAAAATTTGGAGTCATGGAAGATGGCACTAACAGAAGTTGCTAATATGAAAGGAAAAGTTGTTAAGGATGATAGGTAAATCCTTTATCTTTCTATTTGAATCTTTTTTTAATATTTCATTACACAGCTAATTTTTGCATATCTAACAAAATTTGGCATGATCACAAAGACATAGAAATAAAAATTACCATTATATGATGTATTTGGTTTGGATATTCAGATTGTCATATATTTAGATCAGGTTGTTATATGTTTCCAGGAAAGAGACAGAGTTTATTAAAAATGTTGTTGCTGACATCCACCGTAGGTTACGTGTACCATTAAGTAATACCCTTCGACGTTTGATCGGGATGGACTTTGAAATTGAATCAATTAGTTCATGGTTGACTGATGGATCTTTTCATAGTACTGACATTCTCATAGTTGTAGGCATGGGTGGAATTTTTTTTTGAAAAGAGAACTTCATTAGAAACGACGCCAAACCCCCGAAAACCGGGGAGGCAACAAACAAAAAACACAAACAAACGATCACATAATTACAAATTTACACCACTCTACCCACTTGACAGACGAGAACTTAGATCTGTTGTTGAACCACAAAAAACTGGACGCCCTGATATCGCTGAAGACATCTTCAACCTTTAGACGCTTACCAGAGAACCTGAGGTCGTTCCTAGCTTTCCATAAACACCAGCACGCGACAATAATAATGCCTTGAATCGCGACTTTTTCCGCCTCTGTTTTCCCACAAAGGGACGAAACCTCCAACAGATCCCTGAAAGAAAAGGCGAAGATATCGGGTAACCTGCACCATCTACTGACTTTCTGCCACAGGACTAAAGAGAAACCGCAAGCAGTAAACAGATGAGAAACCGATTCCTCCGCCTCCTCACACCACATGCACCTCTCTTCGTTAATCAGAACCCCTCTTCTGGACAGCGCATCGGCCGTAGGAATACGATTCAGGTCCGCTCGCCAAGCAAATATGTTACACTTGGCGGGAACCCACTTGCACCAAGGCATGACATATCGATCGCTAAAATCCCTGCTGTCTTCGATAAGACGCCTCATAGTCGCCACCGAAAACCCATCAGCCCCGCTTCCGTTCCAGGACCATTTGTCTTGCGACTCAGAAAGCGTGACAGAAGCGAGCTTATCAACCAACCAAGACCATTCACTGAGCTCGAGCGCCGTCGACGGGTCATGCGTCCAAAGCCAGTTACCATCACCCTCAATCCTGTCCCGAACCTTGCAGTTTTTTACAACTTCCAAGGCAAACAGATTCGGGAGTCTGACTCTGAGAGAGAACCCATCCAGCCACGGGTCCAGCCAAAAAAGAATGTCCTCGCCGTTACCCACTATGCCACGACATAGATCCCTCCAAGCCCATTTAGAGAGAAGCGCCGTGTTGAAGTCTTTGAGACGTGGTTCAATTTGTTTTTTCATCTTTATAAATAATTAGTTTGCTGAATATGATTATAAATATTATATTATTTATTAAAAAGCATTTCTTGATTTTGAAGGTTTAAATAAAATGTAAAAATAAATTATTATTGGATCAAAAATGATTTCCAAGGTTAGGGTATAAAGCTTTCACTATCTTACAAAAAAAATTAGCTTTTGGACAATAAAATAAAAGTTCATAATTAAACAGTAACTGATTTTAAATCATTATTGATTTTTTTTTTGTGGCAGCTTCACGAAAATCAAGAGCAAGTATGTCAAAAGAAAATGAAATTCCAGATTTTGTTGCAAACCCGTATCAAGCAATTGTGATAGCAAGAGACTCAATGAGGCAAAAAGAAGAAACTGCAAAAAAACATGCAGAAATTGAGAAATTAGATGAAGAAATGATGGAACTCAAGCAAAAGAATGAAGAAGAAAGAAGTTCAATCCAAGATCTAGAATCATTGTTAATTAAAAAAAGAAGGCGCGCAGAAAAATGCAGGCGTTTAGCAGAAGCACAATCATCGTATAAAGGAATGTTAGAAAAGATGATAAGAGATGCCATGCACCAGTAAGAATCATAATGTTTAGATGTTGAAAATGGGCGGGTCGGACTATTGGTTAATGGGTCAAAACGGGCCACTTTGTGGTACCAGTCCAAAAATATAATTTTTTTTTATATTTTTATAGATATTAACATATATATGTGATTTATCAACTTACGATGTTTACACATTATAAAACATAAGCTTATCTACTATCAAGGTCAAAATTTTCTACCTCTAAATTTTTTAACTTAACAATATAATTTCTAATATATATTTTTATTTATTTATTGCAGGAGTGTTATTTATAAAGAACAAGCTCGGTTAAATCAAGCAGCATCTAATTCACTCATGGCTAGACTTGAAGCTCAAAAGGCAATGTGCGATACATCAGAAAGAGAATTACATAAGAAATTTATGCAAAAAGACGAATTAGAGAAACAAATTCGACCCGATTGGGATCAAACAAGAAAACGATCAAGAATGAATGATGTTGTAACCATATGTGATGAACACAATGATCAAATTGTCTTGTATCAACAACCAGAAAACGAACCAAACGAAGAACCCGTCAACGAGCAAGAAAAGGACGAAAATACCCTTTTATGCTTGCCAAGTGTTAACTCGGAACACAAGCCGTTAAGGGTATTTTTGGAAGAAGAGCATAAAGCATCTGAAGCCGAGATAGAAGAGATGGAAAAAGAGCATAAAGAGATTATAAATGATATTGAAAATGGAAAAAGATTGCAAAAAATGAAAATGGGAGAAAAGGGTATGGAATACGACATTCGGTTTCCAACGGATTATGATTATTTAGTGGAAGAAGAAGACGAGGAAAGTAGAAAAGAACGTGGAAAAGGAAATGTTGAAAAATGGCTGCAAATACTACTGGAAAAAGATGGTGATCATGACCAAAGCAATCAAATTTATGATGAAGATGCTAAAAAGACCGATGAAATCATAAAAAAGATGAATTTTAAGTACCCCCAGAAAGAAATCTTGAAAAATGAGGTATCCGACATCATGAATTTGAATCATCCCCAAAAAGAAATCTTGAAAAATCTCCAAGAAAACATGAATTTGAAGAAAAATGAGATAACAGAAGTTGTTGAAGCAACAAAACCAAATTTCAAAAACCCACCATTCAAGATAGATTCAAGAAGAAGCGATGCTAGCCAATTGGAAGGTGACACGTCAGCAAAAATTATTAGGAGGAAGAGTTTTGAAGTGAAGGAAAAAAGTGAAAAAAATGGGAAATTTAAAAATGTTGCAAGGAGTGAAAGTGCTAGAGTTTTGAGACGGATTCCATCTTCACCGTCGATTATTTTGGGCATGAAAAAAGGGGTTGATTGCATACGAAGAAAGCCGGCTGTGATTGGTGATGATGATGATGAAGATTATGCAGGTGGTAAGAATTTTATCAAGTCATCTTACAAAGTAATCAAGAAAGCAGTAAAGATATAGTTTTTGCAACTGTTAGTTGCAGTATATGTGAGTTGTGTGTGTATTCTTTTAGGATGAATAAATGTGTGAAACAAGTGTCTTTGTGTGTGTGTGGATATTTGATTGATTGGTTGATTGGTTTGCAATGCTTGGTTTATTTGTCAAGCATGTAATAACTTGTTACTGTTTCATATTCATTTTCTTTTCTGCATTATAAATTTAAATTCAAAGCATGTAATAGATTTTACACAATTTATAAGCAAACTGAACATTCAACGAAAAATTTATTAATCGTTTGACGGGTAGTTTATCAACAACAAATTCCGTTAGTTTAATTAAATAAAAGAACGTGAACAAAGGAATTTATTAATCGTTTGACAGGTAGTTCATGAACAAGAAATTCCGTCAGTTTAATTAAATAAAAGAACGTGAACAAAGGTTGCGCTTGTTCATTTGCTTTAAAAATATAGCCTAAAACGAGTCGAGCTCGAGCTTAAGCGGCGGCTTTAAGCTTGGCTCAACTTGGTAATAATATCTACAAAAGAAAAAAAAAATATAAATTAGACTTCAAAGATGGGAACATAAGAAAAACTTAAAAAGAGTTCAAAAGTCAATGCCTTTGCTTTTATTATTCATCTCAAAACAAAACAAAACCTTATAAAAACCATCCCAAAGTTTTGATCTTTTTCTGTATCAAACCCTAAAACCCTATAACCCACAAACCCTCAATTCAAGGTTTCGAGGCGAAGACATTTCAGTGGAACTATTGGTGTTGGAGTCACTCGCAAGTGACCCGTTTAACTCAACATATGAAGAAACAATTTGAATTTTTACTGCAACTCTTTGTATCTCCTTTTCAAGCTCTCCGTTCTGCCTCAAGGCGGTAAACTGTGTGTCAGGTGACCTGGCGGCACCTAACCATGTCGCCAGGATCACCAGCAGCACGCCATCAAGGTATGGTGTTGAGTTTGAAAGTCAACCGAATGAGTTCCACACAGCATCTATTGCCGCCTTGCTATTAATCTGATTTTAAAATCAAAGTGACATATTATAATTCAACATTGTATTTAAGTAATTTCAGACTGCCTTTTAATAATCAGTTTCTTTGGAATCATTATTTGACCCCTAATTTAATATCTTAAGTGACTCTAAAAACTCACTTACGATATTAAACAAAATTCTTAAATCATAACGGTTGTAAATGGAGGCTTCATTTTACAAGTAAAGAAAAGAGAAGCTAAAGGTGCGGCAAAACAAAATTAGGGTAAGGTTATTATAAATAGGGGTCTTATGCTAAATAGGCGAAGAGAGATTTTAAAAAGATCATAAACCGACTCAAACGAACTCCGATTGAACTCAT
>WOUH02000017.1:440271-451603 GCA_009936405.2 Stevia rebaudiana
GGGAGGAAGGAAGATGATAGAACGAAGATAAGCAAACCTAGGGTTGATTCACTGAAAAAAGGAATGGTGAAATAGCGATGTCGGTGGTGAACACTGTTCACACCGACATTGCATATTGTATATATATATATAATATCAACCACTAAATAAATGAAGGATGATCAAATAAAAATAATTAAAAAATGAAATTTGACGACTTTAATGAACTTTGATATATTTATTTCGACGGTGTTGGAATCGGCTTATCGAATTCTATCATCTTATCTTTTAGGGTTTAGAAATTAGATTTCAAATTTTAGCTTAGCAATTAGCTTTAGAGTTTAGTATTTAAGGATTGAGTTTAGCTTGTATGATTTAGAGTTTAGTTTTAGTGTTTAACTTTTAAATTTAGAGTTTAGGTTTACCTTTTAGTTTTAGAGGTCAAGGTTTAGCTTTAAGGTTTAGTTAGTGTTTAAAATTTGACTAAATGATTTCAACGCCGTCGGAATGAGTTCAATTGGAGTTTATTAAAATTCTAAAATGTTGGTGTTAAATTGTTTTTAGGAAAAATCTTATTTTTAACGGATGTCACCCCTAAATTAATAAGCTAAACGTATTTGATAGATGCTATCAACTTACGTACTAGAAGGTGACAATGTATGATATAATATGTTAAACATAAAAAATATTGGAAAGGTAAAAAACTTGAAAATGATGGTAATTGACTTGGTGAGTTGGTGTGCTGTTAATTGTTATTAGGGTGGATGGAGTGGAGCTCGGGTTTCAGCAGTATTGTGGCGCAAAGTCTTGGGGTAGAGGCTCATGGTTCTCGTGCGGCTTCAAATACTCGAGAGCTGCAAACCGAGTGAGATAGATGATTGTGTGTGTGAGAGAGAGTGTGAGAGCAAGGGTAAAAATGAAATGACATGATAATATTATTACGCAAGGTTTGAGGGTTAAAAGGTTTCACACCCCCACATTAAAGTGACAGCAAATCCAACGTTTCGTCACCCGCTTTGTTTATAAATTGTAATCCTGTCTCAGTCCAAGTGTGGTTGATCATCCTCTCGGACCAGCTACTGATCATCGCATTGGTAAGCTATTACCTCACTAAGGAGCTAATCAGATGTGACCCCTCCTCGGGTGGATTCTTCCTTTTGCTCCTCAGCCTACGAGATATTAGTAGTCGTTTCCAGCTGTTGTTCCCCTCCCAATGGCAGGTTCTTACGCGTTACTCACCCTTCCGCCACTGGAAACATCACTTCCCGTCCGACTTGCATGTGTGGCGAGTCTGCTTTCCCTTAATTAAGCCAACTCTATCTGTGCTCCTTTAAGGGTGCACAAGCCTAAGTCTCAAATCGGACTAGTGTCAATCTTTTAGCGTTATGGTGCCACGGTAAGGATGGATGTTGTGCGGTTGCTTGCCCAAGGGGCTCTCTCGTCTTGGTCCTTTTATTTTATAAAGGCCTACCAAAAACACAAGTCTCCGCAAAGTCGTAAGACCATGTATGGGGGTTGACGCCTGCCCAATGCCGGAAGGTCAAGGAAGTTGGTTAACTGATGACAGGGGGCCAGCAACCGAAGCCTCGGTGAACGGCGGCCGAAACTATAACAGT
This sequence comes from Stevia rebaudiana, assembly GCA_009936405.2. NCBI lineage: Eukaryota > Viridiplantae > Streptophyta > Magnoliopsida > Asterales > Asteraceae > Stevia > Stevia rebaudiana. The sequence goes on from WOUH02000017.1 coordinate 441,867, forward strand.
CCTAAGGTATAGCTCAGTTGGTAGAGATCCGCTCTTGCAATTGGGTCGTCGCGATCACGGGTTGGATGTCTAAATGTCCAGGATGTAATGATAGTATGTAGTACTTGAATCGGTGGCTCACTCTTCAGCATCACATGTTACACCTGAGGAAGGTACAACGCAACTATGAAGTACATCAGCAGATGTTGCAATAATATGTAGATGACTTTTGGCTGGTACAACCACTCCACTGTCCACTTCTAATAAACGTAATTGACCCAATTCTATATCATCTTCTGGAATCATATAACTGTCAAAAGTGAGTGACTGTTCATCGGAACTGTTATAGTCCGAATACTCATAAGGTCCTCTACGTTCTTGACGTCCTTGACAACCCATCTTTGTCTCAGTAGAGTCTTTCAGTGGCATGTTTCGGTCCTCTTCCCCATTACTTAGAAAAAGTGAGCCATCGGTTTAGGTACATGATACTATCATTACCGCCTGGACAACTAGACATCCAACCCGTAATCACAACGACCCAATTGCAAGAGCGGAGCTCTACCAACTGAGCTATATCCCCCGAGCCAAGTGGAGCATGCATGAAGGAGTCAGACGCTTCTTCTATTCTTTTCCCTGGCGCAGCTGGGCCATCCTGGACTTGAACCAAAGACCTCGCCCGTGAAGTAAATCATCGCACCTACGGTCCAACCAATTGGGAGAGAATCAATAGATTCCTTTTCGAGAGCACTCAATGATCAATTGTGCACATCCTTTTTGGATTGGTTAAAAGAGACATTCAAAGGTTTATAACTTGTATTAAACCCACATAGTACTAAGAAGAAATACAAGAACCATTAAATAGATCAACTATGAAATTACTCAACTCTTTGTAAAGAAGTCCGGTACGTACGTAAAACATATAAAAAGATATGCATAGTACATAAGCTAACAATAAAAATTGATTATTTATCTTGTGTTTCTGAAGAACTCCGGTACGGTTGAATCGTCTTTAACGATAAAAGAATCATCAATGCATACTATATTTCTTTATGTATGTGTTCAGATTAGTTTAAATTAATGTATCTATGACATGAATGGATTCACATATTACATGATATTTAGATTCCGTTACTAAATAAAATCGGATACGTAAGCAAAAGCAGTAATGCTACAATGATTTGGCATATTTTATGGTTATAAACGATATTATTTATAACAGGACTAGATAACTCAGCATATAATACTATCTGGGAAAATTATATGTTTTCAACCGGAGACCTTTAAAGCTAAAAAATTAAATATATGTGAAGCATAAACAGAAACTAGTAAATTTCACGTAAATAATATCCAAATGCTGTTACTACACAGATTTAGATGTTTAAAACTAAAAACCAACTAGTAAACATGACATCAAAAAAGATCAAAAACTATGATCCAAATAACAACTTTAATTGTTCTTCAAGATTTGGTAGGAAAAGATGTTTCAGTTGAGCTTCCAAGAGATTTGTTCTCGTCTTCTTCTTCTTCTTCGTTCGAAGACACCACTGGGATTTTGACAGCTGTCTTCTCCATCTCTTTCTCGATCTCTTCCTCGCGTCTTAAAGCAGTAAACTGTGTGTCTAATGACCTTGCTGCGCCTAACCATGCCAATACAATTACTAATAACACCCCACCAAGATACGGTGTCGAGTTTGCAAGTGAACCAAATGTCAAAATCATGAATTGTTGGATCAAAGCTCCACCCGATTTCCCTAACGGGTTGCACACCACATCGATTGCCGCCTTCCCTTTAACCTGATAAAGATTCAAAGAGTTAGTATTGCATAACAGGTATAATGATAATAATAAAAAGCAAAATAATAATAATTAATCATAAGATGTAACAAACCTTGGTATCTTCATCCAATGGGATATATGCCATTTCTTTGCAAGGATCAAAGAGACTATATTTGGCACTTTTACTGAATATATTTTGCATTGCACCAACATAAACAGCTGCTAAAAGTGGAGTCATTCCAAACTTCATCATGGTCGGTGTAAGCGGATCACCAAATAAAATCAAGGAGAAAAACCCGATTCCCGTTGCAAGTAGAACCGTGGGTGTGATTTTGGCTGCAACGCCCCACCCGTATTTGTTGAATATCCATTGACTTAGCAACATCATTGTGAAAGTTGTTATTCCGGTTGCGGTTGAGAAATCGCCCATGAAAGCAGAGTATTCGTTCGGGCTAGGAAACTGAAACACCAAAAATATGTCACGAGTCAATGTATTATGAAATAATAATAATATTAATAATAATAATAATAATAATAATAAATAATAATAATAAATATTAATAAAAAATAATAATAAATAAATATTATTTTTTATTGTTTTACCTGGGCTTTGAGCTTTGATTTCCATGTAACTTCAACAAGATTAATACTAATACCATATGCTACAACCAATGTAGCTAGATCTCTAATGTATGGTGATGACGCCAAAAACTTCAAACTCTCCATTGTTGTCATGTTCACTTTTTCCTATAAATAAAAAAAAATTATTAATTGAATTAACTTAAAAGAAAAAACAAGCAACATGTGCTTTCAAGATTTTCATTACAAATGACATATAAACTACTTATAAATAATTAATAAATAAAATTAAAGTTTGTCACCTTCTTCTTTTTGCTACGAGTAGGAAGTGAGACATAAGTATTGACCCACCAATAAAGCCCACAAATTGCAAAGCCCATAATGACAACAATGCTCATCATATATTTCAAAGAAATGGCCCAACCGTCAACACCGGGGCCCAAATGTTTTCTCATGTTTGAAAAATATTTGACCGTACGCCCTGAGAAGATCAGAGCAACATTTGCTCCCAAACCAAATAAAGGATAGAATTTCTTGGCTTCTTCTACTGTGGTTATCTGCATATTATGAGGGTAAAATAGTCATGAAAACAAATGCATAAAGATGATTTTTAATATGATTTAAATACTCGAATTGAGATTTTAACTCTCATGTATGATCTCTTGACTAATGAACAAATTAATGTACATCAAATAGTAACATTGAATTTCAAATCTTACATGGTAAAAACAATATATATTACTGACTGATCGATCATATACGGGACTATAAAAATAAGAAGAATATAGAAAAAACATGTACACTTTTAAACATCCAATTAATTTTAAAAACATGGTGAGTGGAGTAAAGGAGTAGATGTATGGCATTGGCCCATTTTTGAGCCCAAAACAACAGTTTAAGGGCCCGTTTTTACTTTATTGCATTTCATATGCATATCAAGTGTATACTACTATACTAGTTTTGGCTGAACTGCTAAATATAACATAATTAATAAAAAGAAAAAAAAAGGTTAACTAATTTTTGGTTAAACTTCTATTTTGAGTAATATATATTTTTTTTATCCTAAAGCATATAAATTCATAAAGTTTTTTATTTAATGTAAGAAACAAAAAAAAAAAAATCCATTTTAGGTTTCAATTGTTTCTTTTCTGAGTTCATGTGTTACAAAATAGTTATTTCTACGTCCTATTTGATACTTATACTGTCAGGTTTATCACCATTTACCCAAAATAGAAAAAATATCATTTTTAAGTTATACGACGATAACCTATTTTATCAACGTCCAGACAAGAGTTTCAGACTTACAGATAAAAAAAATTAGTAAAATAAGTTATCACTCTATGCAATTAGCTTGGAAGTTTGCCTAAAAAATCATTTAAAAGCATAATATTTTCCTTAAAGTATTGTATTTCTCTTTCATTTGCTAAAAAATATGTAGAATGCTTCTGTGATCTGTCAAGCTTCAATTAGAAAATCTCAATTATAATGCATTTTACCAGAAGTAAATCATGATCTCTAATCAAGATATGATCCGATAACAAATTAACCATCAAGATACTATCATATCTCAAAAACATAAATCTAATCAAACAAAATATCATTACCTGATTTGCAAAGCCCCAAAACAGAACTGAAACCACCACACTGCCCCAAAGTTCAGCCATAACATAAAACAAACAAAAACTCCAAATCCTTAAAATCGCAAGCGGTCCGAGAAATCGAGGGCCCAAAAACTCAAGAAGTCGATCAGCAAGAGCGGTTGGGTGAAAATAACCGCTAAGAGGATAAAACACAAACCCAAATGCCCCAAAAAACGCAATAAATGGAAGAATTACAGTATAAAAAAGAGCCTGTTTTGACAACACATTTGACAATTTTGTGTACAAAAGCATAAACCCAATTGCCATCGGCAAATTAACCCAAGTTTTCAAAAATGGAATGATTTCAGCACTTGAACCCTTTGCTGTAACAACCAAAACATCTTTAGTATCCCTGAGAATGGTGTAATTAAAAAGAATACAGAAAAACATTAACCCTAAAGGAACAATCTTTTTCAAGGTCAAGACTTCAACACCCATGAATTTTGGCGATTCAGCTCCGTCGCCGTCCGGTAAGGCGGCGGAGGCGGCAGCGGAAGCCTTGCAGACATTAATTTTGACTTTTGGGGTGGTAGTCAAACCAGGGGGTGTCACAAACCCACCAAATTTTCTATACCCATCAAGATTTCTTGAAAACCCATTTTGGGATTTGGGTTTTAATGAATTGGGAAGATTGAATCGTTGTCGAAGAGAGTGTTGGGGTCGATTGAAGATGAAACTGGATCTGGGATTTGCAGGGAGGGATAGAAGCCCTTTTGTTTGTATGAAAGCTTCCATTTTTTAATAAATTTCAGTCACTCGTAAACACAGTGACCCAAATTTATGAGTGGAATTCAAGAATCTTGAAGATGAATATGGGTTTATGTGAAAGCTAAAGAAACCCCTGAAATGAAAATGGAATTTAGAACTTAGATTATTGCAAATCTTGCAAGTTGCAATATATTGGAGTTCGATTTCGTGGTGAAAAATAGAAAGAAATTTTAGGAGCTGAAAAGTGCAAAAGAATCATGTGAGTGGAAGAAAGAATGGAAGTTTGGGCCCAAGCTTTTGGGTGAAGTGAAATGACGAATTTGCCCTTAGAGATATTTATGGAAGTTTGCGTAGGGGACTCGATCCTCAGAGATCGCGTCGAAGTTGGTAACCTGCATTTCGTTATCATTCGTCTATTTATGGAACTTATTTTTTCTAGATTATTGAAAATTAAAACATTGAAAATTCAGAAAAAATATATATGAACGCTGTATGAGGTCAACAATTAGGGAGGGGTGTATAGTTCAGACATTGATTTGAAAATTATTTGGAATCAAACATATGAGTTGAAATGTAAAAGGAACGAAATAGAATGTGTTTGATTTACAAAATGAAAGTTATTTGATTGACATAATGAAATTGATTCGAAGGTAACGCACGAAATGAAGGAGTCAAACATGAATAAGCTATACAAACAAATAAGAGACATGCGGTTTTGCCCAACTCTCCGACCTGTTTTTTGTCATTTAGGGCCCAATTTCAAAGTCAAATGTGAAAAACGTGTGAATATTTTATTTTGTTAACTGATCTTTTATTTATAAACTCAACTTTATATTTTGGTAGCCACTTCTAATTTTTAGATTTTGTGTTATGTTAGATTAAAATCAAATTTCATCTAAATCAAAATGGTAGAACATATCTTTTTCTTTTTTAAATTTTACAATTACTACAAAAAAAAAGCAAAACAAAAAAAGTTGGTTTATAAATCTATAAATTTAAGTGGTTGAATTGAATAAATTATGTGAAATCCCTACAAGGTTGATTTGGGAAATGATATAGAATATAAAGCTATTAGTCAACAAGCTATGCTGCTAACCATTTTCAGATAGCAAACTAATACTTATAAAAACATAATTCAAGATTTTGAAGTAATAAATTTACTATGCATGACCGTTGGACTTGACTAATTTGCTTCATAGTTTTATGTATAAGGAAACCAAAAATATTAAATGCAAACTGTATAAACATGTATCGATTGTCAAAACAAGGATTCTCGTGTTTGGTCACATTGCATGAATCATTTTTTAAAGTAGCCTAATCCGCCATGAAAGCAACTACTCTCAAAATCGCAAGAGCGAAAACCTATGTTAGATTCGCACATGCCTGTTTCCTTCATGTCCATCCAAAGACCAAATTTTAGCTAGTTTGAGTGCCAATCTTAGCAGAAATATTAGCACTCCTTCATATGCCAAAAAGAACCTTGACTAAATTATGTTGGTACCTGAACCTCAGGCGCTCTATGCAATGTATTGCATGCTCCCCAAATAAGTCAAGAGATGCCTTACGGCAAACATAACATATCTCATCAACCAGAATTAAAACAATCATCAGAGGATACTTCAACGAACATGTATTTTGGCCTAGCCAATCTATAGGAATAGCAATATATATAATCTTGAGCATGAAATACCGTAGACAATTACGCTAGCATTTTTTTTTGTCACTTTTAATTGGTTAATACACGTGAACTTATAAGTCTTTTTACGTAAATTTATTTTTAAAGTGTGGCATTTAGCACTTCCGTATTCTCAGTACCTCGTGGTTTGTTTCTATTAATATATATTAAGATTATCATATGATTGAGTTGCGCGCTTCCAAAACGTTCTTTAAATATTTTTTTATGAATGCAAAACCTACAGAACTATAAAAATAATCTAAACTATGCTTAGATGCTACAGGATATATTTTCTAAGTCGAACATATATATGTTAAACGAAGATAAGAAGGTTCATGATGATAGTTGAAGTTTGTGGAATTAAGTGTTATGAATTGGAATCATATTCGTGGGGATGGACTGAGGAGTTATATGGAGGTGATCGAAAGAGGACAAAGAAATATTACAAAGTATTATGCCTGCTTTAGATGGTTTGGACAAGTGGATATAAGAGATGGATATATATATAGTGATTTTTATGGTTGAAATCGTTAAAGACTCATGTGGACGAGAAGACGTATCTCTTTTGCATCATAGCGGTTTGATACTTGATGGAATAATCTCTTAATGAAGAAGATCGAATGTGCTTGCACGAAAGCATTCATGATGGTCATCGTTTGTACGTCCTTTCAAACTTTGTAAATAGAGGGCACGATGTGCACCCTTTTTAGTTCTTTATGTTAGGGGTGTGAAGATTTTAAAAACAGTCTACAACTAATTAGTGTTATGTAAGTTAACGATCGGGCCTTGATATAAAAGCTATGTATATATCATCAAACTTTTAAGCATTATGCTCTAAAAACTTTTAAAAATTAAAAATGGTTTTATTAGAGTTTGTGTGACAGATATATATAAATCCTTATTATCCTTGAGCTACTTCCATTTATCATGCATAATACATTGTTGTGCTCTGATATCACTTTGTTGGATCAGAAAATCATAGAATATATGCCTCAAAGTTTATCTAAGATTTGAACGTTAACAAAAGACTTAATCAAAACTAACAAAACCATCCTAAAGAACAAGTAAACAAACGAAAGACTAGGACTTAATGTCACACCCGCCGGTGGCGGAAACACCGGCGTGAAAACTTTTAAAACACTGTTTTGAAAACTTTTATAAAGTTTACAGATTATATTTTTATTAGATATGAATTTAAATTCTGAAGATTTTGATATAAAGTTGGTAATTTTTGGATAAGAAATGAATTAAACAAGTATATATTTTATAAAACCGACACTGTTTTATAAAAATACTGTTCTGAAAGTTTGTAAATAAATTCGTATTATATTTTTATTGCGTGGGAAATTTAATTACGAAGATTTTGATATAAAGTGGGTTAAAAATGGATAAGAAATGAACAAGTTATGATTTATTTTCGTTTTTGTATTTAATAACAAAAATAAAAGGAAATAGGAAAAAGAGTGGACCAGTCAAAAGCAGGGGTCGAACGGAGTCGAACCCGGGTCTCTGCTAGGCGCGAACGAGTCTCGAACCACTGGGTCAGAGTGGTTGGTTTTGAAATATTTTTGTTTTTAATTTGTTTTTAACAACTGTTTCTTATCAGATCCACTTTTCGAATGAAGAACACGACGAACTGGTGACTCAATCGATAAATCTGAATGTTAAACTTAGAAACTTCTTTAGGGCTTTCGAAGAACAGGTAAAACCGAGTTTATAGGGAAGGTTACCTTGGGTTGAGGTTAGCCGAAGGTCGAGATCGAGTTACGGTTTCAGTCGGTCCGAAGATGGCTCGATTTTGTGATGATTTCGTGTTTTGTTTGTTGTTGTTAGTGGTTCTTAGTGTTCGAACAGATGGTAAACGGACCAGAGGGGGCTTGAGTGGTCTTTTTATACCTGATGAGTACTAGATTCAAGTTCGTTTCATGCGGGATCCGGTTTTGAGTTTTAACAACTTTAGATTCGTTGGAGGGATATTAATTAGGATGATTAAGTGCACCAGGGGATTTGGGAATGTATTGGGAACATCGAGAGCATGGGAACCGGGACCGAGGTGAGTTATTTGGGTGCATTAATGGTGGATTAGGGTGGTTGGGGCAATGGGTGAAGAAGGAGACCTATAAACCCACTGTTCTTAGATCCGGGTCACGTGTAAAGAAAAGGAGAATGGGGTGTTGCCTCTTATGGCCCCTGTGATCTTAAGTCTTCTAAATAAGACACCATGTCTCATTAAAAAGAAAATATAAGTTTCATTCTTTGTAGTTTGGCCACAGATTTGATAAATTAACAATTCTTTATATAAAACCTTACTATTTTTATAGAATTTATATATTCTATTTGTTTGTTTTATAACTTTTATGTTTAAAGTAATTTTATAGGTTCTAGTATAGATTTCTAGTTAAAAGTGTATAAATAACAATGTTTATTTTGATTGTATACATGTATATATTTTTGTAATTATATATACGTATAGATGTAAGTTATAGATTTTTATTTCGTATCATTCACTCGTAACTAGATTTATAAATGCAAGTTGGTTAAATTTCACGAATGTTACAATAGGCCTTACCAACAAACATTCCATGTTTAGTTAAAACAAATTTATCCGATTAAAAAACTAAACGAAAACCATGCTTATTAAGCAACCATCCCGACACAAGATTCTTGCGCACTTCGGGAACATACAGCACATTGCTTAAAGTGAGGTCCTTCCCCGAGGTCCACTTCAAGATCACACTGCCTTCACCCTTGATATCAGCAGTTGCTGCATTACCCATGTACAGCTTGTCATCACCAACCACCTCCTTAAACGTATTAAAGAGGGACCTATCGGGACAAACATGGTGGGTAGCCCCGGTGTCGATCCACCCCCCCCTTAGGGTCATTTGACACCAAATTGACCTCCTCCATCATGTGAGTGAGGTTGGTAATCATAGAAATAAGAGGCATATCATCCTCCATCATGTGAGCCCTCTCGCGTTTTGGTTGTTTGCAATTATCCGCACGGTGACCAGATTCACCGCATTTGTAACATTTCCCTTCGAAAGGACCAACCTTCTTCTTCACACCAACTTTTTTAGGACCAAGATCCATAGCCTTGCCCTTTCTCTTTACCATTGCCATAGCCTTTGTCTCGATTACCTTTGTAACCCCTTGAAGATTGATCATGTTCAACCACGTTGGCTTTAGGAGAAGCTTGCACAAGACTTTGGCTTCCCTTTTATGCCACCCTATTGTCTTCTTCAATTCGAATACGCACCACAAGATCTTCAATGGTGTCACACCCCCTCAAACACGTGTCAATTGCGGAAGCGACTTCGGGGTTCGAGGGTGCGACCTTTAATCGGGTCAGTAACTCGTAGTACATCAGAGGTTTTATT
>WOUH02000017.1:455887-469682 GCA_009936405.2 Stevia rebaudiana
GGAAAGTGGAAACCTAGGGGCAACATTTCATATTCGGTTGAAACCAAATTTTAATTTTTGTAACCATTCCAAAAATCATTGATAATATTACCCTAACAAAACTATATTTCCCAAAAATCAAAAAGGTAATTTGGTATGATAAAAATTTACGTTATCAGCATAGTTTTGCAGTTTGTAGGTATGAAGACGTTTACTATAGATTTCTCAGATACTTTTTTACAAAACTATTTTATTTAAACTCTTTTTTTTTTTTTTTTTTGCCTTGGGCAAGAATGTTTACTTATTAACAACTTCCTTTCAAAATTAATATAAAGAGATGGGAGGGTTTTTTTTTTTTTTTGGTTTTTTCTATATGAGTCAGGTCTAGAGCGTAAAATTAATATGGATAGTTGATATCATATCTCGAAAAGACTCACTTGGGTATCGGTGTACTTCCAAATACAGTTAAAATAAATAAATATGAATTCATTGGCGGTCCGAAAACAAACTATGCAAACAATGAAACTTTTTAGAAGCTCCAATTTGGAGGCCCATATATATAAATTGGGTCACATAGTTGGGCTGATCCACCACAGTGGATTTGTAGAACGACGAATCCCAAATCCCAATTGCCCGTATATTATATTTGAAATACCTTCGCTTTGTTTAGCATTAGTAAATAGTAAATAGGCTCGGAACTTTTAGAAAGAAATTTAAACAAAGTGTTTATTTAACTAAGCACATCTATATCTATGTATAAAATAAAACAAATTTATTTATAGATGATCTAATATCGACCATAAAACTCTTTCACTGACCGTCATGAAAATTTAACAATGACCGAATCTTTAAAAAATGAAATTCAAACTCTCAAAATTAAAATGTTACAAATATACAACTATTATAAACGCATTTAAATTGATAAAACTACTATAAAAACAAAACTAGTTATACTTTTATATTATAGACCACTTGGTAAAAGTATTCTCTCTTACATAGAAGCTCCTAAGTTCAAACAAATGTAGAATAGTCTGAAATAGTTTAGAAGTAAGAGTAAGATAAATTTGTCGCTAAAAAAATAGCTAAACTATACCCAAACCAGATATACATTACCTATGATGGTGCTCAATAACAATTTAGTAAATCAACTTAATATCCCAATTACCCATAACCCATTTTAAAAACATAAATTAAAATCCAAATGTTGGTTTGAATAAATGAATACTAATCATCGCGATAACATTTGCCAGTTTCAATATATAATTCGTTAACAGTGCACATTACCATTGCCCTTACTATCATCCACTATTACGTCACAACAGTGGCACGCCAATGATGTCATCCACGACACCGTCAATTTTGTGATTATTCACTTTATCACTTATTTTTTATTGTTAGATAATTAGATTTTTGTGTGATTTGGGCATAGTTTTGTATATTTAGATAATATGAAACATTTTATCTAAAGAAAAAATGGACCTTCCATCTTTTAAAACCCAGGGTGATTGGAAGGTTTTACGTGATCCAATCCAATTCAAAACAAATGGCAAATATTAAATACTAGTTTATAACCCGTGTGTCACACGGTTGTAGTGATGAATGTTACGTAAAATAAATTACAGAAACGTAGCAAATGATATATTTCAAACTAAAGTACATTAAAAAAACTAAACTCTTTTAATGTGTAAATATGAATTACACAGAAAAGTGTAAACTAAATTACAAATTCTTCAAAACTTTCTTGTAGACTACATTAGTTGTTTTATTAGTACAATGATCATCCTTATCTAATATTAATAGTTTAATTTCATCTATGTTTTTTACTCTTGAAAGTGCTACATATAGTTGACCATGAGAGAAAACTGGTTCCTTCAAATATAATTCAACTTGAGAAAGCGATTGTCCTTGACTTTTATTAAATGACATCGCAAAACAAACAAATATAGGAAATTGTCTTCTTTGGAATTTGAAAGGAATTTGCTTCTTGGAAGGTATCATATTGATTCTAGAAATGAATGTATTTAAGCTAATCTTACCACCTGATATGATTTCCGCTTCTATCACACGCTTACCAAGTGAAACAATTTTGGGGTCTAGTACCACTGCAAAGACCATTTTGAATATCAATGTTCCTGAGTAGCATAACAGGAACACCAACCTTAGGAATTAATCTATGATTTGGCAATTTGAAAATTTTTAGACCGTTAAGCACATCGAAAGAGTATAAACTTTGTTGTCATTTTTATTAACCTATTTATTTCTTGGACATATTCATTTTTAGGTGCAAGAATTGCTCTCTCACTAACAAAGTATAAATTCTTAAAATTTTGGAGAATAGAAGGATATGCAAAAAATAATCACTCGTCGAGTCGACATCATTTATCTCTCCAATATTTCCCTCACTTAAGTCCAGTAGCCATTTTGCAAATTCTTTTGTTTTTTCCAAATAAGATGCGTGATTTCAACTTATTGGTTAATACTCGTGTACTATGCGGTTAATGAAAATATAAATATATATCAATGATGATGTTATTAAAAAAATTGAATTGAATAAAATACAAATTGAGTTTACATTAAAGAAAAGACATTAATACTACCTTGACAAAAGTAAAATTATCCATAAAGTTACAGAGAGTAGTTCTATTTACACAACACTTATTGATTGATTTTTAACTTTGACATCTCTAAAAAATATTAGTAATTTTATTCCACCTCTACTTTTTTAGTTCTGATAGTATCAAATACAACTGTCCATGGGTTGATTCTTTTTAATAAAAACAAACTCATGATAAAGATTGTCCCTAACTTTTATTTATGATCATTTTAAAACACAAAGTGAGAATTGTCTTCACTACTACTTGAATGGATCTTTTTATCATAAGGTGTTATATTAATTCTTGAGATAAATGTTCTTTTAGCAATATTAGTTCCAGAAACTTTATGTGTTTCTATAACTCATAGTCCAAGTGATATTATATGTCCTAATAATATTACACAAGTCATTTTTTTTGTTCAATGATTTGCCATTCTTGGTAATTTGGTATTTTTAAGACCATTAATAACATATTGTGAGCATAACTTTACTTGTACCGGATCACTAAAATTCTCTGATTGACAAACAATATCTTATTTAACAAAAATTATTTAAATTTACATTCAATTGATCAAGTTATGAGTCAACCATATCTATACTATCTAATATTACATTCAGTTGATTGAAAATGGTAGTTTTATTTCTATCATCCTTCCTATAAATTACAATATTAACATTCATAACATATAATATAAAAAAATGTTGACTTATCATCCTTCTAATAACGTTGATAATTAAAATATTATCTCTCCATAAAAAAATAAAGAGTTAACCAATTTTATCAATCCTTATAAGTTCCTTCCATTATACTTGTGCACACCCATCTTGTTTATAATACACACATATAGATGGGTCTCAATTTCTATTTGAGGATTATTTTAGAAACTAAGCCATTTGATATTTTCAACACCCAAATAGATTTCAAGTTCTTCTATTAACCTATTTATTGTGATTCTTTTTAATACAATTATCAAAACACACTTTAAACGGGAATATGAGTTTTATTCTTTTTGTTGGCTATTTTATCACTAAAACAAATATATGTTTCACTTTAAAAATGATTTGGTTTTGTGTTAGCTATACGTAAAACAGGTCAAATAAGCACAAAAAATATATACAATCATAAGAACACAGTTTAAATGGGTCAATAACCCAAACACACTACATATGATCTTAATGATCAAAACACACTTTAAACGGGTAAAATTATCCAAACACAATATATAATCCGAAGGATCAAAAAACACTTTACGCGGGTCAAAAGACTCAAAATAGCTCAAGCACACTAAATATGTACTTAATGATCATACCATAAGAGTACTAACTTTTCATTATAATTGGTTCATTAATCATTTACAAATAGAAAAAAATGACCACTTGCCATATCCAAAAAATATACAACTTATAGACAGTTATAAGTTGTATACTTAATCTTTAAGCTTTCAAAACACAATACCTGATCATCAGAAGACATATATACTTCATGAGTACCATTCATGGACCCAATATCTAGTTGATGCTCTACTTGTTCTGCATCAAACCCTATTTCCTTCTTTAAAACACCCCACAAAATCACATGCTTTAAATTGAAATAAAAGCCAAAAGACAACACAGATAAATCAAATTAGTATAACTTGTAACAAAATATGAAGACAATTTCTAACAACATACTTCAATTTCTCATTTAAATTAGTATAAAAACAATTGTTAACAGCCTTTGTCCTATTAAACTGTTTGCTTCGTCAATTTTTTTAATATCACGATTAGCAAAGATATCAATCACTATTTTTAGTTTTTTACACAGTGAACCCTAATCAGCGATATGATTTTCTAATCAACTAATCGGAACCAATGTCACAAAACAGAGTATACTTAGAGCATCAACAAAATATCTACATACATAAATGATGGAGAAGAAAGATCTAGGGTCTTTTTACATGTATCCGATTGAATGATAACAAATGATTACCGAATCAAAATTAGCTACTAAAATCAAACCTGGTGATTGCAATTCTGGAAGGCTAAGTTACTGATGAAGCTGAAAGATGAAGTTTTCATCGCAATAGGATTTTTTCTAGGGTTTGGATCAAGAAGAAAAAGAAACGTTTGCAAGAGTTGATATGTGAGAGAGAGTGGTCTCGTGATTTTCACGTGAAAACGGGAAAATATTCTACCACAAAGTGCCACGTGGCCACTAAAACATTGCCTTATTATAATACTAGGTTATAACCCGTGTGTTACAGTTGTAATGATGAATGATGAATAATTACAAAGTTGATAAAAATTGATCTCTTATAAAAGATACAAACCAAAGCTAATCAATAAGTGAGTAAAATAAATGGTACTAAGGTACAAAATAATAATTTCCAAAAAACGTACATAAAATAAAATAAAATTAATGAAAAGTGCAAATATGAATAACATTGAAATGTATAAACTAAATTACAGATTTGTAAAATTTCTTTTTAAACAACATTAGTCGTTTTATTTGTACGTTTACCATCCTTATTTAATATTAATAACTAATTTCATCTTTGTTTTTTATTCTTGAAAATGCTACGTTTAGTTTACCATGAAATAAAACAAATTCCTTCAAATACAACCCAACTCAAGAACAAATTGTCCTTAACTTTTTATTAAATGTTATCACAAAACAAACGTATATTAGAAATTGTATACTTTGGAATTTGAATGGAATGTGTCGTACGCCAATCTTACCACCTGTTGTGATTTCCGTTTCTATTAAACGCTTCTCATGTGAAATAATTTAGAGTCTAGTAGTATTACACGTACCATTTTAAAGAATAATGTTTCTAAGTAGCATAAGAGGAACACCAACCATCTTAATCTAAAAGTAATCATTTAACATTGTCTCAGCTTTTCTACTCTAGGTTATAGTACACGTGTTATATAAAGGGAGATATAATTCATAAATCATTATATACTTTTTATAACTGAAATTACATATTATATATAAAAACAAAAATGAAAAGTTACAGTTATAGACATCACATGCGTGGCGGATCCAGAAATTTTTTCATGGGGGACGAAAAATTTTTAGGGTCGTTTGATTATCGTTATATAATAATTTTTCTCTACTGTTTCGGGCCGGTTTGGGTCGAATCGGGTCGGATCATGTTAAAAAATAATCAAATAGACAAATTTCATATTGAAAAACATAATGGACTAATGGTGGGTTTGGTTCAATATATTATAATTAATAATTAACTTACTTAATATATGATAATTATGAGTTTGGTTAGTTCATAAAAATTAATAATAAACTTGAACTTATTTTAACTGGTTTATATTATTAGTTAGACATATTTTCAACTTGGGTTTTAATGTTTTATAACTAAAATTAGAAATTAAAATTAGATTGGGGCGGATTGGGGGCAGATTGGGGGACGATCACAAAATTTTATGAGGGTCAGTCGGTATTTTAACATATATGTACCACTGAAAATAAAACATCACGGTGGGCGGCTGCCCCTTTGGTTATAAAGTGGCTATGCCACTGCATGCACACACACACACAAATGTATATATATAAATGGTATTTGAAAGTGAATGTATCGTTGGAGGAGAAAAGTGATTCTTGAAGGATGAATGAAAATCTAATGAGGCATGTAACGTGTCAAATTTGTTTTAGGATTTGTAGAAACTATTGGAGATGGTCTAATTCACATGACACAATAAACATCCATTAGAGCATTTTAAGGCATATATACCATCTCACATCGGTAATTTGGTCAATCTCAATCTCTCTCTTTACACATTTACTATCATATCGTCGCTATATAACTATGGTGTTTATCGAGCCGGATTTCGAGTTAATCGGTTTATTCAAACCAGATAATACAAATTTATAATTTTTTGTATCTGAATCGAAATGATCCGAATTGGCAATCGGTTCGGATTCAAATATATTTGATTAACTCGAACAAATTGAGTACTCAAGTTAAATGAGTACTGCTGACAGATTGAACAACTCGAAACACTCAAGCAAAATGTGTTGGGCTGAATTTGGTACTGGACTGTGGACTACTTGGTAATTAGTTTAATGTTTTATAATTCAAGTTAATGAATTGTATTCGATTCCTTCTTTTTTCTATGTCTACCAGTCATCAAAGAATAATGAATTATCTCATTCGCGTAACTGCGTAAGATAATCAACCAAGACAATGAAATAATAATGATTCAATTATTTCTTTTTTTCATTTTGATCTTTCGTTCGTTAAACTATACCATGTATTTCGTTACCTTAGACATTTAATTTTCATATCCCCGGGTGGTTTCTTTCTTACGCACATAACACCCACTTTTCTTCTTGAATCTCCAAGCTTGCCTTCTCAAGATTACAACCCCTACCAAGTTTTTTTTATCACATGTAGTCAAGTGCAAAAGTGATGCACAAAACTCAATTAATACTTGATTTCAGTAGATATTTCTTAAAGTGAATTATTTCTCTTTAAATATCACGAATAAAAGGAAAAATCAATTTAATGCATAATATGTTGCTTATATCCTTAAAAATGTAACGCTTCTTATTTTAATCAACCTTTGAATCAATAAGTTCAATATTCACCTATGTTTATTAACACTAACTCCAATTTACTTAAAACCGTTAATTGTCGTTTAAAAAACATCTACGTATTTCCCTAATACTAGAGGAGTACATCAGAAACTCATATCAAGCTATGTTGACCCGAATTTTTTCTTTGAACTTATTTATAAAAACTACCTCAAATAGCTAAATTATATGAGCATAGGTTTATAAACACCCTAAGATGTATGGGCACTTGATACGTGCACGATGAAAACTATGCAATAAATATCAAATCGAGTTGAGTCCGTGTTTAAAAATAATGAGTTTAGCTAGCTAACTGATGCAAAAAACAGGGTCATGTTTAATAAGGTTTCGTTCATAATATCGATTACATTTCATGAGCCTATGTTTTTTTTAGAATTGCCTATCAATTTTTAAGAGGCTAGCTAAATTACTGATAACTAATATACAATGTCATAAAATCTAAAAATATATCATAAATAAGTCTTTATTTCAATAAAACGATCACAAAATAATTTAATAAAATAATTGCATGTCCACGTAATCTAGGCCGTTACAATGGATCTACATTCTCGGTTCATTTTTCAATTCTAACTTTTATATTTTATATACACCAGTTTAAACCCTATACTTTCATTTCCTATATGGCTTTAGAAATAATTTTACTACGAAAACCACAAAACACATTACCAGTTGTATTTCAATAAGTCGAATACTATATCCACTAAACAATAATTTATTTTTCGTTAAAAAAATTAAAAAGAAACTTATCTCAAGTAATATTAGAATGATAACCGACCAGGTTTGTAACAAGTATTATTTTTACGTCCAGTTGGATTTTGTAGTTAACAACTGTCTTTTAAAATTTCAACAACTTGAAATTATAAATACTCATGTACAAGTTCAAAACTTCAAAATCCCAATTAGTGTATTCTTTAATAATATATGATATACTAAATTATTCATATTATAGTTAACATAAAAACACTATGATATCAACTTCAGGTAATCTCAGTGAAGGTCATTTAATATTGTATCAATACACGAACCAACGAAAAATTAAATGAACAAGGGGTATTATTTGTCAACTTGTCTATACTTCAAGGATCAAAATGTAAATAACTCCTACAAATTCGGATTACGGTTATTGACCCAGTCATCTCCCTCCATTTCAAGTGATCAACCGCTGCCAAAATAACTTCCTCGTAACCTACTTACAACTCCAGGGTATTTAAGTAATTTCACATCTAATGTTTGCTAAACAAGAGCGACAGTATCTTCTTCTGCCTTCAGGTATCTTCTTCTACATTTCAATGGTTTCATTACACTGTAATTAACTGCTTGTAACCATTAATTACTTGTTATTTCACTTAATTACCCAATTAATTAGTAGTAATTACTTTAAGGTTGAGTTAACTTTCGTTGATGAATTATATGTTTTTTGGTTGATTGCATACAGTAATGGCTCTCAGCTACTGCAACTGGCCGGATAATAACGCCGCCGCGGTCACCGTCTACTCCCCTCGTTTCCAGACACCGCCACCGGCGCCGGAGATGTTTTCCTTCCATGAAGAATCTACATTCTACGATGCCGGAGTTAACCCGATATTCAACTACTGCAACTACTCCGATCATATCCTTACACCCGTCGGAAATGTGTTCACTCCGTCGCCGGAGTTTCAAGCTTCAAGCTTTACGTATCAAGATCCTTGCTATAGTTTACCATACTCGGGTACTTTTGAGCAAGAGCAATTGTTTCCGGTGGAGTATGCAATGACGCCGGAGCTACCGCCGGAACTGACGGGAATGGGTAGTTGCGTTGCATTTCCGGCGTCGTACGGTGGCGGGAATGGTGACGGTGGGGTTGAAGGAAAGAGAGGAGGGAGTTTATCGGCGCAGAGTATGGCGGCGAGAGTACGTCGGAGGAAGATCAGTGAGAAGACGTCGGAGCTCGGAAAGTTGGTTCCCGGCGGACATAAGATGAACACGGCGGAGATGTTTCAAGCTGCTTTTAAGTATATTAAGTTCTTGCAGGCTCAAATTGGTGTTCTCAAACTCATGGATTCACTTCCAGTAAGTGATGAATATTATATTATACAGATGTTATTTGTTAAATGCATATAAAAAATTGTTAGTGTAGTAGAATTGGCACGAAATGAATGTAAATTTACAATTGTTATTGCATGTGGTTCTTAGTTATAGCAATATTGATGATGAAATTATGAATGTGTCTAGGAAAGTGAAGAGGTTTTGAGTAATGGAGAGATGCAAGCTATGGTGACTTGTACATTGATGCAGGAGAAGTTGTACACTGCTGAAAAGTGCATTGGACCAAACACATTGGAGAACCCTAGCAAATGAGATTTTAACTTCACACCAACAATTAACCGTTTTTTTTTTCTTGAAATTTTGCTAATTATGTTTTTAATCTCACTAATTATATTTCTAATTAGCTTTCTAATTTAGTATATTGATTAGGTACTCCGTAGGTGAGTTTAGGGTTAGTTGATTCCCATTTTTGGTGGGTATGTTGGATCTTGATGATCCTTTCCTTTTATCTTGTAATAATTAAGTTGTCCTTTCTTTTTCTAGAAAAAAGAATTTAAGTTATAATTGCCTAGTCTAACTGTGTTCTTAATTCTAAGTTATTGACCAATGTTTTGAATTGGTCATCAATTCATTGTGGTTACTGTTCTACTACTTGATCGAACTAATATAAGGGTGTATATGAGACGAATGACTCATAAGTTACTCGAAATCAGTTTCTTAAACTTATTACCAAGTTGAGCTTCGAAGTACCTGAGCTCGAGCCTGATATTAAATTTGTTTAACAAACGAGTTCTAGTCCAATTTTTAATAGGGTTTCGATTTTGAACAAAAACTTTACTGTTATTATAAATATATAGTTTTTATTTAATTTAATAAGTGTGTCACATAATGTGTAGTAATATATATATATATAGTCATGATAAAATAACCAAATAATATACATCTATGTTATGATTTATATGCAATTAGAAATTTCTAAATAGATATCTATAACTAACAATTAATTAATAAATGACAAACAAAGTCTAAACCCAAGATGTAGGAGCCTCTTTATCTCATTAATATAAGAGTAGGTTTGTTTGTTTGTTTAGTCAAGTTGGAGTTTTGGATATTGATCGGTGTATTTTTTGTACATATTATTGAATATTAATTATCCAATGAATACACCTATATCATTAGAAATATACCACTTAAACTAGTTTTTGTATGTTATAGGTTTTGAAGAAAATGAGCTAAAATGGTGTAAATACGTTGTACATGCCACAGCCCACATGGAGTAACTTAGTTGTTTTTTTATTAGTGGGTTATGCTTCACATTACTATTATGCCATATTATCTCCGTAGACGTGAGCCCAACGAGATTAAAGAAAAACAATAAAGAAGTTTAAAGAATGAAATACATTAAACCAACATATCATTTGGGCTTCAACTTGGAATTACGTGGGGCAAAACTAGATTCATGAGCTCAAGATTTTAGATGTTAATGGACCGTGAACTAAGTTTGGTGTTGGTGGGCTGAATTAGTTCACTAGTGGGCCATATCATGCTGAATCATTCGAGGTTTTTGGGAGGCGACACCTCAAAGGAACAAAGAAGCACACATGAGATGTAAGGCTACTTTGTTACTGATCATCTCTCGATGTAGTGGCATAGGGTTTGTACCGAGAACACTTATAAACTATTTTTATTCTAGGTTATCAGGATTGAATCTGAAACTCATTAAATTACAATAGATTTAATTGTGATTTTTGGTTTAAAATATTTGATCTTATTGTTCGCATTTGATTGAATTGATTTGTACTAGAACAGGACCCATTACGTTCCATTCTTCATTAATCATTTAATTAATTATACACATATCCACCTTAATGGATTCTCACTAGTGAAACAATATTTTAATTGTGATTAAGCAACCTAAAACCTAGAGAACATTACCCTTTTCTCATAATTGTTTAATAAGTTTTACATAAATAATCAATTAGAATTTATAACACTAACAATATGCTTCCCGTGGATACGATACCTGATTTACGTTAGCTATAAGTTATCTATTTAGGTTTTACATGACCCAAATGACCGGTCATCAGATATAGAATTAGAGACTAGCTGATATTAGACTCGAACGGTCAAACCCTATCAAGATGAATGATTCAAGCTCGAGCTTAAACATACACGAACTCTACTTGGTTCAATTAGACCCGATCCTAACTTCTTTTTGACACTTCACACAATATTACTGTTTTATGTTGTTTCCTTATAATAACAACCCTAAACTTATCATGATGATTATAGGTCAGTTGGTCACTAGTGACCGGTTCTATCCTTTTCGGTAGTTGACATCCGCTAAGCCCTAACCACATGCACACACACTTTTTAGGCAGCCTTTAAGTACATCAAATATATGCAACGCATTCTCTCGTGTCTCCTGACTCAACTTCTCGTTTTGCTTATCTTTTCTATAATAAAACGTAGTATATACTAGGCAAATTGTATTGCAATAATCACAACTTTGACTTGTAGGTATTAATCACAATTCAGAAATTGTTACCACTAATCCCAACTTTTATATCATTTACTTGTGATAGTCTTATCTAATGGAACCTAACTCCGTTACCATATTGCTAACATGACAAGATTTTATGTAGTGGCAATTGAATTTGCTAACGTAACATTATGTGACGCCATCAAAATGTTAATGGTGTTAAGTTTAACTAGGGATTGTCACAAGTAAATAATATAAAAGTTAGGAGTGGGCAAATTGGGATTATTAAAATCCAATTTTAATAATAAACCTTAGAATTCTAAATCGACTTGTTTAGCTTTGGGTCAAGGCACTGATTTCGGTTTTTTCGGGTACACGTGAGTGGCGCAACTGATTTCGTAACAAATCACATAAATCAAACCCTACTCGCAAATAAGGTGTGGTGTCTCATCGCTTGTACGTTGTATCTCAAATAATCCTAACTTTATTACTTCCAAGTCTTCAGCTTTTGTCTGTTGTGAGACCTTTGAATATACGTTTTTGTCATACTTTAAAACCCGACTGTAAAGGCATATACGTCTTGACAAAACGTAAGAATTATTAGAAAAATAACAATAAAATTCAGAAATATTAAACTAATATATTAGGTCACATGAACCAATCAAATGTAGTTACTATTCAAAAAAATGAGTTTTGATCCAGTTAATCAATTGTAGGTACTATTCATGATGATGAGTTTTAAAAATATATATTGTAAAGTCATTTTTATTAAACTTATAGATTGTTTTTAAAAATAGAATAATATAATTTTCGGGTTAGGTTTAATTAGGAAGGACCATTATAATAGGAGGAGTAGGGATGACCATTGTAGTGACATGTGACAGTGGCGAAGGAAAGACCCTTGTAATGACATGTCTCAATTAAAAGTTTCATATATTTACAAAAAGTCTTCCCTATCTATTAATTATAAGATCTAATGACTGTGAAGTCTTATTACCTTTTCTATTATAAAGGTTCTTCCTACTATAACCTCAACTTCCATTATTTTTTTTCCAAAATGTAGTTTGTTTTAATGGTTCGCGTTGAGAGTGAGGTAGATAAAAGAAATAATTAAAATGATTGTTAGTATTATTCTTTGGATTAAAAATGTTAATATTTGAGCACATGTATCGTATCTGATGATGGTTCTTGTAACATTCTTTCATTTCTTTTTCCACTTCATCACGTGTCGTTTTTCGCATATGATTTTTAATTTAAGATTATTTTTGTTCTATATTTAAGGTGGTTACTTATTTAATTTTGTGGTTAGTGTGTTAATACGCGTATGAAGTTCAGTTTATTAGATTTAAACACTTGTGTTGGTTTGGTACATGATATCAATCGCTACACACCGTTAACAGTTATAGTTAATCAAGTTGTATTTGGTTTAAAATCTAGTTTGTAAAGTATGTGTTTGTTTGGTAACACGTGTGTTATCAAGTAACACGTGTGTTTATATTTCAAAACCAATGTATTTTTATTTGTGTTAAAGTTAATTAACAAACTTTTTAAGAAAACTAAACTTTTAAAATAAAAATTGGATTCAAAATAAACTTAAATTAAAAAACTATAATTTAAAAAAAAAAACTTAAGTTTTTAAAAAACTGAATTAACAAAAAAAAAAACAAACTTAAAAAAACTAGTTTAAAAACAAATTGTGGTTAATCGATGAATATAAAGAGAGAGAAAAAGAATTTAATTTAAAAATAAATAAAAATTCAAATTACTCCTTTACCCTTTAATTATTTTCAACCATAAGTTTTTTTTTATCAAAATAAATAAATATTTAGGTTTAATGTGAACCAGACATCTCAATACAGATTTAAAAACTAATGACTTAGATTTAGTTATTTGGTTAACACTATTAAACGTAGTACATCTAATACACTCCACCTACATATACATATATATATAATAATGTATAAATATTTATATAATTTTTTGTTCAAAACCCTACGACTTTTGTCTCTTGTGAGACCTTTAAGGGTGCAAGGAGTGCATCACACTTAGGGTAAACTACCCTGAAATTAACCCAATCACACCATGCCACATCAAACCCTCCAACTACCCTGAAAAGTACCCT
>WOUH02000017.1:505434-538884 GCA_009936405.2 Stevia rebaudiana
TTTCTCTTTCTACACGTGTCATCATCTGATTGTATCCTATGTTATGTAGGTTAAGGAACACATGTATTGGATCCGCCTCCTATATATATATATATCAGTTTTTTTTTATTGATCCGACATTATGTAATTATGTTCCAATTGAATTATGATTCTAAGAACGTAACTATAAAACTCGTTGATCAAATTTACTTCTTTCTTTTAATTAAACCAACAAATATAATATAACACACGCATATATATATAACAACGAAAATGTAGAAGGCAATGCAAACGTTATTACATGGAAATGCTTGGTAAGTTGGTATGATCAATTGATCATGAGTATCATGGGTTAATGATTAACTAACAAGGATAACATGCATTGCGTAAGATCTAGGAAAACGGTAAGTTGACTAGTCAACAACGGGATCGTATCAATTGTATTTGTACTTGAAATTAGCTAATTTTGATTTTTTTTTGTTCACTGATTGAATTACGTGTGGGTGCTATAAGAAATTGAGATCGATTGAATGAAGTTAACGATTGAAGATATAGTTAACACTTAACTGCTTTCTCTTCTGGAACTCCAATCCCATTGATTGAAATCATTTTTTAGCGAATCGTGCAGATTTTAAATCAAATTAGATCAAATTGTAGCTCCAAATGTTAATTCATGATTATCCTCTTTTGAAGTGATTAGTGAAGATATTTAGCAGCAAATTACTTCTAGAAATATTAATTATTATCTAAAACTTTGTTCTTTTTTATAATAATTAATATTCAGTTTATTTTAGGCTATATTTAATGAGCTCTGCAAGATGTTAGATCCTGGAAAACCATCTTTCACACCCAAGAAAGCATACCAAGTGTTGTCATGCTTGTTGGTCTACAAGGTATCTTTTGCTCTAAAATATAATCCCTTGTAAATTGTACTACCACTAAAATATATCTTAATATGCATTTTTTATATATTTACATGCTTGATGACACGTGTTTACTAATTTAGGATCCGGTAAAACTACAACATGCACAAAATATGCATATTACCACCAAAAAGGGCTGGAAAAGTGGAAAACAGCTTTGGTTTGTGCAGATACATTTAGAGCTGGTGCGTTTGACCAATTAAAACAGAACGCAACAAAAGCAAAGATTCCGTTTTATGGAAGGTAGTTGTTTTAAAAATTTACTTCATTTCTGTAAGCCTGTTAAAAATTTCTGATAGTAAGAATGATTGTGAACTAAATCTTAATCATTCTATTGGACACTGCTGATTGATGCATAATCAATGTCTATACATCAAGACATGTCTATAAATCTGAGTTACTCAAATTAAAATTGTTAAGAGTTTTATAAATTATAATTTTTGTCAGTATGTACTACTTATAGGTTGATCAAGTATAGCAAACCGTAATTTGGGTTGTAAATTGTAATTATCTCAAAGCGGTCAAAATTATAATGACTTAAAAAGAGAATGGGTTTAAAGTTGCATTAAGCCAATTTTAAAAGCGACACATTCTCTCAAACTATTTTTATTTCTAGCATTTTAATTAACTTCCGTAACAATATGTTTTTCTAGACATAATTGACAAATTAATAATCTATAATATCTTTTTTAAAAAGTGAGAATGTGTGTTACCTATAACAGATGGCCGTTTTGGTTTATTACTCAATACACATGATCTGCTTATCAGATTATTCAGTTAGCATTTATAATTTACTATATATTACCTTTATACCCCTTATCCTCATCTCCTTCCTACAGCTACGTGGAATCAGATCCTGTGAAAATTGCAGTGGAAGGTGTTGACAGATTCAAAAAAGAAAATTGTGATCTTATTATAGTTGATACAAGTGGTCGCCACAAACAAGAAGTTGCACTTTTTGAAGAAATGCGACAAGTGTATGAAGCAACGGTATTAGTTTTCTTTCTCATTAAAGTATTATTTTTATTATTATATTATTATTATTATTATTATTATTATTATTATTATTATATTTTTAAAATTTTAAAGGATGGTATATGCGATCTTGCAGAAACCGGATCTTGTTATATTTGTGATGGATAGCAGTATTGGTCAAGCTGCATTTGACCAATCACAAGCATTTAAACAGAGTGTTGCGGTTGGAGCTGTTATTATTACTAAAATGGATGGTCATGCAAAGGGAGGTGGAGCTCTTAGCGCGTAAGTATCAGTTTTGTAATTTTGTGTTATTTTTTCTTCAAATTTAAATTTCTTATTTATTGTATTTCATGTATTGAGCTTTTTATTTTAAAACTTTTATATCTGAATCTTGATAATTGGCAGGTTCATATCTAAATCAACCTGGTTGAGTTTCTGATCCTTAAATATTTAACTTTAAACTAACTTTTAACTTCAAATTTTAAATTTAAAAAGGTTGGAGAACGGATTCGTGACATGAATCTGCAACACACATGCATCATTCAGACAGTATTTTTGATGATTAAATTTAAAATCTTTAGGCTTGTTGTCGCAGATGTTCTGTAATAACTAAACTGAGCAGTTAAAGTTTAAATTATGAATATCTAATTTACCATATTTTTTTACATCTTTTGTTATCACATATGCAGAGTTGCAGCAACAAAAAGCCCAATTATATTTATCGGAACCGGTGAACATATTAATGAATTTGAAGTTTTCGATGTTAAACCGTTTGTCAGCCGTCTTTTAGGTTTGCTTCACTTCATTTAATCTAGTTGAAACAATGGTGGGGAATTTATATAACATTTTATAAATATTATTATTAGTTTAATTTTAACTAGGTATGGGTGACTTCTCTGGATTGATGGATAAAATTCAAGAAGTTATTCCAATGGATCAACAATCTGAGCTTGCAAAACCTATCAAAAGGAACTTTCACTTTGAGAATTATGTATGAGTATTTTCAGAGCATTCTCAAAATGGGTCCCATCAACCGGGTTTATTTAAATATTTATTCTGAAAAAAAAATTTAATTCATGGTGATACGTGTATTTCATCATTACTTACATTATGTTTTATATATATATAGGTAGCCTCGATGCTTCCGGGATTTAGTTCAGAGTTGACGCCTAAAGGTGGTAATAGAGAAAACCATACCAATTTTAAAAGATACATGACAATGATGGATTCAATGACTAACGAAGGTGTGTTAAACTTAAATGGTTGAAAATGGGCTGCTTACTAACGGGTCATTTTGGTATGGGTCAAAATAGGTTGGGCCATGAGCCCATGATGATACATGTTGATTTGGGCCGCAAGCATTATTTATTTATTTATTTGGCCCTATTTTTTATAAGTATTATAATTAATTAAACTTTAAATCGTTGGTTACAAAAAAGTTTTTTAGTAAACTAATTATATGGAATATCTGAATAAAATAATTTAAGAGGCTGTATACACTATATATGAACATGGGCAATTTTCGACCTGTCTGACCCGTTTGACCAATTTTCATTTGTATTTAAAGTTTTTTATTTGTATCAGCCCATTTGAGATTTAACATGACCCATATTGACCCATTAAAAAGTAAACGGGTTGAAGGTCTCACCTCTGGTCATAATTGAGTTGGGCTGCTATGGATAGTCCCTGTGGTTTTCATGAGTTTCAGTTTTGGTCCCCTAGGCTTGAAAAAATTACATGTTTTGTCCAATAGTTTGCATGCTTGTAACACTTTTGGTCCCTAAGGGTTAAATTTTTTGATTATGAATAAGGACCAAAAGTGTTACAAATGTGTAGATTATGAATAACACTATTGGACCGAACCTTTAATTTTTCAATCCTAGGGACCAAAACTGAAATCCATGTAGATTATAGGGACCATTCGTGTAATTTATTCTTTTATAAATAATTAATGCAATAGTTACAAGAACCATATTAGTAAAGTAATAATATGAATATCTGAATAAAAAGTAGTTTACAAATTATATGCTCGAACCGTTAGGCCAGTTACCATTTGTTTCTAAATTTTCACATATGAACCCGTTTGAGATAAAACACGACCCAAATTGACCCATTAATATCTAAATGGGTTGTAACCGTCACCTCGTAAGTATCCTTGAGTGAATACCTAATTCACTATTTTCTTACAAAGTTGGATAATAAAAACCCAAAACTAATAAACGAGTCAAGGATGATGCGAATAGCAAGAGGCGCGGGTCGTCAACTGAGAGAAGTAATTGAATTGTTTGAAGTATATAAACAACTCGCTAAAAACTGTAGCAAAATGAAGAGTCTAAAAATCCCTAAAAAAGTCGACATGAACGCGCAACACGCGAGTAAAGTTCTTCCTCTACAAATACTAAAGCAACTAGGTGGTATGAGCGGTTTACAAAACTTAATGAAACATTTTGGTTAGCTTTTATAGCTTGATGGCTCATGTTATGGACCAAATTGGCCAGCCCACGAGACCCACTTAAAAGTCTTGAATTTTGATCATAGTTTGTTTTCAATATTACAATATGTAAAGACTGAATTGTTTATGAACATGTACATAGATCATTAACCTATAATTTCTAAATACTACTTTTTATCGTACCGCTTTTGTTTTCTTCCAAGTTAATCTAGAAGATTTTTTAATAAAAATGTTACCAGATTTTATAATTAATAAATTCCTTAACGAACTAGAAACCAGTTTGGGGATGGAATTTTAACTCTGAGATATTTAAATATTTATAAAAATTATAAATCTACAGCTTTTGGTTAATGAGACCTAAACATGTTGTGTGTGAACGTGTTAACCCATTTAACGTGACTAGTTTAATGTGTTATTCATGCCATAAACCGTAAACGGACTACATGGGTTGACTTGTTTAACACGTTTTTAATTGTGTTATTGGAGTTTCAGTTTGTTTATCACCTGACCCCATGTAACTCCAACCTTAACTTGTTTAAATGTCAAGTAGAGTTAAGGGACGTACATATCAAAATGTGAAAAGTTGTTAAATAGAAATTAGAGTGTAAATTAAAAGGGACGTACATGTCAAAATGAACTATTCATGTCATGATAACGGTACTACGGTAGTATGCGATAGTTCTAACTTCTAATGTTTATATTAATAGAATTGGTAATTGGAAAAAGTTAACCAAAAATATAACATGTCAAGAATTATCTAAAAAGGTAAAAGAAAAAGAATTTTAGGTTTAACTCTAGGCATTAGAATTTATCAACCTGATTTGTACGACCGACATATCAAACATCCGATTCATTTTCTTTCAAAATTTGTCTCCCTTTTATCCTTTGTTTTTTCTTTTTCCTTTTCGTTATTTTTATTTTATGTTCGAATGAAAATTACAAGTAAGAATAAAATAAAACAAGATTTTGCTTAAATATTAAAACAATCATAAACAAACCAATATATGACAACACCAGAAACTTCGATTGAACTCACTACTCTGACATTGAAACCGTCTCATTGAACTGAACTATACGATTTTAGCTTTTTAGGTTTGTTTTTAAAGTTGGAAATTAACTTTTATAATTTATCTTAACATTAAGCTTTTATGGTTTAAGGTTTGGTTTTGGAGTTTAGGGTTTAGCTTGAAAGTTAAGTTTAACTTTGGGGTTTAATTTTCGGATTTAGGTCATAGTGTTTGGTGAGCCGGTTTTAGTGTCACTTGAATTAGTTCAATCCAAATTATTAAAATTGACAAAAATGATTTTTAAACTGATTTTACCTTTTTAGACAAAATCCTATGTTTAACGTGTTGCACCCTTAAAATATTGGAACAAGTAATCAAAGTTATATGACTTTAGAGCAAAAAAAAAAACTAAGAATAACTTTAGTAAAACACTCTTTACCAATAAACAACAAACCTATCTTACCCATACTCCTAAATCACCTCAAACTAATATTTACTTTGCCTATGTTTAAACTTAAGACATCTCATATATTTAACTTTTTAGTTGTTACAACCCTATTTTAACCACTGGAGTCTACATTTTTACACCTACAAATATAGTGTAATTGTTTAACCAATAATTGTGTCGTGGGTTGGATAGTTATGGTTGTATTTATTTGTAAGATTTCAGACAGTAGACAACTGGTCATTTCTCAATGAGCCATAAACCTATTTGTTTTAACGTGGCTTCTGCTTCTCAAGGGCCCAATAAAAAGTTTTTTGTTCCAAAATTAATTTTACTAGATGCTTCTATTGTCGACACCAAGTTTCAACAAATATCAATCTATGTATTAAGAGTAAATGGCAGTTTTCGTCCATGTGGTTTACCAAAATTGACAGTTCAGTTCATTTTTGAAAGTTCGTGCCAATTTAGTACATGTGGTAGCAAATTGGTGCTATTTTCGTCCATTTTTAACTAATGTTAGTCTGCTGTTAAGAACTTTGGGCTAAATTATAGTAAATGACCATTTTCGTCCTTGTGGTTTACAAAAACCGACAGTTCACTCCAGGTCGACGACTGTTTCCACCTTCCTGTTGGTTTCTCCATCTTCGCCGGAAATTTCAACACTGATCAATCATCAAGCTAAGCTCGATCCGCATTAACTGGTTAATGAGAACTGATTGGCAATTTCGGTTAATAAATTATCATTAACCAGGAATAGTATTGTGTGAAATGCAAAAAGGAGTGGTTTAAGGACACCGTATCTACTAATCGCTTGGAGACAAAGTAAATTTCAGAAAGGAGGGTTCAAAGGGAATACCTACTTCTCCTTAATGTTCTTACAGATTTATTTATGAAAATTATTTTTACTATTACGATTTACGTCTATGTTTTCATATGAATTTTATCAAAATGGGTTCATGCCCCGTCATAAAGCGTGAGTATAACCCAATGGTTAATAATATGTCTACAATAAAATACAAGAAAATTATGAAAGTAAGAGTGATGACTAGTAGAAGAGTAACTACAGTTGATCCTCTGCAAGCGCACGCTTGGTTGGCTCCATTGCACACGCATCCAACTGTCCCATTGGTCCATATGTTTTCCACTCCTGTCCTTTTGACTATTTATCTCAAAACTATCTTATACTTTCTTTTTTAAACTCATCTAATAAAACATGTCATACGACATATCGTTTTAAAACTTTCAACCTACGTATTATTATAAGTTGCTAATCTGTTCAAATGTATACACTTGTAAGATTAATGGATAATAAATACAGTTACAATTACAATTTTCCGATAATTGAAATTAAAACAATTACACATGAGAACATTTGTGTTTAACAAAACATATAATCTATAATAAGTGAGTGTCTTTGCTATTTTTTTTATAACCACACAACAATGATATGGATAAAAAAAACTAGCAAGGTTTTGGACAAAAGATACAAAGCTACATATGACAATTCACAATACGATTACAACGTACCATTCCAACCAAGTTGAATGATAAAACACGGATTTACTTTCATCAAAGTGAATGAAAAAAATCGTGATTTTACCAGTAATCTTCAGAGCTTTATGATAATTGATGAATTTCTAGCTTTCCAAATCAACCGGCAGGGTGATAGGCGTTAATAAAACAATAGGGTACCAATAGTTATACATATTGGCAAATCACGGTTGTTTGCTACTTTCACTTCATACATGCTATAAATTATAATTTTGATTTTATTGTCAATATAATATGCATATTGAATAATTTATTTGTGATCTATAAACCAAATTTATATTATTTACGGTGTATAAAGTATATTTTATTGTACACAAATGTTAATATCTATTAGGTATGGTCATTGTAAAAAGACTCTCGGTAAAAACGGTAAAAAGACTCTCGGTAAAATAGAATTCTTTCTAGTGACGTTGAATTACCAGATCGTCAAATCTTAAACTTTAAAGCTAACCCTTAAAGATAAACCATAAAGCACATTGACGGGTAAAAAAAGCACATTGACGACCAAAAAGAAACAATGAGCTGAAAACGTAAATTCTAAAACCTTAAAAGCTAAATCATAAAGGTCAATGATGACGAGCATGAGAAACATAATGATAACAAGCCGAAAAGATAAAATGAGCTAGAAAACGTAAATTTTATATATGTTAAAAGCTAAATCCTAAACTCTAAAAACGTCTAGTTCGATGAGCCAATTTCAACACAGTATGAACGAATTCTATCGATCTGTGTTCGTTTGAGCCAACTTACAAGTGATTAAAGATCATTTTTTTGCCATTTAACCATAAGCACCCATTTTACAACAACTCAACTCATTATCTATAAACAAACATACAAACAAAAGCACACAACAAAATACCATTCATACAATTGGATTTAGCGATACACACCGGAAGATGATGACAAACTTTATCATCTTACAAGATAAAAAGACTAGTGGTTTAATTTAGATAGACTCGTGACTTAATTAATGTATCCAGCCAGCTATATATAGTTTTAATACATGAAATTTTAGAAAAGAATACGAAATTATTAAATAACGAATAACGTTAACAACAACCAGTACGTGTTGTGTGTGTCATACTTTTTGTTGTAATCTATATATCTTTCTGTGCGAAATTAAGGCTGCATGTCCCTCCCATGTTACTCACCTTCACGTACGTAGTGTGGTCCTCCCCTACACCGAATCAATGCCCAAACCCTATATATCTAATATCTAATATCTACCTATGCTAGCTCATGGTCACGGGTAATATCATACTTGTATCATTATGATACATTTCTAATTTAAATTGTTTGATCAATATATCAGACATGTTTTAGACGATCTTTGTTTACTTTTTTTTTTGGGCAGGATGAAGACTTCAATCGGGCCACTTTTCCGACGCAGGTGATAAAAACCACATGCTCGCGAGAGTACATGTAAGACGAATGACTTTTTTTTTTGAACAACCAAACAAGATTTCATATAACAAAACTAGCAAGGTGCTAGGTTACAAATGTTTTTAGTATTGGACAAGACGTATATATGATATATCTAATTGAAAATCACTTACGTACACAACTGGTTGTGACTCTTGAACCGTGTCTGTTTGAGTTGACAAAGTGGTTTGACGCTTGGACTGGTTTTAACTTTTAAAAATATATTTTTTCCTAAAGATCTCGTATATTGATTCATTTCCTACATGAAGCTTTATATTTTATTTACACGTACCGGTCTTGATATTTTATTAAGAATTTGAATTCATACCAAAAATAAAATAGGTTT
Organism: Stevia rebaudiana; assembly: GCA_009936405.2. Classification (NCBI taxonomy): domain Eukaryota; kingdom Viridiplantae; phylum Streptophyta; class Magnoliopsida; order Asterales; family Asteraceae; genus Stevia; species Stevia rebaudiana. The sequence goes on from WOUH02000017.1 coordinate 514,538, forward strand.
GTATTTTTGTTATATATACAAACATAGGATCCGGAATAAAATATAACCCTTCCGAAAAGGTTTTGAACCCAAGATAACCTGTCAATATCAATTCAATTATTTATTTATTTTTTTAAATGTCATTATTACACATGTATGATTTTTTATGTTTTATGAGTTTGTATATTTGTATACGTTGGGAACCTTACACTTGCGTATCTATAGTGTAAACACGTAGACTAATTTTTTGAACAATCTACCAAGAGGACTAGTCTCAATTAATTTTTTGAACGTCAAATATCATTCTTTTACTCTTAAACTCCAATTAATTCACCATTGTCGAGATTTAACCCATAACCTTTAAATCTATAAGAAACTACCTTATCAAGCGTGTCTATCAAATGGACTAATTAATCTCAATTAATTCATCATGTTTTGTATTATATCAACTGCTAATTTTCCAAATAATATAAATAAATTGTAATATCCACTACATGTACTTTATAATAAATAAAAAATTGTATTTGACTGTCGAGATTATTTAGAATTTTATATAATTAAAAGCATGCTTGGTAATTTACCTGCACGGAATATCCCACTATTTGCTACATCACCTATCATTCTATCAAAGTAACATGATATCACCATCTCTCACACACAACATACCCTAAAGTCTCTATCTTTCTCTCTTTCTCTCTCTCTCTCTCTATGTATATATATGTATGTATAGATTGATGAAGGTAGAAGATGAATATGCAAGTTATACAAGTTCTGGTCATGTTTCTCCACAGCTTTCTTGAACTTTTCAGTGTAGCTTTCTTCAAGTTGTTAAAAAAGCTCAAGAAAGTTGCGGAAAGACACGATTCTTGGACTTATTAGTTATTTTTTTCCAATTTAATGAAATTATTCGATCATAGAAACATGTTTGATTTTCACTTACAACCAACGTCTGAAGCCTTCAAATTAATTAAATTTACAAGTTCCATATCATGTCTGCATTTTTTCAGAAATGGAAGAAGCATGGTTTCATTTGTAAGTCCGTTAACGTTAATTATGTTTAGATTGTATATAAACATTTTGTTTAATTAGAATTGTTAACTTTCCGGATCTGTTATGCGTTTTAATTGGCTTTTTTTAAAGCAATTTTTCTAAATTCCACTTACGCTATAAACAAGCACCAAGAGACACAAAGGTATTCGTGGTAATTATTTGACACGATGGCTCAAATTACGACGAACGAACTCTGTATGTCTCTGATTGACTAAGTTTATTAGATTTGTTTTTTTCTTTTACTTACTTTAATATATTTTGATGATGCATATCTCTTTAGTAATCATATCAAAGGTCATATTGCATAATGATACAAGATGTAACATGTCTATCTCATGAGGTTGATGTTTTAATTCATAGATTTAACAAATGGTGTAAAATTAAAAGAGTAGGTTTAGAGTATGTATGGTTTACATTCTGAAAAGAATCGATCTGTTTATGTTCATCTCGGTAGATGTTGAGTCAAGGTGGCCCCTACAATGTTTATTCGACAAATAATTTGTGATACGTAATTGATAATTGTCGGCTTGTTAGCCTGGTCTTGATGCTTATTGTGTCGTTTGGTGTTGTTTAGTTTTGTGAGGTGTATTATTAAAAAAAGAACTCAGGGAGTGTTGTTATTGATGATGAATTATTGTAATCGGGTGGGTAATTGAACCGGTTGTTTTACCGTTTAATTACCTATTGACGAAAGTGGTTGTTTTAACTTCCAAATGGTATCACTTGATTTGTTTAACGGAATGTAAAACTGGTTCCACTAAACAATCAAACAAATTACCATATTAAATATATATATCTAGTAAAATCTTAGTGACGGTAAACTATATATTGTTGGGGATACTAGGAAGGGGACAAACATTTCATCTATCTTGGATAATACTAAGATAGAGAGGTTCTTAAGTCCCAAAACTTTTTTCTTGACATGTGAAGTACAATTAATATTTAATATTCGGATAACACAAGAAACAATTGTACTGTAAACCCCAGTTGAAATGTTACGGTCATTTTAGTTTGGCTCACTATTGTAAAAGTTCCATGTACTTTTCGAGTGTTAGGCGAATACTTCCCTGAGTACCACTCGCCGAGTAATTGCTAAAAAACCCCAAGTAATCCCTCGACTAAGCTGAGTATTTGCTACTCTTCAGTCGATCGACCTATCAGCACCTAGCGACTTTCGCAACCATGGTCTGACTTGATTAAAGCTTTTAGCTAGCGATCTGATCCCGAGTAACTCACAGACACATCCGCTCATTTTCGACTGTGCGTTAAACTATAAAAACTATTGTGGGGGTGTATAATTTGTACTATTGAGATCAAGTGCATCGACTTTCACCGACGGGTTACCTGATTACCTGTAGACCTTATCTTTAGTTTTACGTGAGGGACCATCGATAGATGGGTTCTATCGTCGCGCAATCGAAAGGTTCCTTTCATTGGTGTGTATGGGTCAGAAGAGGGTTCACGTGACGTGAATAAAGACGAGAAGGTTTGTAAGTTAAGGGACAGACAAAAGCATAAGATGTAATGGAAGGTACCATTTCGTACCAATGTACCAAGCCGATAATGCACCCAGCCTCTTACACTGGCATACGTCTGCATGCATGTATTATTATGTTTTATTATTGGCTCCTAAAAAGGGGTACAAATTAACATAGAAAAAAGTAATTATATGTAGTTATATGACACATAAGAAAAAAACTCAATTCTTATAATAGAACTAAAAAATCACCCAAGAAGAAAACCCAAAATGATCACCATCATATCACCATGCATTTTTTAATTTTTAACCACTCCTCTTCTTTATATAGATATTTATATCCATATGATTTACAAACGCGTGTGAACAGTGATCAGAGAACAAAGAACAATGGGCTCACTTAAATCTAGTATTTCTTTTTCTTGGTTAAGAACGACCTCCAAAACCGGGGCACCAAAAACAAATTCAACAATGGTAAAAACCAAGAAAACCGTTACATCACCTTCAATTACGAGAAAGCTGTTGGGTTTAATTCCCGAATATGGGCTTATCACAAGTTAGTGATATGGACCGGCACATATATTTCTAATAACAAGTGAGTTTTTCTTGAACACTATCAAAATCTAGGGTAAGGGAACTTATAAAAATATACAATTTCATACTTTTGTATATTTTTTACATTGTAATTTGTTATTTAGAATATCAATAAATGAACATAACAATCGATCTAAATGGGTTACATGAGATCATGATGTGTTACATAATTTTGTAGTCATCATTTCTATCCATCCACATAATTTATAAAATCCCCATTTTCTTCATCAGCGTCATGATTTTTTATTTGATACTAAGCATGGACCGGTTTCAACTTACTAGCATTGGGTTGTTTCTATCATTGCAAAAGTAAATTTCCACACTGACAAACAAATATGTCATTTATAATCCATCGGTGAGGAAAACAAGCATGCATTACAACTTCACCAATGGATTAATGACAAGTATTGCCAAGAAATGATTGGGATGACTAATTCACAAGTATTCTTATCAAGTTATATGTTAACAAAGAGCATGAAACATATCACTTGGTTAAAACTTGAGAGAAAATAATGTAGGTATAAATTACACATCTCAATGTTTTTTTTATTAACCTATAATGGAAAGTTAAACAATCTAGGTCAGTAATTTTGATGATCAAGGTTAGAAGTTAATACTTGATAGAAATCAAATGAAAGTGGCAAAGGTCAAACATCCCAACAATATAGATGGACCAAAAAAAGGTAAGCCCCAAAATTAGGTTTCCAAAATGTTTGCTCCTCCTCGTTTAGACTTTAATATTTAAAAACACAAACAGTAAATAGTTTTTATATTTCTTACCACACACAAATAACGAACAAGAAAATTCAGTTGTTTAAGCGTTGTCCTTTTGTCCGGTTAAGGTTAAATAACAAACACAAGCAAAAACCATGTTCGTGTTTGGTTACACGTCTAATATTACCACCAAAAAGCTCAATAAAGGTCGAACTAGTTATCGTCTTTAAAAGTCCAAATGTCATGCTATGTTTCGCACTTTCGCTTATTATTAGTTAGCAAAATATCAATGGATAGTTTTCTGGTAACAGGTTTTCTGGTGACATATACATAATCAAATCAAGTACTCTAACAACACAACATAACTTACAATCTATGGATTCTAACCAAAAATACACATTTGCACCTTACTAATACTATGCATTTTTATCAGCTACTAACCGAACCTTGTTCAACGACTCTTTAAACGCTTGCCAAGCAACCGTATAATGTTCTAAAGAAGTCATACCTTCTTCGACAACTTGTAAAGCCCGTTTATGCAAATGCTCAAATCGTTGAACCGCGTTTGTAATATCCACATTGTTCGACCCAAGATCCGGTACATACAACCGTTTAAAATCTTTCCTCCATCTAGACAAGATGTATTGATTTGGGATTTCATCTATACCATTATGTTTAAGAACACATAACGCGTGCCTACATAAATAACCTCTGAAGTTAAAACAACTGCATATGCATCGAACCTCGATTCCTATTTTATCATACATTACTTCCAAGTTTCTTACAACACTCCCCTCGGTTTCTTGTTCGGTGACCATGTATGTAACAATGGATCCACTAGTGTTTGTTTGTGATATGTGGAAACAATGTGACATCATCTCGACTTCATATTGAAAAAGTGAGAATATTTCTTTTGTGTATAGTTTCAAAAGCTGTGATTCGTATGTACACATTGTTCTTAGCTTCGGGTTTGACTCTTTTGACTCGATATCATCAAACGCTTCTTTTTGGATCTTGTTTTGATACACTAAATCATGGATTTCGAAAAACTCTTTTAAAGAAGTTTGTTGATGAACGTACCCGTGAAAGAATGGAACCATAGATTCACCAGGTTGAAAAGTAAACATTCCCGCGAAAAAAGTGTCTTTTAAGTAAACCGGGACCCACCGTTCGCGATCTTCAAATAATCTTTGGAGATAACCGTTGTCACCGATCTCAAACCGTTGGATCATATCATCCCAAGCTAGTTCAAAGTCATCAACTTTTATCGACTCGTAGATCACATTATTAAAAACCGTACGAAACCCTTCACATTCCAAATCCCCCGAATTTTGAAAAATGCTTTCGATAACGAGAGGTAAACATAAACGATGGTGGGCCCGCGGAAAGATCTCGGGAATTACACTTCGCAAAGCTGCACACTCGTCTGTGATCAGGGTTTGTGGAGGCCGACCCGACATACAAGTCAACCAAGATCTCAATAACCAATTATACGTTTCTTGACTTTCATCGGTTAACAAACCATAACCGAGTGATATAGTTTGACCATGATGATTGACCCCAACAAACACCACTAACGGGACGTTAAACTTGTTCTTCAAACATGTTGTATCGAGTGCCACCACATCTCCAAAATACCCGTATGAAGCTCGAGCCCGCGAATCGATCCAAAACACGTTTCTTACAAACCCGTCATCAGTAAAATCCATTATATAAAAAAAATTCGGGTTCGTTAACTGAACCCGACAAAAATAATCATTGATAACCCGTGCATCCTCTTTGTTTAGATCTAACCGTTTATTTTTTTCAAGATAATTATCTGTTTCGTTTTCATTTGAGCTTACATAACAAACTGTATCTGCAACAGGGGTTCGGTAAAGCTTTATTGTTCTCACTTCCACGTCAGCATTCGGTTCCATCTTCCGTTTTAATCTGGATTCGGTTTTTTTGTGTGATTTAGCGTTTTGGGCGCGATCAGGATCAAACGAATGATTGTGATCAAGTTTAACTTCATCCACTCGCCATCTATTCGATTCCATTAATTTCAATCTAATCATTGCCAAACAACCAGTTCTTGTATCTTTTCTTCTACTCGTTGCTTCTTTTAACGTTTTGAAACCCTCGCAATTGCAACAAAGAACCGCACCGCGTTTTTCTTTACTGTTACGTTTAGTCCATGAAGATTTAACTCTAATCACAAATCCGTGTGATGTAGCGTATAAATAGTAGTATTTATATGCATCATCGTATGAATCAAATTCCATTCCTACAACGGGTGGATGATGATTTTGTTTGTCTTGATTATTAGTTTCAATCTCGACCATTTGTGTACCCGTAGGATCGTGACCGTTGGATCCGAACTCGAGCATTTGGTTTTTATCATCAAGATCATTGTTTTCAAACTCGAGAATCTGCGTGTTGTTGTTTTCATGATCATCGGTTTCGATATCGAGGACTAGCTCGCTGTCGTTTTCCATTTCATCGCCTTCGATCCCGAATAACGACTCGGGTTCCATGTCATCATTTCCAATTTCAAACACTTGCTCATTGTTGATGTCATGATCACCACCATCATTGTCAAGAAGTTCTTCAGTTTTATCAGAATTGTCTTCCATTTTGATTGAGAATTAGCCTAAACAAGCAAACGTTGATTGATTTGTTTTTATAAACACAACTATTATTAATTTATGCAAATATATGAAAACTAATATATCACTGTTGTATTTAGTAATGGGTTGTTAAGCAAATCTTTGTGATGACCACAAATTTACAATCAGGGTACACATAAAAGCATATATCATTCTCAGAAGAAACAAAATTCGAAAACCAACATATCAAAAGGTTAAATGCTAATTTAAGAAGCAATCATTCATCTCACTGTACAAATGCAATATGTATCAACTATTTCAAGTTCTTAACATGGAACCTGTTGTCTTTAATAAAAAAATATCTTCATGTTATAAGCAGAAACTGAAGTTAGAGTAATTTAAAAAATCACATTTTTAAAGATCAACGATCCCCATTCTTGTAACAATTGGTAAAACACACAACAGAAATTTTCATTCATTTTCGGCCTATATATTTTCAAGATGCAACTATGCAAGTATATAACTTTATAAGCCACAAACACAAATCTATGCATGAAAAAACATATAATGTAAATAAATTGTAAAATAAAAAATTATATTCATCAGTTATACTTCCAAATCTATTCCTCACGTGTATCTACAAAATTGAGCTCTAAAAACTCCATCCATGGAATGTGGCAACTATGAAAACCTACCTACGGTTAGATTTCTAATTCAGGCGTGTTCGATTGGTAATCAGCTAAAAATAGCTTTAGACTTTCATGCCGATCAAATTAACAAACATAAATTGGGCATTAGCTACTAACTATTCAGAGAATTACGATCAAGTTACAAAAACTTTCTATGCTACAGACTTTCGTAAGAAATTGAGACTGTTGAATTACATCTGGTGATTTTATAAGCGATGACGAACTCAGAATACAAAGAGGAATCAACTAATTAACACAGGGCATGTAATGAATATAAGAAGTAAATTGAAGAATCATACTTGAGTACGGGAATTTAGGGTCGAAGAATACAGTTCTCCGGTCGCCGGAGGAACGGTGCACCGGCAGAATTGGGAGAATTGTTTAGTCGAAGTTGGATTCGTTACGTTTTACCCTAACAGCAATTTTAGACATTGGGGGTGGGAGGGGTGAGTTTGATTATGTGATTAAAATATGTTAAACTTTATTTTAATAATTTGAAATATGCTCTATCAAAACAAGTTATCCAAAGTAAATAACTTAAAAAAAAAAAACAAAAACTTACCCAAAATAATGCTTAAACTTTTATCTTGTTCATCAATTCCAATTTTGGTAGCAATATCGTAACAAAAGTACATTTGATATATACTTCCGTTTTGTTTGATTTTTTTTCTTATACATTGCTTGTTATTTTTAGAAAAATTAGATTTTAATAATCTATACTTTAATGGATTGGCCGGTGCCAGTCCCACCTTTAAACTTGTCCCCCAACAGTCCCTACTTTCAACATATTTTCCTACACCAGACCCCCATCAAATATACCCTAACGCCGTTAAGTCTTACAGAACTTTGACCGCTATTTTCACCTACTTAAACTCCGAATCACAAGTTGGTCAAGAAGAGAAAGTTGTAAAGCTCGTCAAGCGGAGTCGATTAGTGCGATTATCTTAACTTTGCCATAATTTTGGCTGGAACCACCGTCGGACCACCGTGTCTCCACCGTCAGACCACTGTGTCTTGGCCGGAATCTTAACGGCTTGTTATTTTTGACGGGGGTCTGATTATCTTATACATTGCTTGTTATTTTTATTATCTTAATTTTATTTTTTCTAATGATGAAACCTTTAGATTATTTTTTTTTAACTGCATAAACCTTTAGATTATTAGTATTATGTAAATTAAAAATCACTCACCTACATTATAAATATGAACTTTTGAGAAATCTCTAAACTTAACGAGCTAACAAGTCAACATGTTTATTAATTATGTCTTGATCAAGTTAAGCCATTTATCATACACTTATTGATCAAGTTAACCATTTGACTCTAATCAAACATTGTTTTTTTTAAGAAGAGTAAACTGCAGTTTTTGTTTCTATGATTTCTATAGTTATCAATTTTATTTTACTTTTAACAGTTTTCGTTCCTGAGATTTCAATTCTGTCCGGTTCACATTCCTGAGTCTATTATATATCTACACTTTCATTAGAACTTCCCACGTGCCTTCACGTGAGAAGCATTTTGGTTAGTGTTACATGTTTTTACTTGTAAAAAAACGAGAGCAACCTTAAAGTCGGTCAACCTCTGCTCCCAACTTTCTAGTTTCTACTGATGTTTTTACTCATGAGATGTTTTACTTACTTGTTCATGATATAAGTGCTTTACCACACATTTCTATAAGATTCAATATTCATAACTAGAGCACTGACTTTACAGGTTACATTACAACATTTCCACTCTTTTGAGCTTGCTGCTAAAGAAAATAATAAATAAGTTTTTTTTTTAAAATAAAATATTGGAAAATAAATAAGCAGAAAAAATGTACGTAACGCGCGTGATGAGTTTGATTCACAGAAACAGAAGTTGCTAAAGATACCAACTGTATCACAATCCGGTGGTTCATGGCTTTCTCTCTTTCCTCTCCACCGCTTAATTTTCCGGCTTCATATTATTCATCCGCCGGAAACTGCCACAACGTCGCCGTCTCCGCCACAAGCATAAGAACCACAAGTCGGAGACTATCACTCACTCGAAAATTCGTTGCAAAAGCATCAGAAAAGGACGATGAAACTCCGTCGTTTAATCCATTCGGTTTCGTAACTGATAATCCGTCAAGCCGGAGCGCAATTCAACTGCCTGAAGTTCCGGCAGAGGACGGAAACGTTGGCCAGATGCTCTATGTATGTATTATCATTGATTAATCTAGTTTAATATCTTCTATGTTCTTTGATTAGTGAGAAATCAGAGCTTGATTATAACTATTTTGTAGCTTGCTGTGCTGCTTAGTGATCTTATCTATGACTTTGAGATTTGGGGAAATTTACTCAGGGAAAATAATAGAACCGAGATGTTTTTGTTTAAAATTGTTCAGATATGATCTGTCAAATAGTGATTCTCCTGCTAATGATCTGTCATTTGCCTACACTGACGTTGCGTATAAATAGTAGTACATTAGGTGAATTCGGTTTTTATGTGAGCATTTAGTGAAATTTTGCACAAATTATTCACAGCTGAATCGTATTAGCAAAATCTTCAATGGCTAGCTCATTCAACTCTGTAATTAGATTTACACAATGATAAGAATGTGTACATAATCTGATAAATCAAATTAAATTGGTACGCTGTCAGTCTTAACTTCACTGACCTCCAATTTTGTATTTAAGTTGGCCTTCGTTTGTTTCTTATCTTCACAATGTGATTTCTTAAAAGTGAACAAGTTCAGAAAAGATGTTACAACTTCTGTTAAAATATGTGATTATGATTGTATAGAGAATTGAAGACAAGGGAAAGGAATACGGCTCTTATATTAAATCTGGAGGCTTTATATGGTTTGTGAGAGAAACAGGTACAAACTGTTAAATAAAAAACTTATTAATTTTCTGGTATCTTAATTTTAAATCTTACAGGTTCATCCGATTCTCGGCTTGGTTCACGTGGAACTGTTCTTTTTCTCCATGGTGCTCCAACACAGTCATACAGTTATCGGGTTGTGATGTCTCAGGTTCTGATTCTGATTCTTCCAAGTAAATGTTTGATTATTTCAACTTTTATTCAGATAGAAATACAAATACCTGCTGGATTGATGAATAACATATTCTTATCATAATTTCTGAATGAAAATGATTCATTTGAATCAAATAAGCATATTCTCTAGTAATTATTGATATTTTTCATATAAATGTTTAGCTGGCAGATGCTGGCTTCCATTGTTTCGCGCCTGATTGGATAGGATTTGGTTTCAGTGACAAACCACAGGCAGGATATGGCTTTGACTACACTGGTATTTGATATTTAGTAGGAAAATGATTATTGAAAATAAATTCATATTTTATGCTGTGACAGAAATCTAAACAAATTATTATTGACAGAGAAAGAGTACCATGAACAACTAGATAAATTGCTTGATGTCCTGAAGATCAAATCTCCTTTCTCATTAGTGGTTCAGGTTTGAACTAATTTCACATGCTAGTTTATTCAAGGTGATTATTTGAGTTGGAATTTGAATTTTCTTTTTCTCCTGTTTGACTTCAAAATTCAAATCCTTTACACCTTAATTGACATCAAATTATTGCATATCTGTCTATTGGAAATTTATTTTTTAGACTACCGACATACGCGATATATCAATGTGGTGGCATGTCATCAACCCATGTCATCAATCCATAGTTTTTTCTTGTAATGTTAAGTTAAAGTGAATAAAATCTGGAAAGTATTTATCAAAGAGAGGGTTTTGTGTTTGGATAATTAGATACAAATGTTATTAAAATAAACAATATGCATATCATCACAATACTATGTCGAACGTTATATACTTATTGGGAATTTGTGTAGTTGGAATCAATTATTATCTTAAAAGAGAACGAGAAGTAATTAATCTTCTAATTTTTTGTAATTGATTTGTCACTTTAACAAGGAGTCAAGGAACAACATGCTGCACATACTATTTAAGAATTTACCAATAAATCTTTGCTCATATGTTCAAGTGACAAATTCTTAGGTTTTAGTATGAATTGATTCTTATAATCTGTAAGTCTATTAATTAGCTATTAAATGAAAAAATATATATATCTAAAGTTTATTCATTCTTAATGTAGGGATTTCTTGTAGGTTCGTATGGATTAACATGGGCCTTAAAAAATCCCAACAAGATATCTAAACTTGTAATATTAAACACTCCTTTGACAGCTTCATCTCCCATTCCAGGATTGTTTCAACAACTCAGGTTCAAATTCTGTGACAGTTAATTAAAATTATTTAAATACACTTTTTTATTTTAAATATGCATCCCCATTCAAACTTATTATACCTTTGAAACATGAGTAAATCAAATTTGCATCAAATATACAACACTAACAACCTAATTATTATGATCCTACTTATTTACAGAATTCCATTGCTTGGTGAATTCACTTGCCAAAATGCAATAATGGCTGAACGATTTATTGAAGCAGGTAGCGCGTACGTATCCAAGAGTCCATTTATGTACTATGAATTTATTTGAGTGTTTTAGAATGGGTAAATATACAGAAGTAAGATTGAGGGTGATCATTTAACTTTTATTAGACCAAGATAAGTTTTTTTTTTTGAAATATAAAACTTGTTTGATTGTCTTCCAATTGGGTTTGATGTTTATTAGGTGTATTTAATTTTTAAACTGCTATTTTTTATTTTATTTTTTATCAATGCTGTTTCGTGTGACAGCTATGTACTGAAAGTGGAAAAGGCTGATGTTTATCGGCTACCATATCTGAAAAGCAGTGGACCTGGATTTGGTTTGTAAATTTTCCCTCTTTTTTTTTTTAATCTAATGATTATTGGTTGGTGAAATATGATTACAAAGCCATACTATTACAATTAAATCTGAGTTTTATTAATAACTATGAAGAGGTTTTAACTTAAATGCATTTGAATACATTTGTACGATTTGCAAACCAGTTGACCCGTTTCTTTTCTAGTGATATCTTTTAGTTAAAAATATAAATGTATCAAAGTTATATATTTTTTTATAAATATTTTAGCTTTGCTTGAAACCGCCAAAAGAGCCAACTTTAAAGGAACTTCAAGCCAGATAGCTGATGGTTTTGCATCAGGGAGGTAAACTATATTTCAAAAATAAAAACATGATGGTTCTTTTTTTTAGGACAAAAACAATAATTTATTATGTATTTTTAAATTATACATAATTTTTTTTTTTGTGACAGGTGGGATACACCAATTTTAGTCGCGTGGGGTATATCAGACAAATATCTTCCTCAATCAATCGCAGAGGAGTTTAAAAAAGGAAACCCGTCTGCGGTGACTCTTAAATTAATCGAAGGTGCAGGTCATATGCCTCAAGAAGACTGGTAATGTGTTTTAAAATTCATCTAGCAAAAAAAAAAATTCATAATAAAAAATATTATGGTAAAGATGTTTGTTTATGTGGAAATGGGTCAATTTGGTTTGTATTGGTAACGGATTAAATGAGTAAAAAACAACTAATGGGTTTTAAAAAAGGCTTAAAATGTCGTAAATTATTTTACTTAAAAATACTATATACTTATTATTATTATATTATTAAACAAAATCACTTTATTAAAAAGATACTGTTTTGATGTTTATTTTAGTGCTTGTTAAACCAGTTTCTTTGCTGACTTGATAATCATGGTCGAAATCTGTATCTTTGAAGAAAAAATTCATGATATGGCAATAAAAAATATGAAAAGTACCGGATTTCTTCAAATTGTTGCTCAATTGTACACGTTGTCTGCCACATGAACAACGTTTTAAATTTTAGTTTTTTATTTAAATGTCAGCAATTTTATTGAAAAGATACACATGAACTGGGAAGCAAAAAGTGTTTGAATCAATTAGTAGAACACGATGGAATTTTGAATTCAAATTCAAAGTTGGAATAAATTCGATAATCTAGAGAAACTCAAATTTCAATTTGTTGAAAACACATGTTGGCGTATGTCTGACAGTAGATTAAATTTGTTTCAGGCCTGAGAAAGTTGTTGATGCTCTGAAATACTTCCTCTGATTATGAAACCTTGCTGAGGGCATTTCATAGATTGTTTTGTAAGGGAACACAGATTAGTATATATTGTATAGTGTTAGTTCTTTACATTTATTATTATATGTGATTTCTTATTGTAAATACAATTGACAGCTAATGAACCATCCATTCTGAAGCAAGTTACCCGGTTTAAGATCCAAACCATTTGGTTATCCATTTCAGAGTTTTGTCTAGCTTGAAACTTGAAAAACAGGTCATGTAAACCAAACCGACCGTTTAACTTGCTATTTTTTTGTAAGATTAATTAGCCGAGATAGTCCCCATGGTTTATTGGTGTTTCACTCTTGGTCCGTAGGTTTCATAAATACCTATATAGTCTCAAACTTTTGACCATTTGTAACACATACTATACGTGTTACAAGAAAGTTTGGTCAAACATATAAAAAGCCTGCGCAAAAGCAGGTTAATTTGTAACGGACCGAGAGTGAAATACCAACAAACAATAAGGACCATCTCAGTAATTTACTCTTTTTGTAATATATATGTATTATACATCATATTCGTAAATTACCTTTATCATTCTAACTTTTTATCACAAACTAATGATTTTAAAAGAAAAATTAAATATCAGTTCAAAGCGCCAAATGAAACCATCAAACTAGCTGATCTAGTTCACCCACCCAACCCCTCCAGTTTGGTTTTGTTTTTTCAAAGCTGTAATTAGCGGTTCGACCTTGATATTAATGAAAATTAGCAAACCCCATAAACTGGTTTCACAACTTTTAAAACAGAAACGGAAAACTGGTCCTCCATGTTACAAAAACAAGATTACAATGTCAGATACAAGTTCGTTAGCAGCATCGCACAACTGTTACAAAAAATAATAAGGGTTAACAGCTGACCGTTGCCTTTTCCAAGAAACGTGGTTAAAAGGACTATTTTGCCCTCTTCCTAGTCGGCCTACCGGTCTGCACTTTCTTAACAACCACCTCTTTTCCTTTCACCTCATCCTCATTGCTCTCACTTTCCTTTGACTTGTTTCTTGCAGTTGACTTTTTATTTCCAGAACTACCCTTTGACTTGGCAGGTTTTTTATCATTATCATCATCATCACTTGTGTCGGGTTTGCGTTTTGCAGGAGGCTTCTTCGCTTTACTTTGGGTTGGTTTCTTCCCTCCTTTTGGTTTAATAACTTCTTCATCCTCACTTTCTGCTTCATCATTCTTCTTCTTACTAATAGACTTTTTCTGTGGTTTGACCACCGCTTTGACTGCTTGATCTCCACTTATCTTTTGTAACTCAGGTACGTATGCAGTTGTCTATCAAAAAATAAATTAAATTAAAAAATATATATTTAATCTTTAAAAAGTAAAACCAGTTTAGAATAAGCATACCCTGCCTCCAGCACTGATAAACTCGATCGTCTTTCCTGCCAAATCAAACTTTTTGTTTCAGACAATATGATATCTAAACATTAATGATGTGTTAATTATGATTAGGAAAAGAAAATTATGGGTTGTATGCCTAAAACAATAACTCTGTGCAAGTTTCAACCCACTCGACCTCGTTTAGGTTAACTTTTTTATTAATCGGGTTAACCCGAATCACAAATAAACGCACAGTTTTAGAGTCAAACCATCAACAAAAGCTTTTCCAGGCTTCTTTTCTCTGGAATGGAAAATCCAGTTATTAGGAAATTGGGTACTATCAGCCCCGACTTCAACCGCTTGCTCGATGACCTGTAAATATCATATGACACGCGTTTGTCAAAATACGATCTAACCGTTAATTTTTCCAGGTTTTTTGCCCCATCTAGAATGAAATAACCAATCAACTGGAAAACGACTGCAGTCAGCATCAACTTCAACTGAATGCTGAATTACCTACAAATATTATCCTCCATACTCACTCTAAACTACATAGGTTTAATGAGCGGCTCAACTTCAAAACAAAAAAATTATTTACTGTTGTTTGATCCATTTCTACACTAATTAGTGTGAAATGCCAAACAAAAAAATTGAAATTGTTATTATTATTAGTATTAGTATTATTATTATCCTCCATGTTTAACCTTGAAAATAAAACTAAGTCCAAATTTATATACTTTTACTTTATACAGTTATCATATCTAAGGGCACTCACGGTAGGATATATCTATATCCATCTCCATCTATAAAATTTAAATATTTTTTCTGTTTTTCATCTACATTAGAGTCTCCATCTCTATAACTTTTTATGAGTTTGTAAGAGACAGAAAAAACAATAAGAAACTTGTTTGTAAGTGAAATAAAGAAAAGTCATATTTAGTTATATTATAAAGATTGACATAGATAAAATGCTCTGAATAGTTTATATAACTGCTACATAAATTACATAACAGTAATAATCTTATATAAAAAATATATTTTATCATAAATTTCTCACCAACACCTTTACATTGAAATCAAGAGTCATATTTATGGTACTCTTATTATATTTTACATTAAAAAAAAGATTGTGTACACATTTGAGCAAACAAAGATTGTAACCATATCCTGAAAATATCCCTTTTAGTTTTTCCAATAATGTAGTGTAAGATTATAGTTTGCACAATGGATATGCTTTGACACTAAATCTCTAGACTTTTACCTGATCAACCTTTTAAAAAAACATAACCCAATGGATCCACTTATAAGTTAACGGGTCGAATTTGCCAACTTTTTATTTAAGAAATTAAAAAAATAAAGCCGAAAATATTTGTTTGCGCACCTCTTTAAGGGACTTGTGCAATGCTGCACATCCTTCTTTAGGAATGCTGGCAGCACTCTGTAGTGGATGAATTTTTGCCTAAAAATATATTATTTAACAAAAAACATTCATTTGAAACACCATAACTTTAAATGATCACAGAAATAAGAAACATGCAACAAATGCAGATACATGCATAACAACATTATTTTAAAACAGCATAACTTTATATTAACCCAGCCCATAAATAAAAAAAATAATCCACAATTTGCCTCATCTGACGCTATTCTGTCTTTGGGTGACCAATTAATATTCCATGTTTGACCCGTTAGAGATGAAACATAACCCAATTGACCCATACATAAGTTAGCTGGTTAATTTAGTCATCTCTTAAATAGCACTAAAACAGAATAAAGTATATTTTGCGAATAAAAATATAAACTTTAGCATGCAAAAAAGGTGACCTGATATAACACTTCATCAGCAATCCAATTGCCAACACCTGAGATAAAGCTCTGCGAAAACAAAAAACCATAATTATATTTTTAATGTCATTAAATGTAGGAACTACATGACTCGAAGTAACCTGATCGAGTAATAGAGCCTTTATAGCAATCTTCTTCTTGCTTAATGCTTTAAAAAGCTCATCTTCCGACATCGCCTCCGATAACGCATCTGGACCAAGTTCAGATATTGGAGGCACAATAGCCGGCTGTCATTAAAAGTATTAAAATTCAACCTTTTTAACAAGTAACCATTCATAATCTTTTTTTATATATCACCACAAGCCGTAAATTTAACCAATTTAAGATGCGTTTAGGGTTTAGGTTTTAGGATTTAGGATGACTTAATGTTCACCAATTTTGAGGTGCACCGCAAGGTTTATCTTTTAGCGTTTATATATCAAAACGACCCTTATATACACAAAAGTGATATATGTGTAACTAGTATCATCATACATTCATAAGTAAGCGGACTTTAGCAAATCGCCTTTTGTCAGTAAAGGATAGCTCCAAACCATCATCTAGCTGGTATTAAAAATCAAACAAGTGATTAAAGAGAGAACAAATATCAACATCTTCCAAGAGTAATATAACCATTAAAAAGATTGCAATAAAATAAAATTAAGTGTTCAAAAAATGAGGAATTCAGTCTTACTTCTATAAAAACCTTGGAATATTTAGAAGGCCACTCATCTGTATCATTGACTGCAGACCTGTAGGCAAACCGATATAGGAATCAACAAAATTGACAAATCTGGTTTGCATAATCATCATTTTTGGAGTAAACTAATGACATTCAAGAACTAAATAATTCAAACTTTGTCCCGAACCAGTGTTCTTCATTGTTTTGATCCATTTGAACTCATGAAATGACGTTTTTACAAGCAAGCGTTAATTGTTTATATGACAAAAACAATTTCATACCTTTTATACTTCGTTACAGCAACACCTTTAATATATACAGCACCTGCCATTCCTGAAACACAGGAAACAACCACAAAGATGTAAGCAATCAACAATCAACCGGCCGGAAAACTGAGTTGTATGCAACCAAATTACACCGGCAAATCGGCAATTCATACACCTCGTTGATACCAATGCGCTTGTGAAAGTGTAAGTTAAAATGTAGAAAATGAGAAAACATTTAGTTATCGTATCTAGGGTTTGTAAAAATGGCGGGCGAATTTACTTACCGAACTGAAAAGACGGAAAGGGAGGAGAATCGAGCTGGATCCACATGTTCTTCCCCTTGCGGTGAGCTCCGACGATTGTTTTTCCGGTGATTGAGGCTTCGAAGTCGGAACGTGAAACACCGTAGATGACCTTAGAATCATCTGCAACCACAGATCGCTTAATCTTCTTTCCGATACAGTTTTCTGCAATGGCTCTTCGAGCAGCTTCCACCTCTGGAAGCTCCGGCATTGTTAATGGCGATTCGCGCGCTTTTTTGCCGTAGGGGATTGTGTCACACTGGTTTTTGCTTTTTAGTAGAAACGAAGCTACTATCGGTTATAAAAAGGTTTTTGGGTGCTGCTAACCGCAACCCCTTTATCTTTTCAACACCCGGCTCCTACGAGGCCCGCATCCCATTTAAATTTTATTTTATTTTTTTCGTTTTTTTTATTTTTTTGATTTTTTTTTGTTTTTTTATAATAGTTATTTGATTCGATGTAATATTCCGCGGGTCGTACGGTTGAATTATTTGATTCGATGTAATATTCTGCGGGTCGTACGGTTAAATTATTTGATACGATGTAATATTCCCTTGAAAATTCCTATATAAACGATCGTTTTTCATATAGTTTTTCATTCGATTCAATTCAATTCAATACATTTAGTTGAATATTAACGCGAAATTAGTTTTGAAAATGTCTTGGTGGAACAATATTTTTCCTTCCGACAACGACAACAACGAAGGCTATGATTATTCTAGTAGTCAAGGTTATCCGAACTATAACGACAACAATGAAGGTTACGGTTATTCCGGAAGTCAAGGTTATCCTATTCACAGTAACGCCTCGTTTTCCAGTAATACTGTCAACCTTGACTCTTATGGTACTGGTAACGAAGGTTACGGTTATTCCGGTAATATTGACAATAACGCCTCATTTTCCGGTAATACTGGTAACGACTACGGTTATGAAGGCGGCAACGACAACGTAACCTTGTTAGAATCTTGTTAGAAATCCAAAAAAAAATTTGTTACCAAAAGGTCATAGTAAAAGGACCAAAATTGTTAAAAAATCTTGTTAGAAATAAAAAAAAAAAATTTAAAGAATTGAAAAAAATTTGAAAAAATTTGAATTTATTAACAAGATTTATTCTATATAAGAGACCGTCAAGTCTCATTTGAACTACCAAAACACAACTACTCTCGAGAAACTCTCTGATCTTCGCTTGTTCTTCGAGCATTTCACTCAATTCTCTTCGGGTTCGTCTAAAGGTAACTATTCGATCTTTTTTTTTACTGTTTTTTCGCGTTTGATCTGAATTTTGTTACCAAAATTGTAAGAATCTTGTTAAAATCTTGTTAGAAATAAAATAAAAATAAAAAATAAAAAAATTATGGCATACGGCCGTAGGGGGTGCCTACGGGCCGTAACGGGCCGTAGACCCCCCTACGGGCCGTATGCCATCAATTTTTTATTTTTTATTTTTTTTATTTGTTTATCTGTTTTTGAGCCCTGTTTTTTTACAGAAAATGTCACGACGTAGACGTCAGAGAGTACATGATGATCGTGAAGAGGATGTCGATGACATACTGAGTCCCCATCCACATCTTCAGTTCCCTAGGGAAACTGAAGATCGGGCCCGTCTCGCCCGCTTCATTACTCGACCGATCGGTTCTAGCCGTACTATCGATTGGCGCGTGCTTCACCTGCTCGGTGACAAAAGATAGGGCTGAGGCGTTGATTGGTACAGAAAATCAGACACCGTGCGTGGCGGATGTTTGATCTGGGATACAATCCCGCGCACAGGGAGTTGACCCTGGAGTTTCTTTCTACTTTCAGATTCAATCCCCCGCCACAAACCGCAAATTCGACAGTCGATACACAGACACACATCGCAGTCAAATTCGCTCTTTGTGGCCACCGCTACGACCTTACTTTTGCCCAGTGGGCTGTTGCATTGGGGTTTTACACGGTCACAGAGACCTTCCACGAGCATTTTTTTGTGGATGAGGACCTCGAGTCGGAACCCGCGCAGGTTCGGGCGTGGTTTTCAACGATTGGGGTTCCACCAGCTACTCCCCCGATTCGGTCTAGAGATATTACAGATCCATTACACCGGTACGTGCATCGGGCCCTTACGGGAACGATTACCGGCCGTAAGGATACTACTGAGCAGGTCACTCACCATGACCTTTTCTTTTTGAGGGGACTGATTACACCCCGGAGGGTGAATCTGGCGTGGTCTATGGGGAGTTACTTTCAACGTCTACTCTCGGTACGAAATCTTAAGCATTTAATTTTGTTTTTATTGTTCTTATCAACTGTTATTAATTTACAATTTGGTTTTATTTTCAGGCTACCGGCCCCATCGTGTGTGGGGCTTACATTACAGTTCTGGCGAGGAATCTGGGTTTGTATACGCCAGAACTTATTGCATCGCAGTCCGATACCGTTTATGGGAGACTACTTTCAGAGGCTGCGGTAAAGCAGATGAAAATGGCCCAAGAGATTAATGGGCGCCTGGAGTGGGTCGTTAAGGTCAATGGCCAGTTACAGCGGTGGTTCCCAGGAGGTCAGGGCCACGCTCAGCACCGTCCAGGCCCGAGCCACGCTCATCACTCTACACAGGCTCATATGGGAGGTCAGGGCCACGCTCACCACCCTCCGCAGGGCAGGACTATTATCCCGCAGGCACCACCGACCATCGAGTACATGTTTGAGTCGCTTAATCTTCAGAGAGAGGCTACTCATCTTCAGCGACAGAGTCATGAGATGAATCGATGGGTGATGGACCACCATTACGATTGGATGGTCAGCCAGGGGTACCAAATCGGTCGTCCTCGTCCAGATTTACCTCCTTATTCACCGACAGTATTCCGACACCCGCACGAAGAGTCCTCGGATGAGGATTAGAAGATTTTTTTTTAGATAAACCAAACAATTTGATCTGTATTATTACGGTTTTATTTGAAGTAATTTGAATGCTTGATTTAATGGTAATTGCTTAATTTTATCTTTAACTGTGTCTCTTATCATGCGTGATTATTTTATTCTTTATTTGCCTCTCTTATCATGTTTAATGTAGGATAATAACGTTGTTAAAATCATTCGGGACATAAATGCGCAACAAACCGCTATTTCACGGGGCGATTACCAATTAAAATAAAATAGAAAAAAAATAAAAAAATTTGACCCCCTACGAGGCCATAAGGGGGGGTCGGTCAAAGGGGGGTCGGGATAGCGGGATCCTTTTTAATCTGGTTATTATTATTCACTCACGTGCTCTATAATATAATACGATCTTATTACGCAGTTCTTGCTATTTAGGTTTCAATTAACGCCAGACTTATCGACACCTAACCACAATCTCTGCTTCAACGACAGCTGAGTTCTTACCACAACAATGGCGGCCTCAATGCAGCTCATCAACCTCAAACCCTTTCGATTGCATTCAACCTCTGTTCCCAAACATCATTCAAAACCATTCGCAGTCCGTTGCTCCGTCACCACCAAAAGCTACAACATTACCCTGCTTCCCGGCGATGGAATCGGTCCCGAAGTCATCTCCGTCGCCAAGAACGTTCTCAATCTTGCCGGTTCACTCGAAGGTATGCATTCATATGTTAGATTCCTTGATTCAGCTGTTAATCAAATCCGTATTTCATTAAACTCTGGTATGATTTTTTAGGGATTGAATTCAAGTTCAAGGAGATGCCTATGGGAGGAGCTGCTTTGGATTTGACCGGAGTTCCTTTACCGGAGGAAACACTCACCACCGCCCAACAATCGGATGCTGTTCTTCTTGGTGCTATTGGCGGGTGAAAATCATTCTATCATTTTGATTTTGAATATGCATAAACATCTTTACATAGTTTACAATGAGAGGATTAATATGAACTGGATTCATATGTTTTTTGGAGTTCCTTGGTGTTTTGAAATCGTAATTGAGGTTTTGATCAATGGTTGTGAAGGTATAAGTGGGATAAAAACGAGAAACATTTGAAACCAGAAACTGGATTGCTTCAACTTCGTGCAGGTCTTAAAGTTTTTGCAAATTTGAGGCCTGCATCTGTTTTGCCACAGGTATGCTATTGCTTATCATACTCATTGAAATAAATTTGATTCGTTTTTTAGATTGATAAAAGCTAGGATTGTTTTGGTTTTCTTTATTAGTTATAAATAGGATTTTTATTTAATATTGGATGCATAATAATGCCCGTGTTAGTTTGTTTTAAGTTTTTAGAGGAATAATAAGAGTTAGATCATGCAGAAGTTGCATTTGTATATCATAAAGTCTGTTGTCACTCAATAACCAAAACAAACTACCCATGGATCATGTCTAGTTTACTCTTTATAATATTTATTATTCTCTAAACACCAAGATTAATAATTTAAATGAAGTTAAGGTCCCCATATGTCACATGTATCAAAGTCGAATAATATTTACTCTGGAAGATTAAAATAGATTAATTACATCAACAACCCGTGATACTTTTAAGTTTGGATCAACTCTCAAACTCCAAAACAATCTACACAAAATACATGGTACTTAATAACTACTAAAAGCTACAAATTAAACATGATGGTGTAACGCGAAGGAGTGTTCATGGCTGAAATTGTCATCCAAATTGTACTTAGAGATTTTATTGTTCATCGTTGCAAATTAATAATGATTTATATTTCCAAATTAACCGCTGTTGTTATTTTGATAGCTGACACTTTGATTTGATTCATCTTTTCACCATTTCAGTTGGTGGATGCTTCGACTTTGAAGAAAGAAGTTGCTGAAGGTGTTGACTTGATGGTTGTAAGGGAACTTACAGGAGGTGAGTGTAACATTTTAATACATTTCTCTTTAAGTGGTATTTGTCTATTTTAATCATGTTTCCACTTTTGTGAATCAATTTCTCAAATATTTTCATAGCTGAATCTAATTTGTAAAAAAAAACATTAGTGGTTGTAGAAAAAGTTGGAAGGGTAAAAAGACTGTTTAAGTAGCTAAAAAACAAGACTATGTTTTCTGTAACAAGGAATATATTATATTGAAAAAATATTTAAATTTGATTTTGTTAAATTCTCTAATATGAATATTATTAGCAATTAAATTTAAATAATTTTTAGTTACGATATGCCTTACCAACTATGTATTTATGTAAGGTATCTACTTTGGAAAACCAAGGGGATTTGGAACCAATGAAAATGGTGAGGAGATTGGGTTCAACACTGAGGTTTATGCAGCATATGAGGTTACTTTTTTCTCTCCTCACATTTCAAATATTATTAATATTAAATAAATCAAATGAGATAAATTATTTTTAACTCTTTATCTTGCTTTCATGATTCATCCCACTCAGATTGACCGCATTGCTCGCATAGCATTTGAGACAGCTCGTAAGCGCAGTGGCAAACTTTGTTCTGTTGACAAAGCAAATGTCCTCGAGGTACTGATATTCTTTTTTTAATAATTTCTTTTACATTTATTTTCATATTTTGCAAATTAGTCCCTTTTTTTTATATATGTTTTTGGGTATGATTAAATAGGCATCAATGTTTTGGAGAAAAAGAGTAATAGCAATAGCTGAAGAATACCCTGATGTTGAACTCACCCACATGTATGTTGACAATGCAGCAATGCAGCTTGTTAGAAATCCAAAACAGGTAATTTTATTTTACGGGTCAAAAAGGGTATATGGTTGATTCGACCCAATACACTTTTTATCTGATGGATTAAATCTTTTTGTTAAAAAAAAAGAGCCAATTTCACAAATGGTACGTGTTGTTTGTGGAAAATAACCGATCTTGTTACTACGGGTTTGAAGGTGAAATGACCATTTTACCGTTTGACTAGTCAAAGTCAAAGGGTGAAAAGTCTCAGGTATTCTGGTCATTTCACTCTACTTTAACAAACACGTTAATGGAAGTCGGCTTTATTACTCAAACTCGTTACAAAATTGAAAGCATAGAACCAAACCTGTTACTTTCCGCAAACCGCATATACCATTGGTGTAATTAACTCTAAAAAAATTAGAAGCTTTTAATAAAATCAAAGATTTGGGTCAAGATTTTGAGATTTGGCAGTTGCAAATCTTTACGTTTTCAAGTCTAGTTATGAGTTTGTATTTAATGTGTAGATTGGTTAACTTTTTTAACTCAGTATTTTTGTGTGAAAACTGACCCAATTTTTTTTTTTATTTAGCAGCCAATTAATACAAACTTCTTTTAAACCTTTTTACGAGTTTGACCCGTTATAGATAAAAATAACCTGGGTAGAAATGCTCATGAGTCAAAATTACCAATCTCTAGTTATTGTATTTGTGTTCACATACAAATGGAAATTGAATTCTTTAACTCATGGTATCTTCATTTATTTGCAGTTTGACACAATAGTTACAAACAACATATTTGGTGATATTTTGTCAGATGAGGCATCAATGATCACTGGAAGTATTGGGATGCTTCCTTCTGCTAGTCTTGGAGAATCAGTATTTTCATCTAATTTATTTATTAATCTTTTTTAATTTATAAATATGAACACTCAAACACTAAATTGCT
Source organism: Stevia rebaudiana (assembly GCA_009936405.2). Taxonomy (NCBI): domain Eukaryota; kingdom Viridiplantae; phylum Streptophyta; class Magnoliopsida; order Asterales; family Asteraceae; genus Stevia; species Stevia rebaudiana. The sequence goes on from WOUH02000017.1 coordinate 538,577, forward strand.
TAAAATATCTTGTTTACTTTTTGTATATTCTGTGTAGGGACCCGGACTATTTGAACCCATTCATGGTTCGGCTCCTGATATTGCTGGACAGGTGTTTAAATTTTTACATTTTGTTATATATTTTTGAGTTAATTAAACAGATGGTCCCTGTAGTTTGCAAAAAATAATGTTTGGTACTAAGGTTTAACTTTAAAGTAAGTGGTTCAAATTTTATGCTTTTAAACTTTGTAACATCATCATCATCATCGTACTCAGTATATCCCACCTAAAGGTAGGGTCTGAGGGGGGTAAGATGGAGACAAGCCTTA
>WOUH02000017.1:538984-550728 GCA_009936405.2 Stevia rebaudiana
TGTATCCCCCACCGGCGCTCTAACTCTCGTCTTAGCATCGCCATATGTATCTCTAATTAACTCAATGTACTTCCATGAGATATCTCTACTCTGCAGAGTATCCCACATCACCTGTCTTGGTCGTTGTTATAAATGAAATTCAAATGTTTCTTACTCATGGATTCACGATCAAATGTCTTTTATTACATATACAATAAAAAAGTTATTTTAAAGAATTATTAATTTAGAAGAATAGTTTTTTTTCTTAAATTTCACACTCAAGTACACATACCAATATGATTTTCAAAATTTACACATGTATCACGTGACATATTATTGAGCATTCCGCTTAGCGCTAAACTTTATTACTGTATGTGCTTAAGGCTCACTATGGTAACCAAGGCCAATCTCAAGAAGCAAATTTTTTTTTGAGAATTCGTGCTAGAAAAAATAAATGTCCCCCTAGAAAGAACTCAAGTGTTTAATAGACATAATTTTTAATGGTCTTAAACTTGAAGGGTATAAATGAAAGTGTGTTTAAACTTTAATGGCTTAAAGTAATCAATATTATATGCTTTATCTATAAATAACTATATATATAAAATATAACTTGTTTTTCGAAAATCTCAGGCTGCCAAAAAACCGGGCTCGCCTCACCCTCTTTCAGGGCCGCCTCTGATGGTAACCATTAGACATACTCATTGTATTGGTCTTTTATGCGAACAATGGTGCGGTTTTAACTTGAATAGTCTAAGGATTTCAAGTATTTGTTCTCGTTGTCGATTAATGTAAATGGCATCTCGTGTATGACCTTTTATTGAGTATAAAATGTATGTTGTGCTTTAAAAAAAGACAGTTTATTAGCTTTATAAATTTATGAACGTGTACCATACGGATTGAATTAGTCGAAGTCATGTACTTTTACCATTTATTAGTTTTTTCTTATTTATATATGTATGACACTTCTAAAACTTGAGGTGATACATTCTAAACTTTTCTTTAGGATTACAAATGGTGTGAGTGATGCTAGCTTATGGATTTATTCCCAAGCTATATGCATTTGAATTTCATATTATTAGGGAAGTTAAAGGTAGGTGCCTTTGTAGTAATGAGACTTGGATTGGCACGTGGTGTCGTTGATCAACTCATGGAGTTTGCTTGGTCACACTTTGATCTATTTAGAAGTGGATAATTATAATCCTATATGCGGCTTTAGTCACACATAGTGATATTTTCTGATCATAAAAGACTATTATTGCTCGAATTATATCCTTCGTAAACCCTCTCTTGTAGTGTAAACGTGTTAAAACTCGTCACCATCAATCCAACTCTTTTTTCTTTGTAACATCATTATTACACATGTATAACATTTTTTATGCATATGTATAAATTCACATGCATTCGAAACTTATCACATATGTAACTGGTACTTTTTAGTCGAATATTACAAATGTTTTGGCTGCAAAGATCACGTGTTAGTTTCTCAACACATTAACATCAAAGATTAAAATTTTGTACATGTATAATATAATTTTCAAAAAGATAAATAATATCTTTGGAATACGGGTTTAAATTTTAGGATAAGAGTTTACAATATACACCCTGTTATTGCTTCACTCAAGTAAAGGGTATAATTATAAATTTGCATGACAGTTTTTTCCCATTACCAAATAAAACATTCACTTTACTTCGCCTTTTTTTTATAAAACGGTTATCTTGTTAAATCGTCAAACTCAGTTTCTATTGTAGTCAACACGAACATGCAAAGACTATTAAACTCATGCATGCTATATGTTTCTTTAGTTTCTCTACAATGTGAAAAGGTGAAGTCAAAGCTAATTATTATCCACTTCGCAGCCATTGAACTTGTAGATTGCTTTTATTATGCCTACAATCCGTTATATTGCTCATGGGCTTTTACTAATTTCAAAATTATTTTCGGTAAAAGGTCAAAAGGGAAAGATGCCCACATTTATTTTTTTGGTCCAAACTTAAAAATGATATAAAAGGTGGTCCATTTTGCCCCTAAATGGGGACTCATTTTATCTAGACATGTGGGCTTGTGTTGGACCATTGTGAAATACTCCAATTGCATTACTAGAGAATGCATGATTCGTGAAACTTCCCATGCAACTGTATATGAGGGAGGGGCCAAAGAATCTAGCTTTAAATTACTTGAAGATAACCTTATAACAAAACCAACGAAATTTGGGCGCAAACAATGTCTCATTGATAATATTTAGAGTAGTATAAAATTTTAGTTATAAACTATAAATTTATGTAACTCAAAATTTACTTTTACTTTAATGTAACAAACTTACTACTTATAACCTTTATGCTTTCTTCTCAGTCACAGTCTATAACTTTAAGACCTAAAGCAACCATATATCATCAAATAATAAGAGAAAATTGTTGAAATAGACATTTTGATACATATTTTATCTAAATTTTCACCGTAGGCTAAGCCGACGGAGCCTACAGCTAGCCAGCTAAACAGGTGGCTCGAACTTATGGCTAGGCGCGAAGCCAATTTGATGTGGACGGCTGGATAGTGTAGGCTAAGCCTATGAATCCGGTGATTTAGCCTACGCTTTAAACCATCGGCTAAATGAAGGATTTAAACCTACGAAACAGGACATGTGTCTGTTTCTTATTGGTCGGCATGTGCGACCAAAATGGGACTAGGTAGTCAAACTGGTTTTCGGCCTACATAATCTGTCGGCTAAGAGGCGCCGGCTTAGCCTACAAGGGGTACGTGGTAACTTCCTATTTGCGTTGGCCATAAATCCTTAGGCTGGAAAACAATGTCTTTTTGATAATAATATAGGTCAAAATGTCTATTTTGGCAATTTTCCTAAATAATAGTACACTGCACAACGTTCAAAAGAATTTACGACTAGGACTTTCATTCGAAACCCCCTCTAAACATATTCATCCCAAAGACGATTGCAAAGTATAAAACAAGTTCAACTTATAAGCAAACCCAGCTACAACCTAATCCAAAACATTAATTCAAATTCTAATCCAGCTCACACATACATAAACTTAAAATCACACATGAGAGAAAAATTTTCAACTGAATAACACAACCCTAGTCCCCGGCCTTTGGAGGGGTGGGGTGGGGTGCTGATGAGTGATGACAAAGACAGGGTGTGTGCTTCATGCACAAATAAGTTTTTGCTGATTATTGAATCATTTCTAACAATTTTGATGGAAAATGGATGTTGTTAATATTATTGGGATTAAAAACGATATAAAAATATCCATGAGGACTACAATCGATAATAAATCAAAGACTAGTCTAAATCAAACAATGGTTTCACGTTGAATTTTTTTTATACTAAATGGTAAAAAAAATAAAAGTTTTATCAACCGGATAATTTTTTAAACGAATAGATTGCAGTTTTCGTCCCCGAAGTTGGTATAGACATGCAAATTCAGTTTACCCTTAACAGTTCCCGACCCTGAAGTTTCCATTTTTAATAGTTTTTGTCACTGAGTCTACTTTTCGTCCACATTTGCGTCTACTTATCTAGGTGTTCTAATGAGTAAAAACATGCAAAGTTGACCAAAATGCGCCTCTCGTGAGGGTACGTGATGGGTTCTAACGGAATTGTATAAACAAAAAATAGACCCAAGGACGAAAACTACAAAGAGTTGAAACCTCAGGGAGTCGTCACTGAGTCTATTTTTTCGTCCACACTCCCGTTTACTTTTCTAGGTGTTCTAATGAGTAAAAACACACAATATTGACCAAAATGCCCCTCTAGTGAGTGGTACGTGACGGGTTTTAACGGAAGTGTAGACAAAAATTAGACCCAAGGACAAAAACTGCAAAGAGTTGAAACCTCAGGGATAAAAACTATTAATGGTGGACTAAAAGTGCATGTTTATACAAACTTTAGGGACAAAAATTGCAAGTAACTCCTTTTTTAAATTCATTGCATATAATGAACTAAGTGACCCTTATAATTTCAAAATACATATTATCATGCGATACGCCTTCAAAAAATCTGTTTGGATTGAATAGTAAAACATTTTTTTTTTTTTTTTTTGAATGGCAATAGTAAAACACTTGTTGAAAAATAACGAAATGATAAATAAAATATTAAAATAAATGAACTATAACTGTTTATTGAGTAGACTTGTAAGATTTATGTGACATTACTCAAACACATACATGTATCTCTATAATAGATAAATAGATTTCTCCACGACTTGTTGGACATTTCAGTTTAGTCTACAAAAATTAATTAGAGTCAAACGACGACTTTTAATGGATAGTAATTTCAAAACAATTAATATATCGCCACTTTGCCATGTTCAACGATTGAAGGGGGAGTCTAGTGGGTTCGGGACCAAATATTGACTGTGTAGGGGTAGATGCCCCCATTAGTGGGAACCTACCTTTATTCCAAACATTAGGCCCTTGGTGTCTTTGTCGACCACGTGTTATATGTGTTATATGATTGGTTAGGGTTAGGGAGGGTGAATCCGTCTATCCAACTAGCTCGTGGCTTGAATCTTGTTCGGAAGACGCATGAGAAAATTAAAACTCGCTTGAAATTGGCTTGGTTTGTAAACGAGATAAGTTCAAGTCAAGGTCAGCTCGATTAATTCAACCTTGACTTTAACATTATATAGGCCAAGTAAGACATCAATCTAACTAGGTTACAACAAGCTAAACCGTTTTTTCTCAAACAAAGCGAGACCAAGCATGAGCAAGTTTCGAACTTAAGTTCCCAGCTTAGTTGAACATTCGAGGCGTCTCGAGTTATTTAGATTTGAAATTCAAGCTTGAGCTCGACTATTTAATTAAGTGCGACAAGCAGAACACAACACATTTAATCAAATGCGTCAAGCCGAACACAATCCATCTACATAATATATTTAATATGACAACCCAAAACATTATTATTTTCATGTCATGTTCAAATATGTGTCAAGAATTGTTACTCTTACATATAACTACATATGTCAGGAAACGAATAGATGTATTTATCATTGAATTATATTAGAAACTCATGTATTAGTTCAAGGTGTTAAATAAAGTAAATATTAAATAGTGTCAACTTTGAAATATTGAATAAAAGGTAACATTAAAAATGATTCAATAATATTACATGAGTAACAAATATAATACAAAGGATTGTGAGGACTAAATAAGATATGTAGGAAAGAAACCTTTGACTACAAACTATGACATATGACACAAACATCTAATTCTGACAATAACTTACCTTGCAAACACAAGGAAAAACCATTCATCTCACTGCAAGTGGGGGTATTTTACAATCAGACTCGGGCATGAAAATTAGTTAGGGGTTCTGAAACAAATTGATTCAACAAGTAGAGAATATGGAAAAGTAGAGTGAGAATTTGTGCTCAATGTGAATCTACCTTCTGATATTTTTGGAGTATCTAATATCTATAGTGGAGTCGATCCTCGGATTCTGAGGTGTAAACGTGGGAGATCTACACCCTTCCTCTTCGAGGGGTATTATCTGCTGCTCCTTGATCTACAATGTACAACACAAAGTTGAGAATTCAAGATACAATACACACGACTAATGTATTAGAGTTAGCATTGTATCAATTGAGTGTGCGCCCTTGTAAAAACTATATTTATTATGATGTATCAAAGTCGGTATAGTGTTGATTGAGTGTGCACCTTACACCACTTTATTTGTATATACATATAGTAAAGGGTTAAATTAAAGTAACAATTTAGCTTAGGTATATTTTGCCGTTTTATTTTGCATGCGGTGCGTTTTGTTTCGCCCTTGATGCATTTTGGTTTTTGCTTGCTTTTCTCCTAGTGGCTTTCTATAACTTTTAGGCTAAATCTTCCTTTTTTCGTAACTCTCCTCTGTCTCTCTCTATATATATTCTAACTCATTTAGCCAAGTAACTATATCAAAACTAAAATAGTCTTGATTAAAAAAGATAGGTTTTAGCAGTGTTGTAAAAATCAGCCTACGCGGCCGCCTAGGTGCTAGACGGCCTCTAGGCGCCTCGATTTTGGCATAGGCGGCTGTCTAGGCGCTAGGCGGGTTTAAGCGGTCCTAGACGGGTCTAGGCGGACCTAAGCGGCCAGAAATCGGTCAAAATCCCAAAAAATCATTCAAAATTGGTCAAAATTTGGTCAAAATTGGTCAAATTTTGGTCAAACTTGGTCAAATTTTGGTCAAAGTTGGTCAAATTTTGGGTAAAATCAATCAAAATTGGCTAAAATCTATTAAAATTGGTCAAAATCCTCAAGTATTTATAAAAATATAACTATTTTTATATATTTTATATAAATTTTGTATATATATATACTAATATCTATATATAATTTTAATAAATTACATATAAAATTCCAATTCGCCTAGTTCCGATCAATCCCGATTAATCTCTAGGCGGTACTTCACCACCTAGGTAGCGCCTAGCGCTTTCTGCAATCTTGCAGAAAAGAATAAATTTGACCAGAAAAAGTCAATGTGATAGCAGGTAATCTTGCGTTGGGTCAGACTGGGTTGGTCCATTTGACCCATTAGATGCAAATAATAACCCAATTTAAATGGTCCACTCTTATATGTATATTGGAAACACAATTAATAGACATGGTCCACTCTTAAATTTTGTAATATCCATTGTATGGTCCACTCTTAAATTTTGGTTTGTTTGGACTTAATGCTATGTGTATGGTCGTGCAATTAAATTTCTATGCAATGAAAATTTGAAGGGGAGTTGTATTAGACTATGCGTAGTGGAGACGGGGTGGTGGGGGTGTGAGTGATGATGAGTCAGTGCCACGCAGGAGAGAGAGTGAGTTTGGAAATGGGTGTAATGAGTGAGTGATGGCGAGAGAGATGAGTAAAAAATAGGACGTTGTAGTGCTATTTTCTGATTGGTTGAAATATAAAAAAAAAAATAAAAAAAATACACACTTAAGCCCCCACGCCCGTGATGCAGCCCACGCTCACCCCCTACACGCCCCCCATCACGCCCCCATGTTTTGGTGTTTGGGGCGTTAAAGCCCCCCACCACCCCCTAACACGCCCCATTACGTATGGTCTTATGCTCTACAAACAGCAAACTCAATTTATATTCAAAGTTAGAATATGGTATTTTTAAACATAATGTATTGAAATTCTATAATTTTTTTGTATCTAACCCAATGTATCACACATGTATTAACCCTAGTAAGGTACTAAGTTTAAAAAGAGGAAAGCTCTACCTAATAGTAACCTTTGTTCACGATTCAATTTGTATTATCATGGAACCAAGTTTTTCCCAACACACGTTATTTTAATCGTCCTTTTGATCTATCACGTTTTCCATTTTATTGAAGTAAGTTTTCGCATAATTCGTTAAAAAGGTTGTGTTAGCCCATGATGTTTCAAACAAAAAACGCGACATAACACATATGCAACACGAACAAACATATATCGAACACTAAGTTTATTAAACAAAATAAAACAAATAAACATAAAAATCCAAAACAGAAAATCTTTAACATTAATCAGATTTGTGGTTTAGAGGGACAAATCAGCTAAATCAAAGGTTCTTTCAACTGCTTTGACCCATGAAGCCACCTTCTTCTCCCTTAATTCTTCAACTAAAACCGGATTAAAAGTAGTATCTTTCTTCATTCTCCCACCGTTTGAAAATATTTCATCTTTTGTCCAAACGCCAACCGCTAAACCAGCTGCATAGGCGGCACCGAGGGCGGTGGTTTCTATGTCCGCCGGTCTCACCACCGGGTTACCCAATATATCAGCCTGCAAATTAGTTGCATCATTTACAACTATTTTCTTATAAACGGATCAATTGGGTTTTTTACTAACGGGTCAAAATAAAAAGTAGCTTAGAAATAAAAATGGACAAGTTTTTTAAAATTGGATTTACTATTAGAAATTATATTCTGTATTCCATTAATTTCAATAAAATTATAAACTTTGACAAAAAAAAAAAAATTAAATAAAATTTCAGGTCAACCCAACCAAACCAAAAATGACCCATTTGGCCCATGAATGAGTGGATTCAGTTAATAGATAAAGCAAAATCAAGAAAGTAGATTTCAATTTAAACACATAAAAAATCTACCAGAAAAATTGGATGATTCTATAAACAATATAGTTTTTTAATCATATAACGTGTATCATAAATTTTGGACAAAATGTATTTCAGAACAACCCGAATTGACCCAAATAAAAAATAAAAATAAAAATAAAAAAAATATTACCTGCATCTGCATAAGTAAGTTATTAACAGTAGCCCCACCATCAACCCTCAACAAAAACTGACCATTTTCATTCTTCTTTTCCCCTTTCTCACCAACATCTTTATACATTGAATCCAACACATCTTTCACTTGAAAACACATACTTTCAAGAACCGCGCGCGCTATATGCGACTTATTAGTAAACCGCGTAATCCCAATCAACACACCGCGTGCATCATCGCGCCACCATGGTGCAAACAACCCGTTAAAAGCCGGAACAAAATACACACCACCCGTTGAGTCAACCTTAGCCGCCAACTCCTCAATTTCCTTAGCGGAACTAATAATTCCCAAACTATCCCTGAGCCATTGAACCGCTGCACCCGCGATTGCAATAGACCCTTCGAGAGCATAGTTAGTCGGTGCGTCTTTTCCGAGCTTGAAAGCTAAAGTGGTCAACAAACCATGGGTTGACTTAACCACTTCTTCACCCGTGTTAAGAAGAATAAAAGCACCGGTTCCATACGTGCTTTTTGCTTCGCCTTTTTTACAAGATTGACCCAACATGGCTGCGTGTTGATCGCCTAAACAACCGGAAATCGGGACTCCGGGAATCAACCATCCGTTTGCGATATGACCAATGATTTCTGCGTTGCTTACGATTTTTGGGAGGATATTTTTTGGGATCTTTAAGGTTTTTAATATTGTTTCATCCCAATTGAGTGTTTTTAAGTTCATGAGCATGGTTCTTGATGCGTTTGAGACATCGGTTACGTGTAAACCGTTGTTAACACCACCGGTTAGGTTCCAGATTAACCATGAGTCTATGGTTCCAAACAAAGCATCATCTTTTTTAACAGCTTGTTTAACAGCATCAACATTTTCAAGTAGCCATAAGAGTTTGAGTGCACTAAAATATGTGCTTATTGGCAACCCACATGTTTCTAAAAAGTGGGTTCTTCCTCCTGATAATTCTTTCTCTAGTTTCCTAGAAAAATTTACAATTTATTTCATATCAAGGTTCTTGCTTTTAATTTATAAATATAAACATTTTAATCAACCAATTTTAAAATTTTAACGGGTTGGATTAGTTATATTTTGTAAAACACGCCCAATCATTTTCAACATATTAATTCATTTTATTAATAAAAAATTTTCTTAGGTTATATGTTAAATACATTGATTATTTAAAAACGTCATAAAAGACACAACGACAAAAAAGTGTTGTCAGGTTAATTCAACTTGTTCAAACTTCAAACCATGTTAGAAATTAATCTTTATGACGTATTATTTTAACTATAATTATTAGGCTAATTATTATCCTAACCCCATCTACCCCTATTGATGAAAGAATTGAAAGGCTTTAAATGATAAAGATTGTAACTACATAATACATGTACCAAAAAAAAATGAATTTATATATAATTAGCTTAAACGGCTAATAAATTTATATAAATTTACTTAATAAAAATAATTTTTTTTTCCTTTTAAAAAAAAAATTTAGCTTAAACGGCTGGTTTGATTTGAACGATATGTTCTTAGACTGTCACACGTCAAAACCAAAGCCTTAACTAACACTATTGTTAACCCACTTTTTCCATTAATACAAAAAAAAAAATACAAACTTTTTAAGTCGATAAAAAAATAACTCAAGTACTCAACCAATTTATCGACAAAAACAAAGTTCGTTTGTCATTATGCATATTAAAAGCTAAAAGGTTTAACTTTTGACCAATTGCAAACAATAATTAACGTAATTCCTCCAAAAGGGGCGATCAGCCCGATCATCACAAATATGGCAAAACAGGACCTTGACCCAAATTCCACCGGCAATAAGAACATAATGTTTCAAAAACCTAAAATCGATCCCAATTTGCAATCTAAACAAAGTAGGTTTGCAATTTTGGATCAATGAACACGAATTAAGAACAAAATTATTGTCAAAAAAATGTAATTTACCTGCAAATTGAAGTTGTTCGAACATCCATCCATACAATCGCGTTATAAAGAGCAAGCCCAGTAGATTTACTCCAAACAACAGTTGTTTCTCTCTGGTTCGTGATCCCGATTCCTTTAAGACCATTGTCAACATTATACCCATCAGCTGTAGCTTTATCAATGGCCTTCGATATGCACATCTTAACACTTTCAATGATCTCCATCGGATCATGTTCAACCCATCTGCAATCGCCATACAAAATAATGAAAAAAGGGTCAGATGTTCGATTAATCAACAAATTGGGTTTGAATAACTGATGATTGTGTGATTTACCCTGCTTTTGGGCAGAATTGAGTGAACTCGGCTTGATGAGATCCAACGGGTTGAGCATGTTTATCATAGATGATGAATCTGGTGCTAGTTGTTCCTTGATCGATCGATCCGATGAATACGTCGTCTTTAGCCATATTCCTATTCTCTGAAATTTAGAAATCGAATTTTGTTGTGATTGTGAGAAAAGTTAGCTCTGAATTTATGGAACTTATTTGTTGAGAGTTTTGGGGATTTATTTGATTTGTTTTTAACTTTTTTATCTGTAAAAGTCATGGTTGACTTGTAGATAAGATTTCACAAAAGTGGGTCACCCGTGAGGAAAATTACAGTATTTAATAATTTATTTAATTATTTTATTAGATACTTAATATTTTTACAAGAAAAATATAGATATGATATTTTTTTTTTTTGATAAAAAAAATAAAATAAAACATCATACAAATTAAAGGGTAAGCATTTTTTCTTTCAAAAAGTACAAAGGAAAATAAATTAATAAAAATGATTGAAATGTTTAATTTTGATATCTAACTATAACTTCAATAAAGAGTGTCACGCTCGTAGAAGCAAAATAAAGTCACTTGCATTTCAATTGCATATAGAACCACTAATTACAAGATATTGGTTCCCCTAAAAATATTATTTTGGCTAAAAACAATAAGAACAAATTTCGGCCCTTTATTTGCTTAATTAATGGTAAAGATTCAAGGGGATTGAAATGTAAGTGGAAAAAGAAGGAAAAGGGTAATGGTGGAAACCCACTTGTTTAACTTTTTAAATTTCCCTCATATTTTTTAAACAATCATAACTTTTTCATACGAAATTATTTTTTTTATAAAAATTGCACCTAAAAAACGAAATTTTTTTCCTCTTTAATTTGAGTACCATAGTGATATACATTTTATAAACTTAAAAAAAATCTAGTACAAACTAATCTAGTACATAAAATCTAGTTTTTTTTTTCAATGACGGTAAAGAAAAGAATATATAAAACAATACGTGTATATCTAGTTGTTTTAAGAATACTGTACATGTATATCTATTTGTTTTGAGAATACAGTACATGTATATCTAGTTGTTTTGAGAATACAGTACATTTACATTTAATTGTTTTGATAATACAGTGCATGAATATCTATTGTTTTGAAAATACAACACATGTGTAGATCTAGTTGTTTTGATAATACAGTACATATATATCTTTTTTTTGATAATACAGTACATGTAAATCTAGTTATTTTTACAAATACAGTACATGTATATATAGTTTTTTGTACTACATTTTTT
>WOUH02000017.1:550828-568562 GCA_009936405.2 Stevia rebaudiana
TCCTTTAAACAATGTAATCTTGGTTGCTTAATCTATGAAACTTATTAATAGTAAACCATTGTGCTTATGAACAATCAGGAGGTCACGCCGGTGTTTCCGCCACCGGCAGGGTGTGACACCCACCACCACCAATACCACCCACCCATAAGCCCACGACAGCAGCAAATCTCCACCCCCCCTCTCTTTTGGTCGAACATCATCACACCATCGAGAACACCATCATCATCATTTGATACTTGGATTCAAGCTTTGGAAAGCATCTACATCATCATCAACAGTTTATTTGGAAGACTTGAACCTTTGGGTATGTATCTAATCCACCTTAAACTAGTTTCTCACGTTCATAACATTCACACAACTCCAAACTAATGGTTGAAATCGGAATACTAATCATATACATCATAAAAATCGGAATCGTTATGTTCCTTGAATCTTAGTCCGGATTGATCGATGGATAAATCGATGATACAGTAACCTTTTTGATCGATTCAAAAGTCTAGAATTAAGTTATGGATTTGACATTTTATAGGAATCAGACTTTGTAATTTTTTGAAATGTTTACTATGTTTCTGCTATTTTATAAGTTTGTTGGTCAAATCTGAAATTTTGACAGCTTCTGTGTGCTCTATGTTTACGTGAACCGGTATGTTTGTGCGTATCCAATTGTGATGGTTAGGGGTGTACTCGATTCGGTTCGCTTCGGTTATTGGCCGAAACCGTAACCGTAACCAAAGTAATCGGTTATTAGTTTTAAATAACCGTTCAGTTTTAGGTTCGGTTTCGGTTATTTTCGGGTTTTTTTTTTTGCTTATTAATACAAAAATGCTAACGATAACTTAATAGTTAATAATGCATAAACTAAACGGTGAGATAAAAACGCAAATGAAAACAATAGTACATCATCATGTCTTACATTAAAAAAAAACTTCAAAACTAAATAATTAAAGAGTAATACCAATTTTGGGTTATGAGTTTTTTAGATTTATATTAAGGTTAATAACTAGATAGTGTGTTTTTTTGAGTTTAGGATTTTAAACAAAAAATGTCAAGATATTGGACTTAAGAAGAGGATAATATAGATTCGGTTTATAGGTTTTTCGGTTGTTTCGGTTCGGTTACACTATTCGGTTTGTCTATTCGGTTCGTTATTTTCGGTAATTTGAAAGTGAATAACCGTAACCGAACCGAAAATATCGGTTCAGTTTTTTTTTTGTTCGGTTTTCTCTTTCGGTTCTGTTTTTTTGGTTAATTTGGTTTCGGTTCAGTTTTTTCGGTTAATTTGGTTTCGGTTCAGTTTTTTCGGTTTTTTGCTCACCCCTAGTGATGGTTCCTAATTTTTTTAAAAGCTATGTCTTATCTAAACATAGTCACTTAGTTTGCATCAAGAGGATTCATAATGAATTTAATATTATTTGTGACAGCATGTTAAGTTTGTTAAATTCTGATAGTCTGTCATTGTTCCACAAATATGTCGAGTTGTACTATGTTAATTACTAAAAACCTTAGCTTAATGGAAAGCTAACAAAAATATCTACACTCTGTAATTGCTATGAAATTTTATGAGCATGTTTAGTATGGTTAATTAGCATGTGAACTGGACCTAAAAATCTCTGAAGAGACTGGAATGTGAATGAAGTGCATGTAATTGATATTTCAAATTAATTAAGTGTTGCAAGTTACTAGTAATGGTGTTAAACACTTGTTTTGGATATTTTGACACTCTAATAGTTATGTGAACTTGTAGGAACTATTAGCAGTACATGACAAACGTGTTAATCCGTATGCTATGAGTTTTATGCTATTTACTTGATCCAATATGATGAAGTGTTATAAGTGTTAAACAATATTGTGTAGACAGAAGTATTAGGACTTGTATATTGAATATGATGTGTATTAGAAAATGCATGATTAAGTTATTCTGATTAGAAACCTACTAAAATTATCAAAGTTGCATGAAATTAAAGTTAAAGGTCTTATGTGTAAACTCTTAAATACTTGTTATGTAAATGTTTAATTTTATAATAAATAATAAAAAGTAAGTAAATAGTCAACAAAGTTGACTATTGTCAACAAAGCTCATCCTTGACCAAAAGTCAACATTTACCTCAAAAGTCACGACCATAAAAGTCAACTAAGTCAACAAAAGTCTAACATTTACCTCAAAAGTCAATTATTGACCATTAAGTTGACAAAAAGTCAACATTGATTTTAAAAGTCGACCATAAAAGTCAAATCTTGCAACTTATGTCAATGTTGGCACCAAAAATCAACATTTACAATAAAAAGTCAACATTGATTACAAAAGTCAACATCAACTTTAAAGTCAAATGCTGCTGACCAAAGTCAAATTTACCTTAAATAACTAAACACACTGGAGTTGTGATGAGCACGTATCAACTATATCAACTACCACACAAACTTACTCACTTATCGACTGATAGGTGACTTGTAGCAGGATAGCTATTCTTTGCCACTAATTTAGCAAATTAACGCGAACTCACATTTAGGTGAGTTTACAGTCCAACTTTTACTTGTTTTTAACTTGGGATGAGAAATCATACACAAACATTATTGAAAATTTTGGGATTTACATTATATGTTATAATTCTTGTGTATTAAAAGTGTTTTACAACTACCATCTAAAAGTCCTTTCTTTTACTCGAACGGTAATATACGTGATCATAGCGGGGAACTTGGGATAGTACCATTGGGTTTGACAAACCCCACTCGGGTCGACTGGAGGTCAGACGGGTGCTTAACGACATACAAACTCTACCAGTGTCATGTGGTAGACACCGGTAACAAGGCACAAATTCTATACAGTCGGTAACGGGTTTGAACGCTTTTAATAACATGTTATGACTAGCTATCATGATTGTATGTGTATATATGTATTTCCTACCCCAACTAGTTTTTCAACTGTTTTGAAACTATTGCAACTTTAAACCTATGAACTCATCAACACTTTTGGTTGACACCTTTTAGTATGATTTTCTCATGTAATCTAAGAGCACCATGTTAAGGATAAGCTTAGGGTTTGCATGCATTTATTATCCTGATTATTTATCAAACTTAAATTTGAATTATTTATTTTAGAAACGTGCGTTGTTTTGCAAAAATTATTTATGTTTCGGCTATTAGACAGTTATTAATACTTTTAACCTCTTCCTTAAATTTTGATTTAGTATTTTAAAACAATCATATTGAATTATATATGTTTTATTTTTAAATCATAAACTTTGTCGTTCAATATGACCGTTGACTTCGATACTGACTAGTTGTCACTCCTCCATCGCGGGTTATTAGCGAGTAGAAATTTGGGGGGTGTGACATCAGATGCAAGAAAATCAAAAGTATCAAATGCAGCCTTAATATTAAAAAATGACAACTTGCATCACTGACAAGTTCTAGGTTTAAACCACATATATCACGCTTTGAAGTTCAAATTGCTGTCATACGCCGTATAATACACTAAAGTTTGGAAGATTAATATTCAATGTGTGATGAAGTGAAAAAACAGGGAAAAGTGGGACAACACCGCCTTAAATGGAAAAAACTGAGGAAACGTGGGGAAACTCATTTAGCGCTGATGTTATGGGATGACTCCCTCTTCTCTTAATGGTTAGTAGGTAGTTATTGGTATCACTAAGTTAATAATCAAACGTTTTCATTTGATATTAAACCTAAGATCTCTAACGAAACAAAGCTTCTCATATCCCCACTTGGATATTAAAAAGATAACAAAAGATGTCATTTATCAAGTAGGGAGTGACTAGTGTAAAGTTAATATACAAATGGTTCAAATCTGCATATTCACGAATATAGAGGGACTATTTGGTTATCTCTTTGTTCTTATAATCATGTCCGACTCTTTGAAGGGTTTCTTTGCTCAAAGAAACGATCTATCGAACTTTGCTCTTGATTTGCCGACAAACTTTTGCTATATTGTTTCTGTGATTATCTTTTCTTGCTCGTTCCGAATCGTAATCCACTTGATTAATCATGGTATGTATCTCGCAAACTTCTTTCAACATCTCTTGATTAGGTTAAATTTTCTCAAATTGGGCGAACAAAGAACACCTAAATTTAGTTTCTTAATTTGGTTTTCTGATGGATTTTTCTTCTTCTTGTGTGTATATCTTCTTTTGGTATTGGCGATTGTGATTTTTTTACCAATAATTTACAGATTATATAGATGTTCATGTCATGTTTGCTAATAATTTCCATCTGGGAACATCGCTGCCTTTTTAAAATAAAGAGGATTGTTTTTAAGCTCGGTTTGATTCTTAGTGTATCTGTAATCACAAAATGCCTGAATAAGTGAAATCTTGTATTTTGATACCTGATAATTTGTGTAATCTGTAATCATAACCGTAGTTTGAAACTTTTTGGTGATTTCAAAAGCTTTTAAACCTTAAGAGTTTGAATTTTGTGGGGCTTAAAATATTGTTGTTTCTAAGTTCGTTTTGATGATTAGTGGATCGTGACTTGCAACTGTTCGACAAAATGCCTGAATAGGGTTTTTCAGTGGAATCATTTATTTTGAAACTTAATAGTTGCTGTAATCTGTTATAATTTATTATATGTTTGAATTTGAATTCAAATTCATATGTTTTCAGGATATGGAAGCTGATGATGATTATGAGGAATATGTCCCGGTTACAAAACGAAGGGCAATGGAGGCACAAAAGATTCTTCAACGAAAAGGAAAAGTTTCGACATTTGAAGAGGAAACAGAAAAATCAAAAGAAGCAGAAATGAAACCGAGTTTACTGGTTAAAGCTTCTCAACTTAAACGCGATCAACCCGAAGTAACTGCAACCGAACAAGCGGTTCAACAAGAAAAAGAAATGATGGAGAATCTTTCAGATAGAAAAACGTTAATGTCGGTTCGTGAACTTGCAAAAGGTATAACATATTCCGAACCATTACCAACGGGTTGGAAACCGCCTTTACACATAAGAAAATTGTCGCAAAAAGCATATGACACCATAAGAAAACAATGGCATATTATTGTCGATGGTGATGATATCCCACCACCGATTAAAAACTTCAAAGATATGAGATTTCCCGAACCCGTATTGAAAAAATTGAAAGAAAAAGGAATAGTACAACCAACACCTATTCAAGTTCAAGGATTGCCAGTTATTCTATCTGGACGCGATATGATTGGGATCGCGTTTACAGGTTCAGGGAAAACAATGGTGTTTGTTTTGCCATTGATTATGATGGCGTTACAGGAAGAACATATGATGCCGATTGCTGCAGGTGAAGGCCCGTTTGGGTTGATTATTTGCCCTTCTAGAGAACTTGCAAGACAAACATTTGAGGTTGTTGAGGAATTTTTGATACCGTTGAAGGAATATGGTTATCCGGAAATAAGACCGTTGCTTTGTATTGGAGGTGTTGATATGAGATCGCAGTTGGATATTGTTAAAAAAGGTGTTCATATTGTTGTTGCTACACCTGGGAGGTTGAAAGATTTGCTTGCCAAAAAAAGGATGAATCTTGATAATTGCAGGTAAATAAATACTCTTTTTATATTTCACTAGGTTAAATCCTGTGTGTTACAGGAGTTGAATAAATATAATGTTATTTACTTATTAATAGAAATATATTTTTGAAATCATGTATATGGTATTAATGGAACAACCTACACAAGTTAAATAACATACAATGTAATCTGGTAATACTTATAGTCTTCAAGATATATATTTTTTAAAAAGATCTGACGTAAAGAAAATGTTTCAAAAATCAGCTTAATCAAAAAAATTAAAGAGTTCATAACTAATTTAATATAAAATAATTTGATTAATAATATATTTATTTTGCATATCCATAAAAAATTAAATGGGTATTTGTAATTAATAAGAGAGAGACACGGAAAAAAACTGTGAGAATGTCCTTTTAAAACCTTATTTTATTATATAGTATGGATTTTTAACCCTTTATTATTACTTCAATTACTATATATGATATCATTTTATGCAGGTATTTGACGTTAGACGAAGCAGATAGATTAGTTGACCTTGGATTCGAAGACGACATACGCGAAGTGTTTGACCACTTCAAAGCTCAAAGACAAACACTTCTATTTTCCGCCACAATGCCCGCGAAGATCCAGAACTTTGCCCGAAGCGCGTTGGTCAAACCCATCACGGTCAATGTGGGCCGGGCTGGAGCTGCAAATCTTGACGTGATCCAAGAAGTCGAATACGTGAAACAAGAAGTCAAACTCGTGTACCTCCTCGAATGCCTCCAAAAAACACCACCGCCCGTGTTGGTTTTCTGCGAAAACAAAGCTGACGTGGACGACATCCACGAATACTTATTACTAAAAGGAGTTGAAGCGGTTGCAATTCATGGGGGGAAAGATCAAGAGGAACGAGAATACGCGATCGCGTCTTTTAAATCGTGTAAAAAAGACGTGTTGGTAGCAACCGATGTGGCCTCGAAGGGTTTGGATTTCCCGGACATCCAGCACGTGATAAACTACGATATGCCAGCGGAGATCGAAAACTACGTCCATAGGATCGGGAGAACCGGGAGATGTGGGAAAACGGGAATCGCAACGACGTTTATCAACAAGAATCAAAGTGAAACTACACTTCTTGATTTGAAACATTTGTTGCAAGAAGCAAAACAAAGAATCCCACCGGTTTTGATGGAATTAAACGACCCGATGGAAGATGTTGAGGCGATTACCGATGCGAGTGGTGTTAAGGGTTGTGCTTATTGTGGTGGATTAGGACATAGGATTAGGGATTGTCCTAAATTAGAGCATCAAAAAACACAACAAATTGCTAATTCAAGGAGGGATTACTTTGGTTCTGGAGGTTATAGAGGAGAAATATGAAAAGTTTTTATTTGTTTAATATTTGTGTTTTATGAATTTTCGTCGGTTTAGACACACCGTTGTGATGTTATTTTTACCTTTTAAAACTAGTTTGACGTGCCGTTAACTTACTTCTATTTACAAAATTGTTAATGGCTTATTGAGGCATAGGTTGGAATTTTTTAAGATCGCTAAATGAAATGGAGCAAAATGGTTAATTTTTAACATCTTTTGCATGGGTTGATTACTTGTTTGATAAAATGATTTTTGAGTTTGTAACTTTTCATGCATTTAACTTTATTTGTAACTTTGAGTCCGTTTGACCCATTTTATATGATTCTTGTGAGTTTTATCTAACCTTTTGATCTAACATGTTTGGGATTAAAGTCAATCTCGATAAAATATTCGTAAGTACAAGTGTTTAAAATATCACAAGATCCATTGCTATCAACTTTAGCCGTAGCAACAATTGTTAGACCGAATACTTGGAAGATACATCTTGAAGTTCAACCTAAATCAAACTCCTTTATTTGACAGATAATTATGGGATTTGACAAGGTTCACTTTTCATGTGAAGATTAGTGTGATCAATGTAGAATAATTTATGCTCTTTATTACTTACATGCGCACAAAATATCAAATTTTGTGTAATTTTCTATTTAAATTTAATTTTACAATGAAGGGTTTTCTTTAGTTTTAACTAGAAAAGACTTACGATTGTTTGTAAGTTTGACATATATACATGTGACGTCTCACGACTCACGTGTGGTTTCACGTACGCATTTACTTGCAGTATAATTTTTACGCATGCCCATAATCAACTAGGGGGTCACCTGACATATCATGTGTGTTGTCATATAAAGATGTCATGTTACGCGTATTAGAACTTCATCTTGAGAAGTTAAGAATCACAGCGTATGAACAAATTAATGATAATGCACCAAATCCACCAAAACACTTGGAACCACATTGTTACGAGTTACTATTGAAGCATTGCAATAGTTGTGTACACTTTTTATATTTTACCGAAAGGTACATTGTACGACATAATCCTTAAATTTTCCTCAAACTGAATAGAAGTCCATCTGGTAATTGATCCACATAAACATATCATGGAACTACTGACTACGGAATGCGTAAGAACCTATGTGGAAAAAATATATTGTTTTTAGTTAATGACCATTTTTCTAATCTTATTTTATTAACATATCAGTTTTAAAAACTTACAGATCATAAGATAATAAGTAAAGAGAGATGGTAAAGGACATATTAATAGATTTATAAGACTTTAGTTAGATGTTAACTCAAAAAACATTTAAATACACAAAACACCAAGAAAAGCACGTTTCACATGTCAATTTAGGGGTGTTTAGGATTGATTATCAATAACGTTTCACGTTTATTCATATCTTGGTACTACAGAACATAAGCACAAGAAAAAAAAAACTTTCGATAACCAAACAAATTTCTATCAACACACAAAAAGAAAAGAAAAATAAACAACATTTGACCATAAAACTCTAGAATCAATTCAACATTTACCTTACACACATTTAGTTAGATCTACTCTCACATGTTAAACAACACGATTACACACCTAATCTTTAAAACTCTTTTTCCCAAGCAAAACAAGTGTTAAAAAAACTCGTGTTTGCGGGACCCACCAAAGTCATCTCTGTCCTTGTTCTGAGCCCGAACCGCGTGCTGGTGACGTGGCAGCTACATTGCTGGTTGACGCGTTGTCAGCAGGTGGTGGGACCCCCCATTTGGCTTCTGATTCGAGTGGTTCAAACACATGAACCACACCATCTGAAAGCCCTAATGCAAACTGGTTTGGTTCTTGCGGGTGAGCCGCAATCACCAATGGGTGCACATTCAGGTTGCTGCAAGAAACATAAACATTTTGAAAACCGTGTTGGTCAAACGGGTCAAAGTAGTAACCTTTTTTGAAGAAGAATTTTACCTGACAACCGAAGGGGAAAGATATACGGATGGATTGATGCGACACCGTAAGCGAAGGTGAGAAGCCGTGAAGACACACACAGTTGCATCCAAGAAACACGCGTATACGAGTTGACTATCGCATGAAAACGTGGCGTGTGATATTGGGGCGGATGATTCACGTGGGACCCACTAAACAATTTAACAAACAAAAACATAATGTGAGTAACAAGATTGAAGTGCCAATTTCGACCTTATTTGCAAGGGTAAAACTAGTTAAAAAGTTAACGGGTCAAACGCATGAAAAGGTTACCTGTTTTAGACAGTCAAGTTTTGATGTCTCATATATAGCGAGTTGAGTTTCATGTACAACAAGAAAATGAATTTGATCTTGATGAAACTGAACCCGTGTGTCCGATTGTGCACCGGTTGTCC
Source organism: Stevia rebaudiana (assembly GCA_009936405.2). Classification (NCBI taxonomy): domain Eukaryota; kingdom Viridiplantae; phylum Streptophyta; class Magnoliopsida; order Asterales; family Asteraceae; genus Stevia; species Stevia rebaudiana. The sequence continues at coordinate 560,040 of WOUH02000017.1, forward strand.
TACCTGGCGGGAGTTGCAGGTACTTTGCCTTTTGTTTTTCCCATCCATCAGAACTCCACACACAAATCTAAAACATCACACACAATTAATAATTAATAAATAATAAATAAATAAATGTTGTCATTAAAATTCAAGAAAATGATACTAACCTGAGAATCTGCACCGGATGAGACAAGAACATTGAGCACATGAGAGAAAGCAAGACCCGTAATTCTTTTCGAGTGCCCTTTAAGTTTACTTTTCACCTTTGTGTCAAAAATCAAAAACAAAATAAAAGTTAAACTGGAGATTTTTCAAAAACTATATGGGTGGATTGAGAAAATCCATTTTTTTGAGTCAGAGGTCAAAAGTCAATGGGTCAACAGGTCAAAAGTTAAACTGGATGATTCGTCATTTGTTAGGTATAACCCGAATAGACCCACTTAAAAGTCAATGGGTCAAAAGTATAAAAAAAACACGTCAATGTGTATCTACCTCATCTACGCGAACATTATATATTTGAATTGTAGAATCATCCATTCCAATAGCAATAACATTATTATCTTGAGGATGGAAAGCCAGATAAGTTGCTGCTGGTGGTGGGGCCATAAAAGTTGTCATTGTCTGCATTTGACCAATTCTCAAAAGTCAAAATCTATTTCTTTTAGAGGGGTAAAACAAAAAGAACAATACACTACCTTGAATGTCATCATGTTAAATAAAGAAATCTTTCCACCTGATGCTGACATCACATAAGAATCATTTTTTGATAAAGCAAAACATGACACCGATTCTTCAGGGTTCATGTCTGCCACGTCATTCGTCATCAAAATCCCACTTGATGGTTGCCACAATTGTGGTGAAATACCCGCAGTTGCCTGCATATTTTACTTGTTCATATCCAATAAGGTATAAAAGACCAAAATAGACATCACTGTCAGAAAGAAGACGTTGGGTAAATATGTAAAATTACGTTATCCTAAGAAAATTAGTTTTGTTGCAGTTGGTTATGAACCAAAATATGATTTCTTAACCCCTAAATAATCAGAATCAGAAGCTGAATCCAAACACTCAAAACAAATAATCAGTTCCAAGAAACATATAAAAAAATTATTTTTGTTTTTTTGCTGTTTAAATAAAATACCCCCTCAATAATCATAAATCAATCTTACCTTGCCACTTGAGTTACGCTCACTACGTTGCCATTTCCATAACAAATGAATTGCATTAGATGCCAACGCTAAAATGGCATTTCCTGAATTTGTATAAATTAACCTTGAAATCTCAAATTTTTTTAAAAAATCACAAATAAAATACCAAATTTATTAATTTAGTATAATATTAAAATCATAAGTTGAAGATTCAACCCACCTTTGTTACTCTCATATTTTCTGGAAGCTTTAGTGTCCGACACTGAGAAGCTTCACTTATTTCTGTGAGCTTCCAAACCTTTGATTTGTCATTGGATTCTTCGGTGATTCTTGGTTTCACATCTGTTAAGTTACGGGTATCTCCATTCTGGAAGAAAAATATTAAATTAATCAATTGCAAGTAAAAAAAAATTATTTGTTAAACCATAACACTTACCGTTCCAGACATAGAGCCAACAGAGGCAACCCTTTCGGTTAATCCACCACTAGTAGGGACGGTGGCTGATATTGCATTATTTATAGCAGGCTGCATGTTATTAAAAAAACTTTTAAAATATATATATATATCAATTTCGACCAGTTTCAGTATGAATGAGTCAATTTAGGTAGTGTTTATCCTAAACGGATAGAGTAAGTAAAGGAAGGAGTGTATAAATACCCTTTCAAAACAATAAAATTCATATATTTATCCAGTATAGAGAAAACCAAAATCATTTACTTACAGCTTGATTTACTGAATAAACTTGGTCTTCTTATTTGTTTTGACAAAAGAAGTGGATTTATTTAATTAATATAAAATGGGCGAATTTGTTAAGTGTTAACAGGCTGTAACTAACAATGTTCATTTTCTATAGTAACGAAAGGGTAAATTTGTTGAAGGGTAATATATTGTGATATTATGAAATTTGGAGGAATTAATATGAAATCTTTAACTTTGGGGTATATATGAACTAAGGTTGGCTAAAACCTATTAAATCCAATTTTCAAAAATGGACTAAAAAAAAGTGATTAGGTCAATGGTCAACCCAACCCACCCGTCTTGCCATTTCAGGTAAAATTGATTTACCTTTGGAGCTTCGGGTGTTCTTGAAGCAGCATCGTAAGAAAGATTCTCAAACGTGCGAAGCAATCGGAGACCATCAGAATTTGCCAATATTTTTATTCCATTATCACTTGAAGATACAGCCAATAGCGCGCCATCTTTATTAAACCGGATACGTGGGCTTGCCTTCATTTTTTAACAAATTAAAATCACCAACAGATCAAAAAGCAAATGACCTTTCAAAACTTCTTTGCCAAAAAATAACAAGTTTTTTAATTTTTTAACAAATCAAAGTGAAATGACCAAAATACCAACTTTGACTTTTTTGAATAGTCAAAGGGTTACACTAGCGTATTGGAAAAGCTGACCGAAGTTAGCTTTAATGCCCAAACTCGTTACTAACTATTATTTTAAGCCCGTAATACCTAAACATGTAAATTTTGTCTGTAATTAAATTTAATCAGAAGCAGAAATTGTAATATAAATTGATTACTATGAAACATACCGGAAGACCTCCATCAGCATCAACACTCATCAAAAGTTGAGTATTATCCATATCCCAATATTTAATAGCAAAATCATCACCGGCTGCCAAAAATCGGTTTTTTGTTGTATCGAATTGAACAACACCTAAAGATCGCTTACGGAACCCAACATATGTTCGTTTCACTGCACCTTCGCTTTCATTCCATTCCACAATATGTGATTCACCATCTTTGCTTGTCCCACATGAAAAGAGTCTAAAATTTTTATATTATAAAAAAGTTAAAATCCAAAATATAAATAAATAAAAAATAAAAAATAATAATAAAAATAAAAAACTTTAATCCAGAAAGTGGGTTTGGGGTCATATGCAACATACCTGGTTCCATCAGCACTATACGCCATCGTTGTGCACCAGCGACCAGGTGCCTCATAATCAACGCGGGACCCCATGTTATCATATAACCAAGCTTTTATCTTCCCATCAAGAGCTGTTGAAAATATAAACTGAAAAAAAAAATTAAAAAATTAGTTAGATATGCTTTTATCCATTAAAAATTTAATCAATAACATGTCATATAAAAAAATAGCTAAAAGGAAACCACTCAAAACGGGTTGAAATTCCACACCGCATGTATTTCATTTTATTGCAAAAAACTACACTATTATTAACGCACTAATTGTTTTTAATAAAAAATCACAAAAGTGTCATGGTTCGATAAAAATGGGTACAGTTAAAAAAAAGTGTCATTTTTTACATACAGAACCTTCGAAAACATTTATTCTAAAAAAATAAATATATAAAAATTTATTTCAAAAAATATCTCCTAATTTAAAGAAAATAGAAATATTTTTTACAAACAAGAAAAAGTTACCTGAATAGTTTCTTTATAGTGAGGGCACACAGAATATACTGGAGCATCATGACCTTCAAAAGTGTACTGTCGTGCACCCGTTGCAGCATCCCATACCTATCAAATAATATAATTTTTAATTATTAACGATTATTTTGTATCCTTAATTTGATTGTGAAAATGTTTCTATGCCTAACAAACCTTAATGGTTTTATCATCCCCGCATGTTATTACACAAAGTTGCTTATTGGGATGAGAGAATGCAAGATCATTAACTCCACCAACATGGGCATCAATCTGTAACAAAAATAATAAATCATCAGCTGATAAAAAATATATATGATATGTATATATATGTATGGAAGGAAATAAACAAACCTCTAGATGTTGTCTAACATCATCACCACCGTGATATGAATATATTTGTACAATGTGTCTTGAATATGCAACCCCTGTTCATATAAAATATGAAACCTTTATTAGCCAAAATGGTCTATTTAAAGAACTTGTAATTTTTGGGATTCATTTAATATATATCCCCCAAAACTTCAAATTTTCATATATGATATGTAATACAATACTTCAATTACAATCTTCAAATAAATTAAAAAAATTGTCATAACTAACTAATATAATGATCTTGTAGGAATTACCAAATAATGAACCATCTGGACTCCAAATTACACGATTCACAGAGACACCAGGGTCTTTTACAAGAGCAGCCTAAATTTAATAAAATGAAAAATATTATTTAAGGTATTAGAAGACAAATGAAGATGTCATATTTTAAAAAAATGTTTAAATAACCTGCATCGGCATTGAACATGCACTGAGATCCCAAACTTTAAAATTTCTAGAAACCAATTTGTCACGAGAACCAACTTCCCACAATCCAATATCGCCAACATTTGTTCCAACTGATGCATCATACACATGTAACCACAAAGTCAATATACAATTTACAGGAAAACAAGTCATAATTTTTAGTTAAAACCATCCAACTATAGAAAACTGTTAAAAAAATTCAATTTTTATTTTATTTTTCAGTCAAAGTTATTTGAAAAGTTTATTACATAGAGGGTCCATGTGGTTTGGGCAAAATAACAAGTTTCGGTACTAAGGTTTAAGAGTTTGGGCAAAATCCAAAACACAAACCCTAAACCTGTTACTCTTAAACCTTATGTTATTTTGCCCAAACCACATGGACCATTTGTGTCGTTAATTTTGTTTATATAATCTATCTTGAAAAGTACAGTGGCTTTAGTAATGATTTTTAAGTACGCTAACAAAAAACAAATGAAGTGAAAGTGTGTTATTATTTAATCAATGCAACTTGCTACATGACAAAAGTCAACAAAAATGAAGTAGTGCTTCTTTAGAATCTAAAAGTTTTTTAAAATATATTTATGCAATGTCATTATATTGTATAAGGATTAAATAAAAACCAGATGTAATAAGGGTCTGAAGAATTTCCTTAATCATTATCCAAACTTCATTATGAAAAATATTGCGAATTAAAAATTTTGACTAATTAAAAAAAATGTCAAAAGAGTTGGACTACCTAAGAGTAATGTTTGTTGAATTGGATGAAAATCCATGCTCATAGGAGATGAACCCTGGTTTAGAGTTCGTGCAACGGTTTTGGGCAAATCATCAGGTGCATTAAAAGCTTGTGAATGACTATTATGCCCCTGGAACGCGGCAGGCAACACGTTAATTGGTAAATTAACCTGAATATGTGACAAAACAAAAAAAAAACATCATTATAAGCTAACTAGCTTAAAACCAGTGTATTACACGGAGTTACATAATCAACAACCAATTTTTTTTCATTGAACCGTCGTATATATATATTAAGTTATTATGTTTCAAAGACTCAAAATAAATTGATGTTTGACACTTCTATTTCTCTAATTTATGGTTCGAGTTTTAAGATTATTCTATAAAAACTTTTATAATATAAAAATTCCTCAGCTTTAGTTAACAATCATACAAATAAAAGAAAAGAAAATTTTAAATTTTAAACATAGTAAGTTGTAGTTACTGTCTATGGTGTTTGTAAGGCTTAACATTTTTTGTCTCTAACGTTATGAACGATTTTTGTTAAGGGTGGACTGAAACTGTCAAGCATTGCAAACCTCAGGGATGAAAAGTGCATTTTACTATTTTAAATATTTAGATAATAATATATTTAAATGATTTTGAAATTTGAATCTATTTTGAGATCAATATTATCCAAATATGAGTTGATAATGATTAAATTATATAAATCATAAATTTTTTTAAAAATTGAGAAAATGCCATGTGGCATTTTTTGGAATGCTTTATTAGAGGTAGATTAGACTTTTTTTTTTTTTTGATTTAATTTAACCTCCTCATTTATTCCCATGGGCCTTGTTCTTTTGCTCATATGATCAGAATCCCCAGTTGGGAAGTCTAAAGAAGGATTTGTTGTAGTTCTTGGATGCTTCAAAGCCGCTGCAAATTAAAAAATAAATAAATAATTAAAAACAGTTTTTATTGGTTGTATACATCCAACCAATTAACAGTTATAAGATAGCAAAAGAACCTGGAATAGAGGGCCCACCAAGACCAATTGCACTACTAGATACACTTGGATGAGCTGCTTGAGGAGGATTAGACATCCAACCAGCAAGCGGGGTTGGTACGGGACCCGGTGCCGGCTGAAACGGCTGCAAAAATATTTGGTCAATAAAATAATATAAAAATATTATTCCACAATAAAAAATAATTACAAACCCCGTGTGCACCCATAGGAGGAAACCCTCCAGCTTTAGGTAATGGACCAAGTAACGGATTATTTGCAGGTGATGGGGCCCGCACACCGTTCGGTTGACCACACGAATGGTCAACAAATAATGTTTTGATATCGGGATTTGGTCTTGGATTCTTACAGAGTTGATGCTGCCAATTTAAACTTGAGCAAAAAATAATAATTTTAGTCTAAAATTACATGAGCCAGAAATAAAATTTATATTTATAATCATACCTTTGATTAATTAGAGTTCTTAACCTTGAATTTTTAAGGTTAGGAAACTGTAATTTGTCACGAAACAATGGATTTGCTTCGATAAGTTTCTTGAGCTCAACTAACATTATAGCTCTAGCTGATTTTGTATCTCCATATTTTGATAATTGTTCGTTTTCCCTTTAACATAAAAGAATCAAACAAATATTAATAACATTCTATATTTTAATTTTAAAAGTTCGATTTAGAAGTACCTAAAATTCTCTAATGTTAATAATTGAGTTATCTCCTTAAATAGTTCTTCATTAAATGAAGCAAATACTTTAAGATCCTTCACAAGAATCTCCACAGCCTTCGATCGATCATGCCTATCAAAGAAATTTGATATTTTTAAACTCAGAGATAAATTATCATTAATTTAAACAAAAAATATATACACTTACTTATCTAATGCTTCAAGATACTTTTGCTTCCTGATTTCAAAAAATATCTTCATCGAATACCGATTATCATCAACTTTTGTGAAACCCGAAAGATACTTTTCAACATCATCCCAATTTCCATTTTGTACCTCATCTTCAAAATATCTCATGTTAAAAAAAAACCCTGATTCTTGTTCCAACCTAGATAAATCCCAACAAAAAGGAAAATTACACATTAATCATGTTACAACAGATACATAATGTTTTTTTAAATCATTTATTTGAATATTGCAGCTCAATTTCTATAGGTTAAAAGCAACTTGTTATGATCAAATAGCCCTAATTAATCATGTAATTTCCTAAAATAGTACAACAATCTTGATCATACAATCAAGTTAAAACTTTCAGAACCTACATCCAAACACCCTTCTAGAAATACAAATATTAAAAAAAAAACAATATAGGAAACCCAATTCATACGCGAAAATGATATATTACTTGATTAATGCTCATTTTCTATACTTTTGGGGCTACTTTTTAGCCCTAATTGATCTTGTTATTTCCTAATATAATTAAAAATATCAAACATTAACAGTCTAATATCTTTGGTTATTCAATATCACGCTATAACTTCCAAAACCCTACATCTAATCACCCTCCTAGATTTAACAAATACAAAAGAACAACATTAAAAAACAAATTTACAAACGAAAATATTAAATCAAGCAATTGTTTGATTATTGCAGCTCAATTTCTATAGTTGGCAACTTTTTGGGTCAAATAGCCCTAATCAATCTTGTTATTTCCTAAAATAGTAAAAAATTAAAAAGCAAACGCTAACACCTTTGATCAATGATAGCATGATATACTATCAAAACCTATATCTGAACATCCTCCTAAATTAAAAAACACTAAACAACACGTAATTAATAACCCAATTTCATAAATAAAAATTTGAAATCAAACACTTACTTGTGAACAGTTTCCTTAAATTTTTCTTCATCGAGAAACTGCAAAATCAAGAAAACGAGCTCTCTACTTAGCGACGACATTCCCACCGGTCGCCGGACGCCGGCCGCCGTTGTGAAAACGGGAGGTTAGGGTTCAGATCTGTAAAAACACAGAAAGCAAGAAAGGAAAAAACAGGGTCGGCTTACTCAAATAAGTTAGAACAATTATTTATTAGTTGGACCAGGTTCATAAAAAGAAAACATTTATTGTTGGATACAAAGTTCAAGAACTATATAAATAAATAAAGTTAAAAGTAAAAAACAAAATGTTCGAAGAACCTCAAATTTCTAAAAAGCCGCCGAGGCCCGGTGTTTACTTTGTCGGTATACATTCAAAAGAGGGCGTTTTCTCCACCTATAACGCCCCCTAATGCCCAAACACCGCCCCCTATTCTTTTTCCGGGCGTTGCCGGCCACGGCGTCGCCGTGGTGACGACGTTTTCATCAAAATCGGACAGTTGGAGAATCAAAAAAATGACCGTTGGGTTCATTTAAAAATTAAAAAAAATAAAAAAATTTACCTTTTATATAAATACCCCACTAATCAAACACTATTCTCACCCTCACTCTTTCTCCTCTCTTTATTTTTATAA
>WOUH02000017.1:578215-594735 GCA_009936405.2 Stevia rebaudiana
CTGTCTACATCTACCCTCCTCAGACCCTACTTTTAAGTGGGATATACTGAGTACGATGATGATGATGATGATGATATAATTCTTAACCTTTATGAAACTTATATCATATAATCATGTATATTTTTAGTAAAATGAACTAGAATTACCTATATATTAAAAATACACTTTGAGTGACTTTAGACTTTTTGACTCATTCAGTCAACCATCATTCCTTATAATCTTATTAATTAACTTATTTTTTAATTTTTTTACCATATCTGTTTGACCCGTTAGAGATAAAATCATAACCATATCAGACCCGTGACCCAATGAGTCAAAATGACCAATTGACCACCTGTATTTACTCCTTTTGACTAATGATATCTGACAAATGTTTCAGCTTTCTGATTTTGGACTTGCTATTACCGATGGAATTCATGGAAAGAACAACATAAAACTTTCAGGCTCATTAGGTTATGTGGCTCCAGAGTACCTTTTGGATGGTATGCAATAATTTAACTTTATTATAATATTTCGAGTAAACTACTGATTATGTCTTTTAAAAATATACCAACTTGCTGGTATTGTCTTTTGACTTTAATAATTAATTACCAGAAGTTTCCTTTTTTTCCTTTTTTTTTTTTTTTTTTTTTTTTTCTTGAGTTGTTTATAACTTATATAACATTGACAGGTAAACTTACTGATAAAAGTGATGTGTACGCGTTTGGAGTTGTACTTTTGGAGCTTTTGATAGGGAGAAAACCCGTGGAGAAAATGTCACCATCTCAATGCCAATCTATCGTTACATGGGTATACAATTTAATTGATTGTAATTAGTTTGTGCTGTGTTGCCACTAAAAACAAAAATTTAAAATCAAAATATATATATTTATTTAAATGAATTATATGAACAGGCAATGCCTCAACTAACAGATAGATCAAAGCTTCCTAACATTGTCGATCCGGTGATTAGAGATACAATGGACTTGAAGCACTTGTATCAAGTTAGTACAATCTTTCTATTCAAGTTAATTTCAAAAGTTGCATTTTGATTTTTTATCATTTTACTTATCAAAGATTTCTTCCCTGATGTGTAAAATCAAATAAATTAGAATAAATTACACGGTCAAACGGGTCAAAATATGTATATGTGATGTGTAAAGTGTAAACCTTCTAAATCTTTTCTTTAAAAAAAAGTTATGTTTGAAATAATATAATTGCGCATTTTATACACTTATTGTTAATAAAGTTATAACAACATAAATTATTTGGACCAAATGTGTCTTAGGTCAATCCAACCCTGCATGTTTAGGCCAATATTATTTATTAATTATTTTATTTATATACATATAAAATTATTATTTATATAATTATAATTTTTTTTATAATTGCTTTTGTCATAATTATATATGTTATAGTATTTACTATGTAATATAAAGTTAGTTTATTATTAATTTTTATATAATTATGTTCATTTAGATTTGTGAGAAGCGGCTCGACTTGTGAAAATTTAATTTATTTGAATTGTACAGGTTGCTGCTGTTGCTGTGCTTTGTGTACAACCCGAACCAAGTTACCGACCATTGATTACCGATGTCTTGCATTCGTTAATCCCGCTTGTACCTACCGAGCTCGGAGGGTCATTAAGAGTTACCGAACCTTAATTAATGCAGTAGTTTATGTGTATATATTGTTGCATTTTATATCTCTTCAAAACTTAGGAATTTCATATGTGTCTAAAGTAGCATGTTTTAAGTAGAATGTTGTTGAAGCTTTTTTGGGACATACATATGAACATTTAAAGTTTTGTAGGGATATTGATGAGACTCCTCTGCACTTTAATTGGTTATTTTCTTCTTCTAATCTTTATTGTTTAAATCTTACAATTGGTGATTAATTAATTACCAATCCTTTTGGTTGCTAGAAGTTGCATGCTATGTGGGTTATGGGTGTACATTTATTTATGAAATTTAATGTAGCAATCCAGAAAAGCTTCCTGATATTGTGACTTTACAGTTGGTTGTTGGCCATAACTTTTATTACTTTCACATGAATTATTATGATCATATTATGTACTTTATGCATACGTACTTGTACGTTTCGAATTATTAAGACCGTGAATAGGGTGTCCCATAGTTTTGGGGTGGGTCGTTATCTAACCAGCTTAATTTCGAGAAAACAATCCTTGATTTTATTTTAATATTGTGTTTGGTATTGCCGTTCAGAAAAAGAAAATAAAAAATCTGACTTTTTAATCTCTTTGACCAAAAAGTGTATAAGACCCCATCAATTGTAGCTTGCATTAGACTATCGGTTTTTAAGATGAGTTTTTTTTTTGAATGGCAAAGATTTTTATTCACCAAAACATACTAGCAAGATGCTAGATAATACACCAAAAACACTAAGATAACGTGAAACAAACCGCGCATACACCAGGGAAAAACCACCTAGCCCAAACACATTACAACACCCCCTAATACAAACCAGTATATCATGGAAACCACCTAAGAGCTAGACTTGACTCACCTATTGGCGAACGTACAATTCTTCAAACCATTGGCGATGGAGACTTTGGCTTCAAGGCGAGGGACCCGGACCATATTTGATTTACGAGTGACATTTCGTTTAGTTTTAACCACCTTAGTCACCTTTGAAAATGAGAGCATCAATTCGTCATTTCCAGCCAGATTAGGAAAGACGACACCCTTGTTCAGGGTTGGTTCAACCGGGAGAGCGTCTGGGTTTTGAAACGGTGTTGGATGGGATTTCAAGTCACAAAACATAGTACCCAAAGATAAGTCAAGGCCCAAAGTGACATCTCCTACTCGAGCCCGTTTCTTAGAGGAGAGCCCAATGAGAAAATTAAAGTTAAGATGAGTTAAAAGCATAAAAGTAGTGTAAAGTGGATTCAGTTATGAGTTTATTAAAAATACTAGACTCGTTGGTCAAAACACTGTGACATCCACATTATTGAAAAAATCATTTACATAAAGTTAACAAATATATTTTTGTGGCATTTTTGTGAAAAGGGGGTAATAATATTGGATAGTATGTTGTTTTGTTAGATATACTAACTAGTATGGACCATGGTTGATATTGATTAAATAGAATTGAGATTGAATAAATCAAATAATCGAATACAATGTTAGAATTGAACAAATAACATGAGATCTAAGTAGAGAATAACACATTAGATTTGCCCAACTGCGGATTGGGTAAAGCCCTGTCGGCTTATTCCCGCATCTCGGTTATGATGACAACGATCTTCCATGAAAAACAGACCTTCTTGAAATATCATGCTTTCCTAACTCTTATTTATGTTCTTCTCCAAAAATGCGTTCGCGTTGGGTGACTTAAACTGTGTAGTGTTGTTGGATGGTTTCAATATCGAGACCCTTGAGCTTCACCACCGACTCCACGTGACCTTTTAGGGTATGAAGTTCTCTCAACCTGTAACAACAAATACAAATATGAGTCTAGTGGTTAACACGGTACTTACTGGTGGGGTCGCGTGTATGGTTACTAAAAAAGAAAAATAGTTATAGAAATTGAGTAGTCAAGAAACCCTACTTACATACCTAGCAACCTCTGCCCGCCTCTTTGCTTGATCTGCAAGTTCCGATAACTCCCTGTAGTCGTTCGAGTCTTTCAAGATGTCGTTTGCATTGGGTGCTTGAAGACCATGCAGAGTGCGTTGGTGGGAGGCCCATTGGGCTTCCCTCTCGCCCCGTCCATAGTCCTTTTTGTTGGTGAAAGCGGTCTATTATGTCCGCAACACAAATATAAAATATTAAAAATATGATGTTTTAACAAAATTATAATTATAATTATAATAATGAAGTGGGCTTGCCTTGTTTTGGAGCATATTGTTCCATGCCTTGCCACTCAATGCAAACCGGATGATGAATTTGAAAATATCTAATGGGATGTAGATGGCTATGCTATAGAGCCAGATCACACCAGCCCAACCCCACCCGATTCCATGGACTCTTGCGAAATCCCAATTTGCGTAAACCGCAATTGATGTAGCAATCTATATTAAATTAACAATATTTTATATAAATAAGATGAAATAAAAAAATACAAAATTGTAACAATAAGAATAAGAATAAACTCACCAGTTGAGCTATGAAAAAGGCAGTAAGGAGTAAAAGACCGGGGCGTTCAACGAAAGACCAGCTTCTTGATCTTGTAACAAAAATGAGTGCTTGACTTATAATGCTCACTTGGAGGTAAAGCGCTGACATAAGCTCGTATTCATTGTCTCTAATCGAATGCACACCAAATCTCTCCTGATAATACAATCGTTAATATCCATAATTATCATACCCTTTAGATGTTGCTTCCAACCCTATCAATGATTGAGCTCAACCCGACCCGTTTTAATACATTACATTAAATTTTGTTACCAACTCACTTCATCAATCTAGAGGTGTAAGTTTTTTTTTTTTTTTTAAAAACAGGGTTGGTTTCAAATCATTGGGTTACATCTATAAATATATTGTTACTGATTGAGAATCATGTAAGAAATATCTTACCGTAAAGAAGTCAGATTCTTTTGCTAACCAGAAGAAAATAACCGTCATAACCGCCATATAAGTACCAAGAACAACCCCAGTAGCAAAGATTTCTTTCAACTTCCATGAATCTGGGAGAGGTGAAGGTTTGACTTTATCCTTGGAAATAGTCATAATGGTTCCATCATTAAGGATTGCAATAATCAAAACCATAAAAGGCGAGAAATCAAATTGCCATATGAGTGCGATCAACATGAACCCGACCACAATACGGATGGTGATAGAGACAGCGTAAATGGTGTAGTTTTTCATTCTTTGAAAGATGGCTCGACTGGTCAACACCGCGCTAACAATTACACTGAGCCCAGGCTCGGTCAACACGATATCGGATGCACCACGGGCTGCATCGGTTGCGTCAGCAACTGCAATACCAATGTCGGCTCGTTTTAATGCGGGTGCATCGTTCACACCGTCTCCAGTCATTCCACATATATGTTTCCTTTCTTGTAGTTTCTTCACAATTTCATATTTGTGTTCTGAAAACAAATGCAGTAAATGTTGAAAAACTATGAGAAAGAACATATACTTATCCCTTTTTTTATCAATCACTTCATTTTTTACCAATAATAGCAACATGTTTTCATTTTTTATTGCCAATTACCAATAATGATGTTAATAAAAATGTGATTTTGCTCATGGTTGCTATGATTTCCAAAGCAGTAAGGTATATAAATTTTTCAAATTGATTTTCATAATAAATATCCGTATATGTTTGCGCAAATATCCCTAATTTGAATTCATATGAACATCTCAACTATTTATAGAATTATAAAAAAAAATATGAATAATAAAATGTTTATGGGTCTGTCCAACCCGACCCATTTCAACTCATACATAAGAAAATGTTTCAATCCTTATCATGGCGGTAAAGTGGTGTTGAGTGTTGTGGTGATTTTATCTTAGAAAATGACATGACGGTGTTGTTTAATAATAATAAAAAAAAATTAAAATTTATTATAATTTAATAAGAGTAAATTATGTACCAGGGAAGACTCCAGCAAAACCATCAGCCTTCTCAATAAGCTCCTCAATTGGTATATCTGCAATTGCTGAATCTTTATTTTGGCCCAAAAGTGAAGAAGAAGGATACATGTTTGTTCCCATTCCAAGTCTCCGACCCGTTTCCTTTCCAATGGCTAACTGATCACCCGTAATCATCTTGACATTGACTCCAAGGTGTAGGGCCCGCCTAATGGTTTCAGCACTATCATGTCTTGGCGGGTCAAATAGTGGCAATAAACCCACAAACTCCCACGGGTCTCCTGGACTTTCCTTTGTTTTCTCAGGTACCGCCTATATAATATATAAAAACCACCCAAATCATTATTAGTTTCCATATAAAAAAAAAAAAAACATAAAAAGTTGAAAAATATAAAAATTTACAAACTTACTTGTTGGCAAACAGCTAGAGAACGAAGACCGCGCTCCGCAAATTTATCGATTATGGAAAACACTTTTTTCTTCTCATCATTCTTTTGGTTGCATAGCTCCACAATCTGAAATATTTTTTAGATATCATGTACATATAAAAAGAAGAATAGGATTTTTTATGAATGGGTTGGTTCGGGGTCTGAGTTATCTTTAACTGTTCAAATATGTCGAACGTCACATAAATTGTATTTTTTATGCATAAAACCTTATGTATCAAAACTTAGATTACTATTAAACTAGTATAATATTTGAGGTATGTATCGTTGAAAGAAATTTAAAACTTTCTAATTGAATAATATAAGAGTTTATTGTACCTGTTCAGGTGCACCTTTGCTCACTCTATGCCAATTTCCATTCTGATCGATGTATGTTATAGCTGTTCGTTTGTCCACTGGATTGAACGGGAGAAAATGTACCTCAGTGATTCCTGCCCGTGCCTGCACGATTAAAATAAATACGTAATGTAATTTTATTATTAATATTATTATTATTATTATTAATATTATTGTTATTACCTCCTTTGGATCTGAAAGCATTCCTACAATACAAGCATCTATTGCATCTTGATTTTCCACCCTTGAAGCCCTTGCTCCATATAGAATAACTTGATCCTTATCTAAATCCTTTGCAAAAACCTGAACCAAAAAGAATCTTGTTTCAGTGTTAATCATAGGTGGCAATTTCAAACCAAAAATTGATGTGAAAACATAAAACTGACCTCAATGAGAGTTTTGTCAACAGTGAGTTTGTTAAGAGTGAGAGTGCCAGTTTTGTCACTACACAAAACATCCATTCCAGCCATTTCTTCAATAGCAGTCATTCTCTTGGTGATTGCACCTTGTTCTGACAACTTGTGGGACCCGATTGCCATAGTAACCGACAAAACAGTTGGCATCGCAATTGGGATTCCACCAATCAGAAGAACAAGCAAATTATCAATTCCTTGTCTGTAGGGTCGTTTCTGAATCGGGTACATTACAACTATTTCGATTATCAGCCCGATTGCAATGGAGCATATGCAGAAGTTACCGATGGA
The DNA here is from genome assembly GCA_009936405.2 of Stevia rebaudiana. Taxonomy (NCBI): domain Eukaryota; kingdom Viridiplantae; phylum Streptophyta; class Magnoliopsida; order Asterales; family Asteraceae; genus Stevia; species Stevia rebaudiana. The sequence continues at coordinate 585,239 of WOUH02000017.1, forward strand.
TGTCAACACCTAACAAACAGTCCATCATATATTGTTAGCAGGATACTACTACTAGTTGAGAATCATATTTATTCCAAAAGAGTATGTGAAAATATATCAATTTTCCAAATGTGTGGTTCTAAATCTAGTTCCAGTATGTAAAAACAAAAACTCCATGTGATCATTATGATGTAACTGTAATTTTCTGATTTTCTTATACAATTCAATCATGTTCGAGTTGAAATCATCTTTACATGTAACAAAAATGAGAATTTTTAAACTTTTTGTCTTCAGTAACTAATTTGAGGTATGTTAAAAAAAAACTTTTGACCTTTGTAAATTTAATTTGTTAAACTCCAAATATGTTGCTTTAGTTAATACACTTCTGTGATTACAATTTAAAAGTATAATTGTAGTAGTAATTGGTTAAACATTAAATAAAAACATAGATTCAGACAGGTTATGACCATCAAGTCCACATCTGTCCTCTTTTTTAGTGATCGAGTCGAGTTTAAAAGGGTCAGAGCCTAAATTATAGCTCATTTCGACCCAAAGCTTCACATATCAAGCTCACGACTTAAGTGAATATAATAACTTTTTATTTTATATAATACCTTTTGGAAATGGCCGACTTGATTTGTACTATCGACTAAATGAGCAGCCTTCCCGAAGAAGGTGTGGACCCCAGTAGCTATAACAACTGCTTCAATTTCACCTTGTTTGCAAGTTGAGCCTGAAAACACACTGTCACCTGGATGTTTGGTCACTGGTAATGATTCACCGGTCAATGCAGATTGGTCGATCTTGAGTGGATCTCCTTCTAGAAGGCGCGCATCAGCTGGAATAATATCTCCCAATTTGACACTAATTACATCACCAGGTACTAAAATGGCTGCATCTTGTTCATCCCATTTTCCATCCCTTAACACCTTTGCTTTTGGAGCAAGACCAGCCATTAAAGCTGCAGCAGCATTGCCTGCGTTATTTTCCTCGATGAAACTAATGGTGGAGTTGATTATCAGCAATGTTGTGATTCCAACAAAATCTTGCCAATCTGGAGGCTTTCCCTGCAATTAAGTATTCTCGATCAGCTAGGTATTTGTGCATATATACCAGATTGCTATTAATTTAAGTAAGAGAGATTCATACTCCTCCATTAGCCAAAACAATGGCCATAATTGCAGCAGCCTCCATGACCCATGACAATGGATTCCACATGAACCCCAGAAACTTGAGAAGTTTGCTTTCCTGTTTCAAATAAATCAGTAAGATCTCATTAGTTTCATAAACACGAATATAACAATATAAATTTACAAATGTATAAAACAATTTGTATATATTGATTTACTTTCTTCTCTTCAAGCTTGTTTGGGCCAAATGCGTGAAGCCTCCTATTCCCTTCATCAGTTGTCAATCCCTTTCTTGTACATTTCAGTGATTCAAATACCTCATCAACTGGAACAGTCTCCTGCACCAATCAAAAAAAAAATTAAAATCACCAAATCAATTGATTGTAAAAACTACAGTTCTCCTACATCCTCCATTCTAGATCATAGATATTATAATCGAACCATGAAAAAAAAATCATCAATCAATGTCAATTGAATCGAATAGTCGTCTGTAATAATCTAAAAAAAACTTCAGATCACAGAATCAATCGATCCTCATGCAAAAAAAGCACACTATAAAGTACAAAACTACGATTCTCCTATCTTATTTATTGATTCAATTAATCATGAAAACAGATGATTAATCGATAATCATAGTGAAATGAACAGTCGTTTGTAATGACCTAATAGAAATTTCAGGTTACGAGAAAAATCAATCCTCATGCAAAAAGTAGCAAATGAAAGTACAAAACTACGATTCTCCTGTTGATCCAATCGAATCATGAAAATGATTAATCATAGTCAATTGAACAGCTAACACAAAACTCAGGTTACCGAAACAATCGATCCTCATGCAAAAAGTAGCAAACGGAAGTACAAAACTATGATTCTCCTAAAACATTTATTCAATCGAAACATAAACTAGACAATTAATCATTATCTATTGAAGAGGATGGGAATTAATCGTTGACATAAGTTAGGGAAAGAGGAGATCATACGAGATCGACGTTTTCCTTCTTGAGTTCATCCCAACTGATCGAATTGTCCGCCATTGTTGATTGGCGTGAGCTCTGTGTGAGAGTCGAATGGGAAAATGGAATGTGAAGTGCATGGAGATGATGGAGCTACTATAACAATGGATGTAGGAGAGAAAGTGAAGATGAGAGTGAAACTAGGAAGGAAGTTGGAGGTTTTTATGGTGTACGTACATTTGTTTATTAGTCCGTTTATTTGTAAACCATCTTCAAACACTTGCACGTTATCAAATAGTTAATACATTCAAATTATTCTTCAGTACTTTGAGCATCACCGTTACCGTCTGTTTTTATGACATGGTATAAGTTACAGGGCAGGCTCTTATGGGCATGGGTTTTTCGGGCATAATTATTTTTCCTATATATACATTGTTTAAAATATAAAATTTATTCACCTTTTACATCACACATCAAACCAAAACTTATTCTGCCCAATTTTTATAAAAAAAAAAACTACTCAAAAACTTATTGGTTTGATACATTTTGTTATGAAAAACGATCTTTGGTTAGTTTGATATTTTGGATTGGATTCATCTTGGGTGAGTTTGATTTTTTTTGGATTGAGAGCATCTTTGGTTAGTTTGATCAACCTTTTGGAAGAAGAATATTATATAAGACAACATAGTTATCAGTTATGATTTTTGTTGAAATAAAGAGAAAAGGATATTAAAAAAATAAAGATATAGATAAAGAATGAGAGGTGGAAATTTTTTGAAAAAATAAAGATAAATATATAGAATGATGCTTTTTGGTTAAAATATATAAATAAAGATAGAGAAGCTTTTTTTTAGTAGCAACAATAAATATTTCATTAGAAAAATAGACAGCGATCAGCTAACTATCACAACACACCAAAAAAGGAAGTCACTCCCAAAAATCTCTATCTCAACATACTACATTCCAAAATTGGGGATGAGCACTATGTACTCCAAGATAGTCCTTTTTTATTGCTCCTGATAAAGACTCACGAGTATACTTCTACCATTATGTCATCAACCATCTTGTCAATTAAGATTCGTATTTTAGAAAATATCCAATCATTTCGAGCCTTTCAAAGTGACCATGTCGTTACACTTATGACTGTGTTCCATACCTTTTGTTGTATCTTTGTTCCTTGGCTAGTAGCTACCTTTCCAACAATTTCAGTAAGAGACAAAGTGTTGGTGACGTCTAAACCCATCCACCAAGATATTTTGCACCAAGTTTCTTTTGCAAAAGGGCAATCGATGAAAATGTGATCTACCATTTCCGTCTCCAAGTTGCATCTAGAACAAGTCGTGGACTGTATGTACACCCCCTCGTGGACTGTATGTACACCCCCCTCGTGGATAAGAGTTAGCTACAAAGATTATTTTTTGTAAGGCATGCCACAATGAGCAACTCACTTCTATAGGAATCCATTTGGACCATAATACCCTTGCTGTCGTTGGATTTGTGGGTTGTTTATCAATCCAACATTTGCACAAGCTTGTTGTAAACTCTCTTGATTCATCTGCACCCCATACCCATTTGTCTTGTCCATTCCTGAAATTATAACCGGAGATGAAGCTTTTTAGGTCATTTATTTCTTCCGATAAGGTTAGCATAACGGAACCGCATCTCCAATCCCAAATAAAGTTCATGACTCCTTCTGATCTATTTACTCTTTGAGCTTCTGTACATTCTTTGTTTATATTGTGGTTATAGGGATTAGGAAATAGTTTTTTTTAGCAATTTGTCTCTAAACCACCTATGTTTCCAGAATTTTGTTTATACACACGTGTTTCTAATTTGTGATTGAAGCGATTTTTGTGTCTCCAACTAGATTGAGAAGTTGATGTGAATGTTTAAAGAGGTCATATAGTTTTATTCCAACTCACCGGGTTTTCATGTGAGTTAGTTCCCTCCTTGGCTGCCACCCGACCCGTTAACTTTTTGTTTTTCCGGAAACTCGACTTCTTGCATTCATGATATAACACCAAATTGGGCCTAAACCAAATTTATCAGTCCACGGGTCCAGATCTCGTCTTCCCGCTCTTCCGATCCAGGAAAAACTTCACTACCAACACCAGAACGTGTTCATCTTCTCTGTATGTCGTATAAACCCTCTAGGGTTTTTGTTCATCGCCTCCTACTACTTCCCGGTGCTTTTCCGTTAATCAAACAATCATACCTCCTACTTACAGTGATCGTTCCGACGATTAGTTAAGCAAATCTTACAGATCTACATTTTGTTCACGGTGTTTATGGCGAGGTACTGTATACTCTTTGTTTAGCTGAAATTGTTAGTTGTTCATCTTGTTATAATGAAGTTCTGATTGGTCATGTTGTTTTTGATATGATGTTGCTATAGTAATTCAACGTTTGCTTTCTCTGTTGTGACAAAATTAGAAATTTGGTTAGCGAGTTTTTGAATCGAACTTTAGATTTAGCTGTATCTTTTGTTATGGTCTAGGATTTAGGTTTTTTTCCATTGCCAGAATATTAGGTACTAGACGTAGATTAAAGTGATGAAACTCCATCTCTCTCATTGTTCTGTTCATCAAATTGCATGAACTATGAGTTGAGGCTTGGAATGATGGTGAGTTTGGTGCTTGCTGTATGTTTCCTGCTTCTCATACTAGTTGTTCTGAAATGCAATGGTTCTTTAGGCTTTGTAGCCTATATAAATATTTGTATTCATTATATATGAATTATGATTACATTGTTGGGGCAAGTTCATTAATTGGTCTCTTGATCAATATCCGCTTGTTTCTCGTATATGGGTTTGATTTTTTTGTGATTTGGGCAAATTACATTTATGTGCCCAATGTGACCTTCAACTAGAGAGCTTTTTTTAAAAACACACTCGAAGCGCGCTTAGGCGTACGAGGCAAAGGAAAAATATGCTTCAGAATACTTGAATTCAAGACAAAGAGCAATTGTTGCAATTTTTTACAATAGCAAGCAATTTGCATTCTTGCTCTAGGCAGGTGACATTGTTTTGATGACATTCATGTTTTTTTTCTCATTTGGGTTTGGTTTGATTTGGCATGGATTTGATCCTATTATCTAATGGAGAAATTTCAATTTTACTACTATTTACTCTAGTTTTTTTTATCTCATCTGTCGCTGGATTGTTTTAGTTTTCTGAAAGTTAGGTTTTCTGTGTAGCTTTTTCAATGCTGTGTGTTTTTAAGTTTAATAACATGTGTTTATTTGTGTATACATGCAAGTTTCAGTTACGTGTTTGAGCACTGTCATTTCTTTTTAAAAACTTGTTACTTGACTCAATAACAAATTCAAGCTTTTTTATCTGTGCCAGCAGTTGAATGTTGATATCCATATAATCCTAAGTAAGATCTTTCCAATTATCATACTTTTTTTTAGTATTATTTAACTTTCATTACCAAATTAGGGATCTTGACTATATTGTAATAGATGTAACAATGTAAGAAACAAAAAGAAAACACAAATTGATAACGACATTATCACAATATGAGTTCATTTTCATTTTTAGGTATATCTTTACATATTATTGTGTTATTCTAATAGAATCCTTTTGCTGTTCTTACATTGTCTTTTTTATGCATTTGGTCAGGTGTTTTGAAGAATCTCACTGAAGAATAAATAAAACACAGTTTCACATCAACTCAAAATGGGTGTGTATTTAGATGCTCCAGACTCATGCCGTCATCAATCTCAATTTAAGAAAAGAAAAATTATTTTGGATGGTGATAATGGCTCTTCAGCATGTTCGCTCACATGTGAGATTAAAACTTTGTTGCCTACTTTACGCGCCTCTGATTATTTCATGGAACCTAGTTTGACCGAGTTGACCACGAGGGAACTATCGGATTCCGGTCATTGCACCAGGGTTCAAAACTTCACAGTTGGTAGATACGGTTACGGAAGTGTTAGGTTTTTTGGGGAAACCGATGTCAGATGGTTAGATTTAGACCAAATCATCAAGCTCAAAAGGCATGAGATTGTTGTATATGAAGATGAAACCATCAAACCGATGGTTGGTAAAGGACTAAACAAAGCTGCTGAAGTAACTTTACTGTTACAAAAAAGATCCTCAATAGAAAAGTTGAAATTAAGTGCAGAAAATCAAGGAGCAGAGTTCATTTCCTTTGACCCGCAACGAAATGAGTGGAAATTTTCTGTTCAACATTTTAGCAGATTTGGTTTAAGTGATGATGAAGAGGATGATGTCATGATGGATGATGCTGATGTCAATGTTCAAGAACAGGTTACAATGAATGATAGTGACAATTCCGATATCGATGAAGACAGCCCGTTAACAGATTCCCGTTTGCTTTCTCATTCACTCCCTTCACATCTTGGGCTTGATCCTGTCAGAATGAAGGAAATGAGAATGGTGATGTTTTCTAATGAAGAAGAAGATGATGATGATGTGGAATTAAATAACATAAATGGAAATTTTTCACACCATAGATCACATCTTGGTAGCAAATCAATGCAAAGATCCAGCCCGTTGGCAGTTCGTAAAACCCCATTAGCGTTACTTGAGTACAATTCGGGTAGTTTTGCTTCAAGCCCTAACGGGTCGATTTTACTAGCTCAACAAAACAAAGGGCTTTCTTTGACAGTAACAAAAGTTCAGGGGTTTAATTTGGAAATTAAGGAAACACCAGTGACAAAAAACTATTCTAAGAACATAGTTGATGCTGGATTATTGATGGGTAGATCATTTGGTATTACATGGGGTCCAAATAACCTTCTTATACACTGTGGTTCTGTTGGTGACAAGATTAAGAATCCAGAACTTTCTTCTACAATAAGTTTAGAAAAAGTTGCTATCGATAATGTTGTCAGAGACGAAAACAACAAAATACGGGAAGAACTTATTGAAAATTGCTTCGATTTGCCCTTGAATTTTCATAAAGAAATTAGTCATGAAACAAAGGAAGATTCACATAAGTTAAAGGGTCGAAAACTTGTGTGCAACAGTTTGGATTTAACGCGTGTATGCCGGAAATATTCTGAGATTATTGAAAAGCAATTAGAAGTACCGGGATTATCTTCTTCTACTCGTGTGGTGTTAATGCACCAAGTTTTTGTTTGGGAACTTATAAATGTTCTTTTTTCTTTTAAAGAAAGTTCATTAGATGTTGATGAGGCATCACTCCCGTTGATTCGAAGAGCAGAGTTCAGTGTATTGTTACAAGATAGTGTTTGTCACCGTGTACAAAATGAAATAAGTTCCTTAAACGACTCAAAAGATCTACAACAGTTGTTTTTACTATTAACGGGTCGACAAATTGATGCAGCTGTTGAATTATCTGCTTCTCGGGGAGATGTGAGACTCGCTTGTTTGTTAAGCCAGGCTGGTGGGTCAATGGTCAATCGTATGGACATTAATAGACAACTTGATCTTTGGAAAACCAACAATTTAGATTTTAGTTTTATTGAATATGACAGGATAAGGCTTTTTGAGTTGCTTGCTGGTAATATCCATGGTGCATTGGGTGAAACTGATATCGATTGGAAGCGGTTTTTAGGGTTGTTGATGTGGTACCATCTTCCACCTGCTTCTGATTTGACTAATATTTTTCAAACCTATCAGCATCTTCTAGAAGACGGGCGGGCCCCGTATCCGGTTCCTGTTTACATAGATGAAAACCTGGTAACAGATGATGTAAGTTGGATTCCTGGTGACCGTTTTGATCTTGCATATTATCTAATGATTCTTCATAGTAGTGTAGAGAAAGAGTCAACTAAATCTAGCATGTTGAAGACCATGTTTAGCGCGTTTGCTTCGACTCATGATCCGCTTGATCATCATATGATTTGGCATCAGCGCGCGGTGTTGGAAGCAGTTGGGGCATTTAGCTGTAATGATCTTCATGTTCTTGATATGGGATTTGTTTCACAGCTGTTAAACTTAGGATATTGTCATTGGGCTATCTATGTTGTGCTTCACATGTCGTATCGCGATGATTTTCCATATTTGCAAGCTGTTGTCATTAGAGAAATCTTATTTCAGTATTGTGAAACATGGAGTGCTCAAGAGGACCAACGCCAATTTATTGTGGAATTGGGAGTTCCTTCAGCATGGTTGCATGAGGCCCTGGTGAGTTCTTTTGTTTTTGTTTTTGTTTTATTATCATATAATGAATTTTTCAAACTTTTAATCTAACACCATACTGTGATAGTATTCAGTTGTTTTGGCTATCACTAGTATTTAAAGGTGGTAAACCTAATTTTATATTGCTATGAACGGTCTTTTACTATCTGGATCGTATGAGTATGTGTCGGGGTTGGGTTGAAGAAACTTTTCTCCATGTAATTATTAATTCTTTTTTAGAAAATAGTGTGTTAAATATGATTATAGAAACTGCAATGTTATATTGATTTGGTTCTTTTTGCATGAACATATATAGGAGGATATGCATTCGTTTGGGTGTTGTTTGACCTTGACCAATTTGACCTGATTTCTTTGTTGTTAATTTCTTTTCAATTTGGTTTATTTGTTTGTAAATTGGCAAATTAGTTGAAGTTCCAACAAAAATTAGACACTTAATAATCAATATTTTGAATTTGCTTCTTATATATTTCGCTTTTATTAAGAATATATATTCCTATATGCATTATCTTTAAATTTGTGTCTTGCATTTATATGACTTCAGGCTGTATATCATGCATACTATGGAAATTCTTTCAAAGCCCTTGAACACTATCTTGGATGTGCATTTTGGCAAAAAGCACATTCAACCTTCATAACCTCCGTTGCACATTCTCTTTTCATGTCAGGTAAAAGTCTATTAATTAACTTGTCTGGATGTAATTTTTTATTTACTTTAGAGATCCTTTCACCTATTCTTCGAAACAAAATGGAACATATCTTTTTGTGTAGACTTTGCATGTCACATATAACTTATTTTATAAGGAAAACATTTTTTCTGTGATTTAAGGTTGACAGTGAATTATGTTGAAGCTACATGCAAAAATTCTAAGCAAGCTGCTAATATTATTTAGACAGATGATAGTTTCTCTGCTGAATCAAAATATGTCAGAATTTGGATTTGTATCCATTGACTTTACAAACATGTATTTAAAAGAGGTGGCAGTTTTTGACTCATTTTTTCTGTAAATTGATCGATACGCAAGTTATATTCTGAAAGGATGCAGGATCAAATTGGCAGCTTATAGGAAATAAGTAGAATGGGTTAAAGTTGTCCCAATTGAATTTTTAATGCATTATATGTTTAAAAAAATAAGCTGTTACTAAAATGATATAGTTTTTGGGGAAAAGGATCAACTAAATAGGGAGCTTATTCTAAGAAACCTAAGAGGGATTAAAAAACCTCATAACCGACTCAAACAAAGTCCGATTGAACTCATTTTAGCGGCGTGAGGGGTTTAGGGTTTTGGGGGGGGGGGGGGGGGG
>WOUH02000017.1:612457-628563 GCA_009936405.2 Stevia rebaudiana
GTTTTGTTTATCACGTCATAGTTTGCTAGACGAGTTTTAATTATATACTTAATTATATAAGTATTCTAGTAAAAATTTAAGTATATGCGGTAATACGTATAAAAGTACGTATGATGGAGTCAGAGTTTGACCTGAAATTTACGGATATTACATTTGGTCCCTAGTGTTTAAATTTTTTGTTTATGAATATGGATCAAACTGTTACAAGTGTGCAAACTATTGGACCCAAAATGAAGCTATTGTCCAAACTATTGGACCAAACTTGTCATTTTTTAATCCTAGAAACCAAAATTGAGACAATGCCAATAAACGATTAATAAAAAAACTGTCAGATTCATAAATAGCCAAAAATTTTAGCCTTAATGTAGTTAGGCTTGAAACCCACCCATACACAACCTTAGTAAAATCCCTAAACAAGACAATAAAGAGAAAGATGAAGATTGTGGCTATCTTCTTATATTGCAACAATAAATTTCATAAATTCATATGTAACAAAAGTATCATAGTAACAACCTGATTATAGTCCCTTATCAAATTAAAATGTGATATTTCTATTACTATTTGTTGTTTATATTCTAAATCCGAATGTATACTTACTTATTTTGTTACAACTTGAACACCACTACCATCAATAAACGTATCAACTACATGAGTGTAAAATATGCAAGGGGAAAAACTTGAAGATTAAAAGTTAAAAGGACTAAATGTTACAAAAGTGAATGTTTCGATAGATTTAGGGTTTTGAATTGCACACCCTTTATAAACTTTTAAAGTGTGCCGGCATAGCCGACCTGTTCCTGCGTTTCTTTGATCTTGCAGTAGCACAACAGGTATTCATCTCTCAGTCGATTTCTAGCTTAAATCTACTAAATTAGCTTGCTGTATGAACAATTGTTCGCAAAATCGAAATTGCTTACTGCTGAATTTCTGTAAATTGTTAGTATAAACTACGCACTATTTGTTCTTAATTGTATTGTAAGAATCTGTATCCCTTAGAGTTTTGAAAAAATTTGATATGTTTCGGTCTGTGTTTGTTGATGAACTTGATTGGTAGCAGTTCTGTTGATTTGTTTCATTTCAATAACTAAATGCAGGTTCGTTGCAGCTCATGTACTTGTATCTTTTTATGCACTATAACATTTGTTCGCATAATCGAAATTGATTATTGCGATGTTTCTGCTGAATTTCTCTTGATTTATACTTTTAGGTGATGTTGTGATCTGTCATTTTTCGTTTCAATTGTTTTTAGAGTTGTGAGAGTTGTTACTTGTAAGTGGTTTGATTGATAAATTCTTCTGATGTTCCGATTTAAATATATATTGATGAACTTGATTGAAAGCAGTTCTATTGATTCGAATTCATTTAAAAAACTTTTTCATTTTAAAAAACTAAATGCAGGTTGAACCTTACAATGAAAGTTTGCATGTTCTTTTGTGCTGCTTAAAGTTTATTAAAAACTATATTAATGTTCTGCTGACATATGATTTCTTCTTTGTATAGCTCAACTCAAAGATCTTTTAGCTGAAAAAAATGGCAGGGTAAGTTTCTTTTATGAATTATTATATTAATCGCGTTTAATTTAAACTCTTTTGTTAGAAATCAATTATTTTGATTCGGTGTTGCAGTGAAGAGGCTGTTGTTCCAGTTGAGGCGGCACCTGCACCGGCTCTTGGCGAGCCAATGGATATCATGACCGCTTTGCAGCTTGTTTTAAAAAAATCACTGGCTCATGGTGGTCTTGTACGTGGGCTCCACGAGGCTGCAAAAGTTATTGAAAAACATGCTGCTTTACTTTGCGTTTTGGCGGAGGATTGTAACCAGCCCGATTATCAAAAACTGGTCAAAGCTCTTTGTGCTGACCATAATGTCAGTTTGGTTACCGTTCCAAGTGCAAAAACTCTTGGCGAATGGGCTGGTGTAAGTTTTTTTTCTACTTAGATTTAATTTATATATTTCAAGATTAATAGTAGGGTGTTTAAAGAGCTCGTGGCTCGGTTAAAAAAATAAGTTGGCATGAAGGAATAAGAGTTAGATTCAAGAATCGAATTAGCGGGTTTGAGTTGAAAGAAAAGGAAAAATAAATAAAAAAATATTTTATTTATTATTATTATTATTATTTTTATTTGGCTTGTTGTAAATATTGAGTCGAGCTGGCTTGTTTAACTTTGGGTGAAGTTAGAAAAGTTAAAATAGAAAGTAAACACATCAAACGTGTTGAGAGTTGTACAAAATGTACTCAAAAGCAAAGAAATACTTACAGTAGAAAGCTAGATTGATGTTGTTAATAGTTTAGTTTTTGTAGTCATATTTAGCACATTATATATACATATAAATATATAATAATATTCATAGACAAGAAAAGTTTTTGCATGCTTGCTGAACCTGACTCTTTAAATTTTTTACCCTCACTAGTTTAACGGTTTTATTTATGATTTATTTTTGGTTTTGATTTATAGTTGTGCAAGATTGACTCTGAAGGAAAGGCAAGAAAGGTTGTGGGCTGCTCATGCCTTGTGGTAAAGGTATAATATTTGTTTTCTGAGTTTTTTTTTTTTAAACATGATTTTATTTATTTATAGTTTTTCATTTATTTGATAAATATTACAGGATTATGGAGAGGAAAGTGAAGGGCTTCACATTGTCCAGGAATATGTCAAGTCTCACTAAAATTATGTTTGTAGATCATTAAGTTTTTGAATTTTTGTACTATTATCAGATCAAGCGAGTGGAAACTCTCATCCAAGTTATTTAAATTTTCAAATCATTCGAGCTTTTTTGTTTAAATCTTTTTTGGTGTTGGTGTTTGCATGCATTTGGTTTTTGTATCGTATAAATTTAAGTAGCATTGTTTCTTCTCTCTGTTATTTTCAACCCTTGTTCATCTTTTCTGGAGTTTATTTAGTTTTCAAATAATTATTAATTATTAAACATGTCATATTCACAAAATTTAGTATTCTATGGATTTTGTTATAATCTACATGGGTTAAATTACATTCATCAAGAAACGAGATATTAAGTTGACATTTTGACCCAAGTAAATATGTTTATAATACCTAATAAATAAGTAAATGTTTACAATAAGTGTTACAATTCTATTAGGGTGACATTTTTGTTGCTTCACTTATTTCACTTTCATATTCTGTTTCTCTTCAAAGGGAGATTTAATTTATTTTTCTCATATACAATTTAATATTTCTTTTATTTAATATGTGTAATAAATGAGCTTCTATTATGTGTATAAACTCTTAAATAGTAACAGTTTAGATTATGGTTATACATAATGTCGTGAAGTAAATTAGACATGATATAATTTTCACATATTTTATGACAACAAAGCCATAACTAGTTTAAATATGGTGACACAGACAATACATTGCTCAATATAAAACTTTAATTGAGGTACAAAATCATGATAACTAAATAAACACTTAATGAATCCAGCCTTTGAATTTCTTTGTGTAAAAGATATTAATCTTAATCCGAACACAGTAACTCAAACATGACCCATGTATTTATGTAATTCATTAAACTAAACTGGTTCATTGGTTATATATAGATGTAATCAAGTTATAAGTAGGATGACATAACTTACATTTCTTATTTTATTTTTTAAACGTGTTGATGCATCCACCTCATAATTTTACTACAACCAAAAGACAACATATTTTGATTACATGTGTAAAAGTGTACCAAACATGACGTGATTAATTAAACAACCCAACTCAATCGACTTTAATTAAAAGGATTAAATATGTAAACACTTACAAAAGTATAGTGGATGGATAGGATATGGGAAATGAAACATGAACCTATAAATTTGTAAACTGCAAACATTGTTTTGTATGTAATTCCTTATTTATGCTAAAACCCATGTTAACTCTTACTCTGAGCATTTATGATAATGTGCCTTTGAGATTTCTCATGTCCAATGTGATACTAGAAAATAGGCCCTTATAAAAAGAAATTTTTTTGTATCCATCAAAAATAAATAGAACAAGATAATTTTAGCACAATGATTTAATTATAAAGTTAACGAATCATAACACTTTTCTTAGGGTCTGTTTGATATGAGGTAATGTAATGAACGAGTGAATGAAATGAACGAGAGAAATAGATAATTAGTAGTCCATTGTAATGTTTAGTTATCAATAATAATGAAATGAATCATTACTTCACGTTGTTTGATAGGCGGGTTAAAATGAGGGAATGAAATACACTTCATAGGTTGAGTCATGAATCTGGTTAATAGTTGGATTATGGGTCAATGGTTCAGGTCGTGGGTCGTGAGTCGCGTCATTGTTCAACTCATGGGTCGATCATGAGTTTGTTTATAAGTCAGGGTCATGGTTGGGTAACAAGTCGGGTCATGTAATGAGACACGAGTTTGGGTCATGAGTTGGGTAATCAATCGAGCCATGGGTCAAGTAATGATTTGAGACGTAAGTCTGGTAATGGTTTAAACCATGGGTCGAGTTATAGTTAGGATAATAAGTCGGGTACTGGGTTGTATAATCGGTCATATTATTACTTCAAAAAAATGAATGAAATAAAAATCACCATCCACCCAAGAAATAAAAATTATATTCCTTATTTAATAATACATCTCAATTTTGATGTATAACCAATATTTTTGTAATTTTTTATTTTAAGGTAATTGTTCATTTCAACCTTTCTAAATTTTACTATCACTGTTCTAATTTTAACAGTAGCTCAGACGACCGTCGTCCGTTCAACCCTTGTCACACCACCGCACCTGCTACCATTTTCCAGTCAACATACGCACCCTGCAACCTCCGCACCACCAACGATGGTGACCTAAAACCCGAATCTCCAACTCATGGCAGTTCCATTTTAACTCATTGATTCGTCTTCAATCACTCACTCAACACCTCTTAAAGACTTCGGGTATGCATACTAACCCTAATTCTGTTGTTATTGATTGTTATCTAAGAACGAACGATTGTATTGATTACACATGTTTGTGTTTGCATGAACTAATTGTTTAATTGCATCATTATATGCGTCAATGATTTGAGACCGACGATTCTGTAATGGGGCTTTGATTTAGAAACATGCATTTGGCATGATGTTGCCACTTTCTTTGTGAAATCATCAATTCTATGATTTTAGTTTAGATATATACATACATTTAGGGGAATTCAGAACGCTAGAACCCGCTAGACACTTATTAAAATTATATTTATTATGGTTAGTGTATAATTGTAAATGGTAAACTTACACATCAATTCATATAGAACTGTTGTATTTTAATGATAAATGTTACTATTCTAGATAATGAATGATTTTGATTGGTTTCTTACAAGTTCTTGGTGTTTTTGCAATATTGAGTAATATTTGATCTGTTTCGGGTACACACACATGTTCTTTTCAAAACCAGTAGTTATTAAGAACCACGCGAGAATCGCATCAGACATGTAGTACCACTTCAATGAGAAAAATAAACCTAAAAAACAATGGTTTATTTCTATCTTCCCTTTATTTCTTTGATTTTATCACCTCTCTTCTCAGTTCTTAAAAAACCATAAAAAATGTGCATATATGCACATACATATGCATATATGTTTTTTAACAAAAAGACTATACATATCATATTTAAAAACAAATAAATCCTAAAGATATTAATATCACTTGCATATTATTGATCAAGCTTTATAATAATACAGTTAAAGTAGTTTCTCAGAGTTCTCAACATATTCATGGTTCCGAAAAGAATGCTTCCATAAATACATATGGGTTCATGTATCTATATATTCACTGGTAAATGATAATTATTGTCTCATTTGATTGCAGATTTGTAAAAAATGGGAAGGACAAAGAAACCTGCTTGGAGGGGCATAGATGAACCAAAGTATTTCAATGATAAAAGAACAATAACGCAATTGAAAAACCAAAAATCCAAAACATGTAGGATGGGTATGAAAGACTTGGAGCCATACTATCGAGGGGCAAAAGTAAAATTGCACTAGTTTTAACGTTAGTTTACTTATTCTCGTGAAAATAATGTTAAAAGTGTTGGGATGACGGTAAATCAGGCATCATGAGCCGGGGGTCTCTTCCGGAGCAGCCTCTCTACTCCTACGGGATAGTGGTAAGGCTTGTCTTCATCTTACCCTCCTCATACCCTACCTTTAGGTGGGATATACTGAGTACGATGATGATGATGATGATGATTTAGGGTTTATAGATTAGGATTTGACGAGTCGGTTCCAACGCTGTTGGAATGAGTTCAATCGGAGTTCCTTTGAGCCGGTTTATGAGTTTTTCAAAATCCCTCTTAGCCTTATTAGAGTAAGCCCTCTATCTAGAATAACCCTACACTAAAACAATAATCTTTTTTCTAATCTATATACTATATAATAAAAGAAGGTTTGGGAGGGACACATGTCACTTTGTGGTGGTGTCTTCCATCTTCTTTCCCTCCTCTCTCACACATTAAATTTGTAACATTTACTTATTAACATTTTAATTTAACAACTAAAAATAGAACCATCTATAAAGTAATTAAAAAACATAATTGATTTAATTTTTTTTAAATATTACAATGTAACAAGTTTGAACTTTAAATATATAGACACACATATAATCCAATCTTATTTTTCATCTACAGATTTGTGTTAGTTGTTTGAGATCACGTGTCCTAATTTTATAAAATCAAGATTTATTTTTCTTGCTTCTCATATTTAATCTTTTATATCAATGTGACTATTTTTTTTTCCACACGTAATATATAATATTTCATTATTTAACCGTTTTATATTCAATTTTTTTTTATTAAACCTGTGTATTAACCTGTGTAATACACAAGTTCTAACCTAGTAAAACAATATAAGAGAGTTAAGCGTTTAGTACTTTTAAGTTAAACCCAAAACATTGCCATTGTATTTAGGTTATATTATTTTTATGCTACAGCTTACTAATTGTAGTAAGTTTTAAGATTGCATCTCATATTATTACAGAACTCAAAAGAAAAGATAAAATCTAACATTTTAACCCAACATGTTTGACTTATTACCCTATCCGCTTCATTTTGTCCATCTCTTTGTATAGAGCTGGCAAAACGGGTCGTGTTTATGCGTCACGTTTAAGATGACTGGAAATAAGCAATTCAATAACACGAATTACATGACACACTTAACACGATTATTGACATGCCTCACTAAACAAAGTTAAGAAATAATAAACACAATTCACATGATAAAATGGAAGTTATTTAAAAAAATTACGATTCGTATTTAATTATGATACATTTAATTATCTATAAAGCTTTCTTTTTGATAAATGGGTCGTAAATGTACTGTGTCGACCTATTACCCTATTTGACATGATAAGTTAAACGTGTCATAAATGGGTTATGCTGGATTAACCTGTTTAGACATGTTTTTAATCGTCTAACCCGTTTAACTTTGTGTCAAGTTACGTCATGTTATAAACTGCCAAATTTACCTCTCATCTATATTCTTCATTTTATATAGCTACAAAGTGGCATAATTAGTGTTCAAGGTTACAAAGTGAAGCAGAATAATGCACCAATTCTTGAAGACATCTTCAAGAAACACGGTGACATTGCAGCCAAATGCGTATTCAAAACCGACTCAGTGAGATCATCAATTCTTGAGGTTATTTGCGAAGTTGTCAAACAAATTCAAACCAACAATGTGATTGAAAAAATGGAGAAAATAAAGTGCCAGCTGGCGGATGCAAAGGCGGCAAATATTGATGTGTCATGGCTTCAAGCTCGCCTGGAAACCGTTGAGAAAAGAAAAGATGTGAATAAAAACTACAATTTGCTTATGGAAATGAAATCAAACACCATTTTGGTTAAGAAAGCTGCACAAAAAGATCTGAGAGAGAGATGTGAAGAACTTGTGGTTGCACAACAACGGTTTGAAAATGCCGAAAGATGTGTGCGAGTGTTGCATCTTCTTGAAAAGAATTTAAATGATAACATTTTGGAATTTAAAGGTAAACTAGACTCATCCAGTTGTATAGGGTAAATAGATTATGTTATGGTGCGTAATAACTAGAATATTACCAAGGAATATCGCGTGTTTTGGTCGAATGGGACAAGCGCGCTATATCGATAGACAATGATCAAATTGTAGCTTCAGGATTTGTTCTATGAATAGATTTTTTTTGAAAAAATTATAGACTAAAGAAGCTACGTTTTAATAAGTTTTATGGGATTCGCGAGGCAACGATGCCCGAGTGGTGGCTTTGTGTGGCGCAACTTGCAATTCTGCAAATGTTTTTGAAATATGGATTGGTGCACAAGCTGGTTAAACCCGTCCTGGTCGGGTCAATAAAAGTCAAATCCGGGTTTTTTTGGAGCCGGTTTGTGTAGAAAACCATTTTTTCGGGAGAAATGATCAGGTTTGAGATCGGGTTATACCGGTTTAAAACCAGTTGCAACATATTTGGTTTGGAACCAATATCATACCTGGTTTGGGTTGGGTTGTGATCGGTATCGCCACAACTCGATTTGCGACTCGCGTTGGTTTTGGCTCTTAAACCGGATTTTTATCCCACATCTACAAATGGTTTCTATTCTACATTTGATTAGGTGGTTGGGCTAGTAAAAAAGATTGTTTTTAGTGTAAAGACACCTTCGTTTTTAGATAAAGATATTATATATTATTATTATTGTTTGGCAATAACGTGGTAAAGCTCATTAAACAAATCGTGAATAATAAAATAATTCACCAACTCTTGAAGAATCAAGTAGCATAAACGCTCTTGGGTCGACCTCAGGCTTATATTACATCAAAAATTAACTACAACATACATGATTCACATGCTAAACCAAATTTGATTGTAACTTATAAGTAAATGTTCATCTTAAATAAAGAAAAAAAATGAATAATTCGCCTTAATCGGCAGCAAAATCAGGTTCAGAAGGCTTTTGAAGACTAATAAACCCAGTTGACATACCACGCTTCCTCTGAACTTGTTTCATCGCGTTAGCTGCAAATCTCGATGCATACATTGTTGCACCAAATGAAGATGATGGACGACCCTGAATCAAAGCACTTTTTTCAGTAACACCATCGTTATCGGTATCAATATCATCATAGCTATCATCATCATAATCTTGAAAATCATCATCATCATCTTCCTCCAAACGATGATCTAGAAGCTTACGTCTCCTCTTTCTCCATGCGGCTTGAATAAAACTCGCTGCCCATGTTCTCCATTGTTGTGAATAAAACCTAAACGTGTGTTGCACTTGTCGACTGTGAATTCGCCTAAACTGACTAGTGATGAACTTTACTTCATCCGCGATTAAGGCGAATGCTTCGACTTCTGTTAATGCTTTTACGGTTCGAGTAGATGGTGGTAGGTTACCTGCACATTTTAATCACGATAAAAACATAATTATCAAAAGCAGAAGTTATTTATTAGTTTCATCCAAACACTTTATTAGGTCTTAGCAAAACGCAATAATTAAGCTAATACATTGTTAATATAAGCTTAAACCAAACATCCCGTTATAACTATATAAACGGATCTAGTTACAAATTTACATGTTACTACCCTCAAAAGTTAATAAAAAAAAAGTACATATCTACCTCTAATAAAGCATTCTAATAAAGTTATTCTGAATTAACATATTAAATAGTTAGAAGTTAGAAGACATGTTAGGCTGTTATGACTAATTTGTTTTCTGGTTTCAAACTAGTGAAAAAAAAAAGAGATTATGACCCCATATCTACCCCATTAATTACCTGCTGATTTTGGATCTAGGGCCCAAGTTAGCAATTCTTCACCACAAAAATCACCTTCTTTCAAAAAACCTCGGTTGAAAAAGCCGCTTCTACCACCATCAGTGGTGACACTTTCTAACCGCCCACGGATGATGAACAACATTTCATCAACCGGGTCGCCTTCCCTTAAGACATATGTCTTTTCAGTGTAGAGACTTGGTTTAAGGCGTTCACATATCGCGTCTAGTAATCGTTCATCCATATTTGCAAACAATGGAACCTGAAAATATTAACAGGAGAAAGTGTTTGCCATGATCCTTCTATGTATAGGTAGGGATGAGATCCGTACCAAAAGTACCGCGAAATTCTAGAAAAGTGGGTAAAGGTACCGGTACTCATTACAAAATAGTCAAGAATTTGGCATTAAAAAGTAGCACCGGATTTCTTACAAAGTTGGTACTGTTACCAGTATGGGACTGGTACTTGGTATCAAGTACTCATTCCTAGCATAGGGTCACGTGTGTTCAATGCTCATGGGTGGCTCTCTTTGAGAAAAATTTAAGCCCCAAATTATTGGGCCCCAATATTTTGAAGAACAATTTTTTTTTCCATATACACAGTCTAGTAGTACATGTTTGTTTTGTACCAAAAAATGTTCAAGTCCGGATATAAAAAAATGTTCTCTTTATGAGCATAGTTCACTGTGTCAATTGTTTACTTTTTTTTTTGTTATTATTGTCCGTCTCAAGCCAGGATAAAGAATAAGAGTTTATAACACTAAAAAAGGGCCCAAAATTTATTTCCCATTGGTCTCTTAAAAGAATGTGTTAGTTACGGGTTTGAGTTGAAATGAATCGGTTTTGTAGTAAATAAAAATGTATAAACTTTGTTTGGGGTAACCAAGTTATCTTATAAAAATGAATAACAAACTTTCAAAGGTGGTTATTTAGGGTGATATGGTAGGTTAACGAATTTTCACAAAAAAGGCCAACATGGTCAAAGTCATTATCAAAACGGTTATTCTTTTGGTTGACAAGAAAACTGAGACCCGTTCTAAGTAAATTGACTTTTATACAATTTGTCCTAATAGTATGTGTCAAACCCACTAAGTCGGGTTAGATTAACCCCCTAAACTAACTTTATCCATTTTTTCAAACTTTTTGTAAAAAATAGGATAATTATGATTACATAGATAATATCTTCTACCAACAAACATGTCCCAATATGACAATTACTAATTGACAAGTTTAAGATTAAATATAAACCGAATCAAGTTATAGATAAGTTTTTTTATTCTTTTTGAACAATGAATAACGCGGCTATCCGGACTCACCATGACGAACAGATCAGAAGTTATAGATAAGTAAATATGTGAAAGTACGAGACGTACATACCCTTTTGACTAAATTCAAACAAAGGTGTCTCTTGATATCCCTCCTGAGATCTTTTGGTAGACTCTGGACCAAACTCTCCTCATCAACACCTCTGGTTTCAACCCATTTGTATTGATCGTATCGTCGTACTCTTTCTTTCAGTTCCTGAGGAAGCAACCGATGATGCATCCATTGTTCTGAGTCTCTCCTTTTAATCCTCATCTCCTCTAACCGAACCGAAAGCGATTGAAGATACGTCTAAAATAACCAAGCACACACATATCCTTTTATTTTTAATCACAGTTTTTAATTTGCATTTTTATATATGTTGTTACCTGCATGTTGCCGATGAGAAGTGCAAATAGTATAAGCCCAGAAATTGCAATTATAATTGAGAATATAATCTCTTTAGCATAAGTACTCGTTTCAAGCCCCTGACCGAGTGTACTGTCAAACATAAAATTAAAAAAAAAAAAAATTTATACCAAAATTTATAAATAAAAATGAATTTTTAACCGACATACCTCAAGTTTCTCAATCCCCACCACAAACAATAACAATATTTAGATATAAACTGTTCAGATGAATCAACTTGAGATTGTACAGCTGCTAAATAAATCCCGTAATCAAATTCCCCATATGACTCACTTTCAACACAATGTTCATCAAGAATCGATTTACTAACATTCATCCAAGCTTTATATCCTGCAGTTTCCTCATGTCCACAATAAAGATAATCTATTTCACATTTTTTTTCATTTATACATGCTTGCTCCCAACATGAACTCTTTCGTTCCACCGCTAATAGATACCAGAAAGCCCCAAATATCTGTTAATATATATATATATATCACTTCTCAATTAGATATTTCACATTTAGCTAATTTAGATGTTTATTTTGAAAGTAAATATTTGATAACTTAAAACTTACATGGCCTGCAAGAACAAACCAAACCAAATAATATGCTGCACCAGCCCATGCTGTTTCGGTTATGACACCAACAGTCTTTTTAAGTTCCGAAAACAATGGTAGGATTCGAAGGGACCGAGGAATATATTGCACAACTACGATCCAAAATAAAATATTTTTTGTACCCAACACCCCAGAACCACTTGATTCGTGAAAGAACCGCCACACAACAATCTGCAAATCAAACATTAAATTAGGGGCTGTTTGTTTACCTCTTAATAGGCTCTTAATGGTTCAGACCTCTTACTGGTTCAGACTGTTTGTTTCGTGAACAGATGTCTGAATGATTCAGACATTTGCCTCTGAATGGTTAAGCATTATACTGAGTCTGAATGATTAAGACCTCTTATCTGAATTGGTTAGACCTTTTAATCTGAACGGTTATAACATTGTATTGACTCTTAATGATTCAGACCTTTTTACTGATTCAACACTTAATGATTCAGACTTCTTACTGGTTCAGTACTTACCCATTCAGAAGTTGTCAAACAGCCCCTTAGATGGTTAAAAAAGAAGATATATTAGGTAGAGTACCTGTGGTAAAGGTAGTACGGAAAGAAGGTCA
The DNA here is from genome assembly GCA_009936405.2 of Stevia rebaudiana. Classification (NCBI taxonomy): domain Eukaryota; kingdom Viridiplantae; phylum Streptophyta; class Magnoliopsida; order Asterales; family Asteraceae; genus Stevia; species Stevia rebaudiana. The sequence goes on from WOUH02000017.1 coordinate 625,088, forward strand.
ACAATGAAATATCGATGCACATATCGCCTTGCTATTTGTGCAGGATCAATAACAAGCTCACCACGACCAAAAACTCGCGACGATGGTGCAATATACGCGGTCCTAAACTGGAGACCGATCCGAACAAGGTAGAAAATATCAACTACGCTCCTCACGGTTGTAATCGTCAATGCTAAGCTTTTATGTATCTTTAAACAACTTGGTTTATTATGATATACAGGTATATAGAAGAACAAAGGATCCACATATACCGCAAGGATACAAGACAACACCAAAAGCTTGTTCCATACTAAAAGATTCTTGTCTTGTGGGTCGATTATCTTATTCTCCGAAACTTTGAGATCTTCTGAGAATACTGCGCGTGTCACACCCGTTCTTAAAGTTTGTCCAAGATTAATAAGTCCTTCGGAACCTCTTTTCATTCCATATTTTATAGATTTTGAAGCGGTTGGACGTGGAGGACGAGAGGGACCCGGATTGGTCGCGCCTTCGATATTGAACCCACACCTCTTCATTGCACCAAATTTAGATGAATTTGGTAAATTCGGCTCGTGATCATCCAACCTAAATGTGAATAAAATGTTTATAATATCCCAAACACCCTCATATTATGTTCTAGTGATATTTTACCTCACAAATTTCTGTTTTTTGCCACCTCTATATGTTGTCTTGTAGCAACTTTTAAACATATTTTGACATAATCAATGGAGAAAGTAAGCCCAATCATCACTTCCATGAGAAAACTTGCAAGAATATTTGATTTTTCAACCCGATATCTCTGTGACATCCACTATATGCTGTTGTGGTACCAAAAACACTAAGAGTACATGAAGAACACCGAATAAAAATCACGATACCGATCACCAATCTAGACGAGAATCACAAATTCAGATTGCTCTGTATGACAAATCGCAAATTTGTGTTAATTAAGAAAAAGGATCATCTTAATACAAATTATAGAGCTCATAAGGTAAGGTTTTTAATACGTGTGATCAAAGAATACATTGTTTGATAATAGAATCCCGAAAATCATCCTAATATCCTAATCATATGATTAATGTTACAAAAAGGATATGAAGCAACTAATATTATAATAAAGCCCTAACGGAGATAAACAATCGAATCTAATTTTTGAATATGACGATATCAAGTTATAAATCAACAACAAAAACGCTTTTGATCGAGATCTCTGGATTCATTGAGAAGCACAAAGAGGATAAATCAAACACGAATAACAAATAGGTAAAACACACACAAACACACCGAAAGAACATTTCAGATTGAATCAGAAGAAAAACTTACCTCAAATTCGTAGATTGTTCGTTATATGATCAGATGATTTCTATTGTTTCCTCTTCTGAAAGGATCAGAATCGAAGAAAAAAACGGAAACTAGGGTTTCGCACGCGCGAGATACAGATGGGAGCCTGATTTAGGGGGGAATTTGGCGCGAAAAAAGGGGAAAATTACTGATAAAATCAAGAGGTGTTAATGGTAGCTAAAAACGGTTAGCCGTTTGTGAGGCGGGAAAGTACTTAGAGTTTATATAGTTAGGTACATATCAAGTGGAAAAAAATATGTCTTAATTGAATTATGATGTACACACATTAACCAACGGCTTAAAAGTAATCTGAAAGTATTATTTAGTTACTTCTTCTAAATTTAGATGTTCGGTTGGTTAACTCACTCGTGAATAAGCATTTGAGTTAAAAAATGTTGTATTATTTGTTGTGACATGTCTTATTTCAATATATTTTTTTAATAAAGTATTTTAGAGAGATGTCACCATGTAGAACATATATATTTACGTAAAGAGTTAAGCCGCTTATTATGAGTTATTTTATATTGGCTTGTTAAAAGTTGGAATCGACCCGAGCCGAGCTTAAACGAGCTCAACACACTAGGCTTGCAAAAGTGACGGATCCAAAAGTTTTAGTTAGGGGGGACAATATACGAGTTGGGTAAAATATAGCTAGAAATATTTCAAGAACTAATAAAATTACCTAATTTATATAGATGATAAAAATTGTAGAAAAACATAATTATTTATAAGTTTTACTAGGAAAATACGAAATGAAATTGGTTTATGTATTACTTAATTATTTCTACAGGCCGGGTGCCTAGGACCCCCTACTAAATCTTTGTATCCGCCTCTATTTGCAATCTTAAGCTAGTGTTTCATGTATATTAGTTTGTTTAACATGTTAAACTTGCAATTTATGATTTATCCATCGCGCTTTGCTGCATCGTCATAACGCAAGAGTAACTCGAACTTATATTGCTGAATGAAATATCATGAAAACAAAAAAACAAAAATTTGTCTTTGAAGTGAGTATAGTCTCGTATAAAATTAAATAAACAAAGGTTTCAGCTTGTTGTGTTTAGTGTTTCTTTCTTCTTCTCATCGTGTTATACTATTTTTTAAATGATGATTTCTCGATTATGAATTGACACCATCGTATATTTTCAATATGTAATCACAATAATAAAACAGCTTAGCATATGAAGGTTAACTATATAGTTTGTGCATATATTGAAGGTTACATGAATAGTTAGAGGCTTAGAGCATTCAAAGTAGCTTTCCTATTTTGTGTATAATCGTAGTTTTAAGATTTTTGTTATAAGTGGTTGTGAGTAAAGAAAAAAATATATGTTACTATTCAACTACATATTTGATGGAGAAAACTCTTTATCCATATATTTTAGTATTAATTTAAAGTGATTATAAGTGAATACAGCAAGAAATTAAAGCAAATAATGATAAAGATATAAAATGTGTTAATTTATTGAAAAACAGAGAAAATATTGTTTAGTTTTGAGGATGGAGGGAGAAGCTATTATGAACCCTATTAAAAGGGTTTTGGTGTAACCCAATAATTTATTTGACAAAAAAAGTAATAATAAATAACATGATTTATTTATTTATTTCTAAAATAACCTTTGATTTTTTATGTTATATTAGATACATGAATGTTAGAAAATACATATACACACACCCGTAAGGGACAGTTAAGTGTAATAGCTTATTTACGTGAGAAACACATCAAACTACTAAAATTTGACGCATGTCATCCTGTTGAGCGTAAAATAATCACATATAATGAAAATAGCTATATATAAAATCACAGACTGAAGTTAAAGAAAACGAACCTCTCAATATAATGAAAATAATCAGTGGTTAAAAAACACGGACTAAGGTTACAAAAAAATTAACTGGACATATAAAAACATGGACTGCGGTTATATAAAAAACGGACTACTAACTTAAAGTTATAAAATCACATACTAATGGGGTAAAAAATACGAGCAAAGTACAACAAATACGGAACATGTAAAAAAATTAAAAAAAAACATATTAATACTATAATCAAATTAAAGATAATAGCCCCCATTATCTACTCTCCTCTTCAGTTACACGTGAGTTCATAGCCCCCTTTATCACCTCACTGTTTTATAATACGGGGTGGGATTACATAT
>WOUH02000017.1:632763-656414 GCA_009936405.2 Stevia rebaudiana
CAACATGTTACAATCATCGTTGGACAGAAATGAAACATTTGTTATTAAGTTAAAGCAAAGTTTATATTTTAGGTTTGTAAATTTATTTATCCATTCCAATGTTTTAAACGGTTGTTTTTAGGATTTATCAAAACCAAAAGTAAGGTTTTATAAAAACATGAAAGTTTAGGGTTTGACAAAACTAAAAGTAAGGTTTTGTTTATTGATTAGGCCCATTGGGGTTTATTATGTTTAAGTGGGCTTGATGAGGCCCATTAGGGTTTAGTATGTTTTAAGTGGGCTTGATTAGGCCCATTAGGGTTTACACGATCTTTTGATAAGTGGGCTTTTATTGATTAGGCCCATTAGGGTTTCTAAGAAAATTAGGGTTTCGATTTTTTTTTTCTTGATTTCGAATTTAATTAGGGTTATACACCAGATTTCGAAAATAATGAAAACAATAAAATACTAAACCTATTGATTTGCAAATCTAAAATTAAAGACATACAATCCTTAAAAAAAACTTACCAATATCAAATTTACAGATTTAGCTTAAAAACCTTTGTTTAAAGATCATGAAACTTGAAAAAATATTAGATATTTCGAAAAAAATTGTTAAGTTTTCAAAAAAATTTTATAACCAGATTATTAGGGTTTATAAAAAAATCGAAAATTTTATAAAGTTTTATGAACTATTTTATAAAATTTTCGCAAAATATATGTTGAATATTCAGATTTTAGGATTTCGAAAATTTTTAGGGTTTTGATATTTTTATTAAAACCTGATTTCGAAAACAGATCCAGTTTATGATTCTAGATCAGGAATCGATTAAGCAACATCTCTCTAGATACCACATGTTGATCGATTCCTGATTATAAGATGAAGTAAACATGATAATAATGAAAATAAAGAGATTAGATGTAACATGTAAGTCCAGCAGTAGCAGCAGGGTTGATTGCAGTAGTCATCCATCGTGATCTGATTGACTGGTTCCCGTGTAGGTTGCACCGTTGATAATGGGATATTGAGAGGGTGGCTAGGGTTACGAAATTGATATGAGGTTAAGCATAAATTCGTAAACCATAATGATGTTATATATAGCCTCTCCATTTAAGTGCAACTAAAGGGGAAACCCTAACTAGTAATGTAAGGTCAATTGTGTCCATTATACAATTAACTAACTATAGGGGTATATAAGTAATTGATCATTTAATTATAATATAAATAATCATGAGGGACATATATAATATATATATATTATTTCTAACATTTGAAACTATGAAATTCACATATTACGTCATATATCATTTTTTTAACATACATAGTTCATTACCAGCCATCTTTAAGGGGATATGAAAATGGGTGGTCATGATAGAAACCTTTTTTTTATTCGAGAACTAAAAAAAACAAACTTAAGTAAAATTTAAATATTTTTTATTTCTTTGTATATTATTATTTTTATAAACGATTTGCACCATTAAATCATAAAAATTATCCTCTTTCAAACGTGTATGATAAAGCTAGTTAAAAAAAATACTTGCAGTATACATTAATACATAAAAAAATACTTATACGAAATACATAAAGTAATACAAAGTACTAAAATCTATGAACTACCACCATACTGCAGTCTGCATGTAACTTCAGACTGCAGTATGGTATACTTAATATATGCAGTATACATGCAGTATTGTATACATAAAGAGATGAAAAGAATAAAGAAAAAACCGAGTACATCTCTTCTATAAACGCAAATATAAATTAAAAGAAATATAATTTTCAAATTACTATCATACTGTATATATGTAATACCAAACATTTTATGACGCATTTTTTTTAATATGACTTCATTATACTCGTATTAAAGATAAAAAGAATTGTGATTCATTGGTGCAAATCATTTCAAAAAGAAAAATAACGTAAGAAAAAACGAGAAATATTTAAAATATATTAGAGTTGTATTTTTTTGGTTTATTGCACAAGAAATAGTTTTTATTTAAATATCCCTTGTCAAACAACTCAAGGTAACAGAAATGGCAAGGATAATTGAGTTTTTCAAAGGAAACCTATGGTACTCTAAGAGCACTCGGAGTGGGTATCGGGAAGAGCCGGGGAAAGCTCTTTACCGAACGGGACCGAAAGGGAATACCATCCCCCCACTTTTGGGGTGGAAATTTCAGGGAACACTCACCGAATCTCACCGAAGAAAAGGAGAAGAAAAAAGAAGGAAATGGGGAAAGTGAGAAGAAGTGGGGAAAAGTGGGACGACACCGTGTAAAATGGGAAAAAGTGGGGAAAACCGGGGAAGCTGATGTGACGCTGACGTGGAAGCGGGGAAAAGTGGGGAAGGGTGAGACGACTCCGTATCTCTAACCTTGAGATTTCCGGTGATCTTATTTTATGCCAACTTGATGTTATATTTTTTGGTCGTGTTGGGTTCAAGTCAAATTTTAGTAACCAACACATTATACCACTTATTGATGCATGCTTATTTCAAGAACATTTTCGAAAAAAAATGTATTTGCAAGTTTGGAAAGATGCAAGTGTTGAAAATAAACTTATTAACTTTGAATCACACACAAGTCGCTAGATTTCTTTTTTGCATGATTGAATCCTTGACTTTTACAAAATTTCCAGTGATGCACTTTATTATAAGCATAAAAGTTCTTTTTTTTGTATAGATAAATCCCTATACTTCTAAAAGAACGTTTTCATTCCGATTTAAAAAATTAGGATTTAATTATGCAAAAATAAAGACTAATATGAAGTTAGTAAGAGCCTACGGAGCGAATTAATATTTGAAACATGCTTCAGGAAGATCAAAGAACTCGAACCAGGTGGGATGGGGGCATCACTAAACAAAAAATAATTAATATGTAAAAGCATCAAGAATTAAACTTGAGACTACCACTCAATTAACTTCATATGTTTTATTCTTACTCGACAATATTTATGGGTTAACTCCAAAAATCCTATGAGGTCAATACAAAATATACGTTTTATTAATAACTCATTTTTTAAAGGCGTCACAAGACCATGACTCTAACCTTAAAAGACTCATGCCTTACTAGCCAACTATAAGAAATGGTTAGGGTGTGATGAGCAAGGGAAAGCATGAATGCTAGAGTGTGCATGTCTCTTTATCACATGACTCCGAGCACTTCATAAACTGATTGTCTTGTACATCTAACTATAATGATATGTGTACTGTGGTTACTAGGTCTGGTATACTCTACTCGTTAAAAAGGATATCATAGTGGTAAGATTATGCAAGAGATTAATGAATGTTATTAAAAGGAGATTACGTCCTGAAAACTTAGCCCAATGGTTTTGACTCATACCTTTCAATGCGGACGGAGGATAAGGGTTCGAATTCGGCTGGGAGCAGTTTGAGAGACATCCGGTGATGGATCAAATCCGAATTTAACCCGGGTTCGATTCTGATGGGGGGCGAAGGTTTACCCATTCAACGGGTTTCTGCGCATCTGGTGTGATCGTGGATTCTCGGAGGTCGAGTAGTCGACCCTTGCTTACAAGCCGCGAAAGTGAGGGATAGACTTGAGAAAAAATGCCGTTCAAAAAAATTTTAAAAGGAGATTAGGAGTTAATTTAAAAAAAAAACATTGATAAATGATAATGATTCATAATTTTGGTTATGATTAGCAAATCCTGTTCTTATTCAACCTTAAGCTAAAATATTAATTACAAATCATAAGCTAAAGTATTTAATTAATTACAAATAACACCACTGGACCTGCATTCCACCTGTCACTGTGTTCCCTCCAATTTCTTTCATCTCTCCCCAAAAAGTCATTCTCTTTACCTGCAAATTCTTTCCCTTTAGTCAAAAGCCATACTGCCCCAATGGGTCCCCTCTTCATCTCCCCCACAAAAACACCAATTTCTCAATCCAAATTCCTCATCATTAGCAATAGATTTGAGATTCCTTCAATTAAAACCATCAATCAACACCACGATTGCCAGATTTTCAACTTCAAACGCTCATGATTATGGTTATCCAACTGTAAAGCTAATCAACCAGATCCAATGGCTTGTTCATAAAGGTACGATTCGTAACCATAGATCCGCCATTTTTATACCTACACGAGTTTCATATTCTTTGTTATTTAAGGAGATTCGAGGATATCGATTTATAATTTATCAACAAACAAAATGCCTTCTAGACAACCTTCTTTCACTCATCAAGAATCAACAAAACACAGAGCTACGTTCATCTTCATCGTTATCGCCATTTTCTCTTCAGTTCTTATAGTTTTTGGAGTTCTGTACTTGATATATCACCTATGGTACTCGTTGATTCATCGGTCACGTACCAATCCGCTTGATTCATGCCCTTTGTTCTTAAAACTACGTCGTTACAGCTACAAAGAGCTCGTCTCCGCCACCAATGGCTTCTCTGGCGATAATTACATTGGAAAAGGTGGTTCCGGTACCGTGTACCGCGGTATACTTAAAACCGGAAAACTCGTTGCTGTGAAACTGCTTGATTCCGATTCATTAGACGCTGATCGTGAATTTCAAAACGAGCTTCGAATTCTTGGCGGTTTGGAATCGCAGTTCGTTGTTTCGTTGCTAGGTTATTGCGTCGATAAACGGAAGCGAGTGGTGGTGTACGAATACATGCCGAATCGGAGCTTACAGGAATCGCTGTTTACCGATCGGAGCTTGAATTGGAACAGAAGATTCGAGATTATATTAGATGTTTCTAAAGCACTTGAGTTCTTACATCGTGAATGTGAACCGCCGGTGATTCACGGCGACGTGAAGCCGAGCAATGTTTTGCTCGATGCAGAATTTCGTGCTAAGCTTTCGGATTTCGGATTATCGAGATTGAAGGTTGAACCGGAGTTGGAATTCGGTGTTGATTTGTTCAGTCAGGATCTGTCAGGAACTTTAGCCGGCGCAGGTACCGGAGAGTCGCCGGCGATCGGAACTCCGGTTGGTGACAATACTGCAAATGAGGTAGATTTTGCTCTCGCTCTACAAGCTTCTTCGTCATCCACACCGATCAGCAGCAAGGTTGTTTGTAATCATCTGAAAGGATTAGGATTTACAAACGAAAAAGGAAATGATCTTCCTACTTGCAACAAATTCACCAATTATGACGATGACTCGAGTCATAATTTTGATAACAATCACGCTACAGAATCGAGTTCTAATCGTGTTGATGATCAGAAAACTGGTAAGAAACAATGGGGGAAAGATTGGTGGTGGAAACAAGATGGAAGTGGTGAACTTTCTTCCAAAGATTACGTCCGTGAATGGATCGGAAGTCAGATCTGCCCGTCGGGGAATCCAGATTGGGAAGATGATAAGAACTCTGAAAAGCGCGTATTTGATCAGACGAAACTAAACACTTCCAACATCAAGAAACCATCAGGAAATGAAGAACACGAAGAACACAAAGGGTGGAAACAGCACAGAAAAATGCAGGAATGGTGGAGGGAAGAACACCTAGACGAACTCACGAAGAAGCAAGTCGAAAAGAAGAAGATCAAACGAAGATTCAGACTCAAATTCTTGCACAAGAAACGGAAACCGAACCGGAATGATCACAAATCCGAGTTGAGTTTCCGAAAGAATTCAAACAACACTACTGAAATGTACAGTGGTGATGTATTCAGTCGCGAGTTAAGCAGCACAACGAGCATGAGGGGAACACTTTGCTACGTGGCACCAGAATACGGCGGATGCGAGTACTTGATCGAAAAAACGGACATTTATAGTTTTGGAGTGTTGATTCTGGTGATTGTTTCGGGTCGGAGGCCGTTACATGTTCTTTCATCGCCGATGAAGCTTGAAAAGGCGAATTTGATTAGTTGGTGTCGGCAGCTAGCTCACGGTGGTGATTTGTTGGAGCTTGTTGATGAGAGATTGAAAGACGATTATGATAAGACGCAAGCGACGTTGTGTGTGAATTTGGCATTGGCTTGTTTGCAAAAGATGCCGGAGTTGAGGCCGGATATTGGGGATGTTGTGAAGATTTTGAAAGGTGAGATGGAACTTCCGGTGGTTCCGTTTGAGTTTTCACCATCTCCGCCTTCGAGGAGATCTCGGAGGAAGAACAAAAGTAACGTCGATTAGAAGATAGAGCTTAGGGAAGAAAGGAAATGACATGGTTTTTGTATTGGATTACGGTGTAGTTATTCTTACGTTGGAGGCTGGTCACAAGGTGATCAAATTGAGCTCCCCGCACACAGCGGGGAGCCCAATTTGTTTGTGGGACGAAGGGACAACGGTGGTGTGATGATAGAGTACCACCGTTGATGGAGGATAAAGAATGGTGGCGCGGTGGTGGTGTAGGGAGCGCGTTGGTGACATGGACTATGAAAATGCGCGACTACGTACATGGAGTGATGCGGTGGTGCAGGGTTGCGTGAGTGCGGCTTCGCCGTTGTACATAGTCTTAGGTCTTGCCATTAGTCCATTCTCAACATTGTTACTTGATTTAAACCACTTGATTCATTGTAGCAACAATTAGAGTTTTGGATTGATTCTTTTGTAAATCGAGTTATATTCTGTCAATGTTTCAAAAGTCGGATTAACTTATAAACAACTTGTTCAATCGATCTGGTCTCAAAATCAAATTATGTAATCATTAACTTAAAGTTTATAAATACACAAGAAGTTACAATATATGTTTACGACTTGCAACCACTAGTTTAGGCGAAGAGCATAACATAGGTGTATGTCCTCCGCCCAAGTGATATTGGTTCTATTCTCACTTGAGATATATATAGATTGGAGTAAAGTGAAAAAAGTTGTTTATGACTTGTCTAACCTTGAAAACTCCATTAGCTTTCAAAATTTGGGCAACTTAAAACTCATGGAGGAATAAAAAACAAAAAAGTTCCAAAAATCTGGTTCATTCGATCCACTTCTATAATGCTAACTCTAGACCCCAACGTATAACATGAAACACAAAGGAGGCTAGGGCAACGTGTTTTAGACTTTAGTGTTGGAACACAACCATCAGTCGATGGTTCAAAGCTAACTGGTAAGCCACTTTAATTTTCAGGCAAATCTTCCTAAACATACAAGTAAGTATCCCTATTGACACTTGGTCTTTTTCTATAGACATTCTACAAATTCAAGTGACACTTGTCGTAGTTTTAAGTCATTTGTCACTTGTTAATTTCATAAAATGTCACTCAATTTTTTCTCATACTAAATTCTCTTTCTTATTAGATAATTATAATAATAATGATTAATGATATTATTCATTATTTTGTATTAAAAATATATAATTTTAATATATTTGAAATAAGATATTAAAAAGTATTTTTCATAGCAGTTTGTTTAAAACAAAATGTTAAAAATGCTAATTATTAAACTAAAAGTATAAAAAAGTGATATTATTGATTTATTATAGTAGTGAATGTTAGTTGAATTGCTTATTAGTACTTAATTTGAATCGTATTCTAAATAGCCATGACCTGTTGTTTGATATTTTTATATTAAATTTGTGTAACACACACACGGGATAATAACCTAGACCCTTGTATTATAATAAATATATATTTTCAGTTATAATCTCCTTATATTATTCTACATATTTTTCTTTGCGATTAATTTGTTGTATATATATTTGGCTTTATTGTAAGCTTGCATTTTCACTTATAAAATTAAATCTTGTGTCGTACAATGTGAAGTTATTAAGTAAAAATAATACATTAAAACCTTAATACTAAAAATAAATTATTGTCAATTATTGCGGCCTACCTTATTCACACCTTCGTCCATGCGATTGTGGTGGTGAAAGAATCCAAAACAAACTCACATGGTAGTATGTTACTAAAAGCTACTGGTATGGGATTTTTAGTTGTATATAGCATAACCAAAAACGGGGTAATAGCCTATTTAACAGCATTGTATTTTAGAGGGAGAGGTTTTGAGTTCAATAAAAATTATACATAAATTGAAGTAGCTTAAAGACAGGATTATGTTAGATTGCCGTTTAAACAAAAAAAATATAACAGGAATTGAGACACTAAGTGGAACACAAAATATAACACGAAATGTGACACAAAGTGGAAATTTTATTTTAAAACTAAAAAAGCGTACCAACTAATGGAAACTAATGAATTATTCATGGAAAATAACATGTTTAGTTACAACTTATGTATGGAATGTAATATTTCAACAAGTGTGTGATTCCTTTCATTTTAATTATTTTCACTCCCGATAGTGTTTTCTTCATTTATTTCCTTGAAGTAATGAATTCAGCCCATGATCCGACAAAAGAACTTACACATGATCTAATGCATGATCCGACCCTCTACTCAAACTATTACCCAAGCCATGACTTTAACCATGATCCCAAAACCCGAACCATGATCCGAGCCCCGATCCATGACTCAAACCATGTTTCGACTCATGACCTAACTTATTAACCTAACCATGACATGACACATAATCCAGACCAAGTCCCGGCCCATGACTCGAACCATTTTTTTTTAACTCATTTGCGTTTGGTTTTGCATCTTCAGTTTTTGGTTTGGGTTCAAGTTTATTTCGATTTTTTCTATTTGCGCAAAGAGCATATATAGAAATCAAGATGCAATCAAATTAAGCCCCAATCTGTAACTATGCTTTTACTGCATTAAATTTATCAAGTCTAGTTCTAAAATTATAGAAAAAAAAAGTAAAATAAGTGTATCATTCCAATCTTCATATTAATAATTAATTCAATACATTCTTTAATCTCAATCTTTATCTTCGTTCCTAGGGTCGTTGGATGTTTTTAATTCGGCTAACAACTATATAAAAAATTGATATCCGTATTAGCACAATAAATTATATATAATGTGCTGTTTGTTTTATTATATTATTATGTGGATCTATGGAGTTGGGGAACATATAATGTATGCGATTATGCGGATCCGTGAAGTTGGGGAACCATATATTTTATAGTATACGATTGAACTACAAAAATAAATTCATAGACATATACGGGTTTTTTGGGTTTTTTTAGGCAAATCCGATCCCTACCCATTGGTTTGTTAGGAAAATCATACCAAATATGTCGCTTTCTGTTTCGGTTCGGTTTATTTGGGCTTGGAGTTTTGGGTCAGTTTTCGATTTCCTACACAACCCTACAAGTAAGGTTTTGGACACCCTTGAACAAGCTAATACCCAATATTGGACACTATGAGATTTAGACGGGTCGGTTGCGGCAAGAATCAATATATTAAAAAACGAACGGACTAGTAAGAGGCTAGGCTTGACCCAACCATCGAAGGCAGGTACATCACCAAAAACCCCAGAGGAAAATAAGCGACTGTTACGTTACAAGAATACACCAATCCCCCAATTGTACAACTCTTTACCCACATATTACTTGAGCCTTTGATATCCTCCTTGACGCACTAGATAGTTAGTGCTTTTCAATCAAACACAAAGGGCATTGATCAATGGTAGTGATCACACCCCGTTTTGCAAGAGCATCCTGAGTAAGGATTTGCCCATCTATAGCCGCCAAACAATAATATTCACCTTAATTGGAACGCTTTTAGAACATCGAAAGACCAAGATTCCATATGTGGTAACTCCTTGTGAAACATAGCCTTCGAACCAAGTTCACCATTGTAGTTTTATATTTCTCGATGTTATGGGCTTTCAAACTAGTTTTTAAAAAATGACGCAAGACTTCATTTGGGCTATAAGCCTATAATTTAAACATTTTAGTGGGCTACGGCCTACGGGGATCCCAAAAGGGTTTATTTAACTAAAACTCATTTACACCAGATTTTTTTAAACATATGTAATCTTTTATGAATTGTGAGAGTTCACTCCCTAAAAAACTGTGAGGTTTAGTGTAATGTTTCAAGCCACTAAAACAATTTACACCTAATGTTGCATGTCAGAATTTTATACATTAACCAACACTCTACATGCGTCGTAAATTAATAATCCTTTCAGTTTAACATTACAAACAAACATAAATCCTACTAAAATCGTAGGGTTCAGTTTAACATTGATTTCATCAATTATTATACCCACTCATTTTGATCAACCGGTCTCTTTCCAAACGGTTTAAATAATAAATTAACATAAACAAGTTCAATTTTTAACACTTTAAAAAGTTCGAATATGCAAAAGAGACAGTTTCATTTTGCCGTTTATTTTTTATCGGCATCAAACCTACACATTACAAAATTAGAATCCTGAAAGAAATACACCAATTAAAAACAAATAAAGTTATCAGACTCATTATCTTCATTAAGGTGTTTAAAAAATAATCTTAAAACAAACACACATCATATCCACCTCAAACCGAAACACTTAATAACAAATTCAACAAAACTTTCAAACAGTTCAAACTAACACATAACACCAAATCCAAGCCAAATCAATGAAGCCAGAATCACAAATGAAACACCGCTAACCGATTTTCCGGAAACCGAGGAAACGGAGTGCTCGGAAGCAGAGACGGTTGAAGACGGAAGCGGATGGACGCGAATGGTGACTTTCATACCGTTAAAGCAACCACCGGTGCCGCAAATGAAATAATAACGTTGTGATTTGTTGAGAAGAATGAAATCTTTTCCACTGCTCCAATTCCCCACGGCTCCATCGAGCGTGCAATTATCGTACCCGGTTTTGTTCACTTCGATCACATTGTATTGCATTTTTTGATACCTAAATGCTATGTTATTATCCATACAAACACACAAAATTAAACGTTTAGGTGTAGTGTAAACTAAAGGATATTTATAATCTGATTCGTTTGGTTTTAATAGGATTATTATCCGCCTAAATTAAGAATTATCTATCCAAAAGTAAGAATCTTTACAGTCCGATTCGGCCAATGACTCTCTTTAATGGGTTCAACCCGTGACTCCGGTTGATTGTTGGATAAATTAAACCAAACTAGGCGGGTTGCTTAAGTCCACATGACAAGTTAAAACTGTTTGGTTTTGACGGTTTGACAATTTAATGTGATGTTTCTTAACACATAATCATATCATTTTTAATGTTTTTTTAAGACTTAAAGGGGAATTTAATACAAGGTAATGCAAAAAGGAATGTAACAACTCATTTAACGAAAAGGAAAACAGAGTGTTTAATTGGTTTAATGAAATGAAATTATCCATTACACAAGTATATTATTATTATTATGTTTTCTATGAACAATTCCTTATCTCCCTAATCCATGACTTCTGATTCATATGCCGACTCATGTCTTACCCATAATATAAACTGGCTGTTAAAAAAAAAAAAAAAATTGTTCAAACTTTATGTTAATAATTTAATATATTCGTTAGTTTGGTTTACTACAGTTAGCTGAACTTTTAAACCGTAACTTAAATGTGAAACTCGATTTTTCAAGTGTAAACAAAACCACATTACTCCTAATCCAGCCGGAATCGGTAATTTTAGCTCACTTTGTTCAATTCTATTGATTTCAACCATATATTACTAGCAGAAACGGTGTTCTCGAGACCTGTTTTACAAAATTGACACCGGAGTGTAGAGAAAGGATACGTACAGATGAAGTCTCCGACGTAGAAAGTGTGATTTTTAACCCAGAGTGTGTAGTTGATGCCGGGATTCCACCCACGATTAGCTCCGACGATGTGATCGGTGGCGGAGACGGTGGTTGCTACGGCGGCGATAAAAAGGACACAAATGATAAGATGAGTAAGGCGTGAAGTGGACATCGTTGAGTGGTGGTGGTGCCACTGCCAGCATAGATTATAGTGTTTTGATGTTTCTTCATTTATAGCAAAGTTTGGGGTCCATTTTAAAATTTGTGTGATTATTTTTCCTTTTTTATATATTCAAAATGAGGATTACTAATGAATCGGAGATTATGACACCAGTTTTGATAATAAGAGTGTAAGGGCATTTGAATCCAATTCTTTATTCTAGAATTATCTTTAAGTCTGTTTGGTATGAGGGAATGGAATGGGTCATGGGTTCTGAGTCCTTGTTTGTGTCATAGGTTCGAGTCATGGTTGGGTCATGGGTTCGAGTCATGGTTGGGTCATGAGTTCGATTTTTGGGTTGGGTCATGGGTTTTGAGTTCTGGTTTGGGTCATTGGTTAGATTCATTGTTCGGGTCATGGGTTCGAGTCATGGTTGGGTCATGGGTGTGAGTCTTGGGTTGGGTCATGGATTTTGAGTCCTAGTTTGGATCATGGGTTCGAGTCATGGTTGGGTCATGGGTTAGATTCATGGTTGGGTCATGGGTCAGGGTCGTGTTATGGGTCGGATCATTGGTTGGATCATTCATTCAAGGAAAGGAATGAAAATCATTAAAAGAATGACATTCCTTATGTAACGAGCATTCCATTCCTATGTGTAACCAAACATATTTTGTTTCATTCCAACGTAATGACTCATTACATTCCAGTTTTCATTCATGCATACCAAACGCTACTTTAGAGATTTTATGAAAATGTAGTTGCATCTCAGTCTATACTTAAATCTTCATTTCTAAATTTTTGAATTTCTGGTATATAGTTTTGCTAAATACAGAGAATCTCTACAATTCTTCTGTCATTGTATACGAGAGAAAATAATAATAATAATAAAATAAGTGTTCGTGAATGGGGGAAAGTGAATATGAGGCAGTTACGCATCTAACTTACATGCGAAACATTTCAAAACTACGTCATTTTGATTGATTAAAATAAAAAATTGGTTTGTATTATCTTTCTTTAGTTCTTCACAATTATTTTGCATATCATTCAGGTAAAAAAAACACATCATAAACCTTATAATACAAATTCACTTTTTTAACAAGAACGTGAAGACAAAAAAATAGAAATCCACTTTTGTATTAATGATGAAGTAAAAGTACTGAAAAGTTATGTGAACTGATAGAAACTAACATACGAAAGAAGATTCAACTTAATTTTTATATTAATTTTGTTCAAAATGACTTAATTTTGAATGGTTTCGCATGTAAGTTAGATGCGTAACAGCTCATATTCACTTTCCCCGAATGAATGTAAATAGATATTTAAATAGAGAATGATACGTGAAAGGTTAATCAAGTTAGTATATAAATTTAGGGAAAAAAAAAGTAATTTTTGATTAAATTATAGAGGTGTAGATATAGAATGGGATGCGAATGCTCTTACAGGTGATTAGAATTTAGAAAGTCAAGTTTTAAATGGTAATCAGGTTCACTTGTATGCATATGGCTATCGATTATATATATGTTCATAGGAGGTGTGTATTATGTGAACTCAAACTTAGAGAATTTCTACTATTATAGTGGGATTTCACTGGGTAGGTGTTGGTGGTTGTTGTTGTAAACTTAGAGAGTTGACTAAAAAACCCAATTTGGGCCCTCTATTTTTTAATGTAACACATGTGTTACTTAATTTGGCCATACATTTTGAAAATGTACATGTGTTACTTTTTCAAAAAAAAACAACACATGTGTTACTTTTTCAAATGGATGACCCACATTGAAAAATAAAGGGTACATATTAAGTTTTTTTGTTAACTTTCTAAGATTAAGCTGACATAATACACGTATGCTATGTTCATAATCTTATATGTTAAATGTTATTTTTTGAGGTTCATTAGTTTATGTGTATCAATTTTGTGATAATGATAGAAAAGTGTCGTCACACAAACAATAAGTTATAGTAATAATAATGTGTAATGGTCTTTTTGTGAATGTGATGTTGAATTTAAAAAAGAACATGATATGTAATATTGTGGTTGGATATATAAATTGAAAATAAAAATTAAATCAAAAGTTGGTTTACCGCTCATTGTAGTTTTCAAAGGGAGGACCCTAATGTTTCTACAAAGTTTGAGGGAGTAGTGTTTGGGCATTACAGAGCCACGCGACTCTATTATGCATCGTATATGAAATAATATTAATCTTATGTCATGTGAACAACCACTTCAATGTATAAAAATACCCAACTAGACTTCTCAATTCTCATAGTTCTATAAGTTTAGTAACTTAAATATAGTTCACGGCCATACACTAGATAGTAAATACAATTCATGATTGTTTTTAGTTGTCGAGTACAAGATTTGTGACCATATAAGTTAATGTGACATCACTTATTTCCATACATTACTGCCCCAATTATCACATACTCAATTTCAGCTCCGGTGGGTTTGGTTCAATATTAAAACTATCGTAGATCGCTAGACCTCGAAACTCACAATAAAAAAAACAAACTACGGTTAAATAGAATATTATATTGATGATAATCTCAATCTTTCAACAAGAATTATACTTATTTGATGTTTTGATCAGCGTAACCTATTAACATAACCCAACTCAACCAGCAAACAGATAATAAGAGTAACGCATTGCAAAGCTCATCAAGCAGAATTTTCTTTACAAGAGAGCTTCAGTTTAAGTTGTAAAAATAATAAAAAGATTTTACAAAGGCATTAATCTTTTATATCTAAAAAACCACAAAAACGAACTAAATATGATGGCTCCAATAACCCCTGTGATCACCAGCACCCATGTAAATGCTTTTGGGCTATCGAATAATGGAATCATAAAATTCATGCCGAATATTCCCGCAACCACACTGAAGATCGCAACAACAAATGTCGCGGTTGTTAGTAACAACTCAAACTGTATAAGTTGGTTCCTCACATTATCCTGCCATTCAAATATTTACATTTACCAAAAATAAAGTACACATTAACTAATAAATTTGAAATATTTGTACAAATAGAATCAGCATTTTCCAAATACTGAAGAGGGTAAAATGGTCTTTTAGTTAGAGATTAAAGAAGAAAAACATACCAGTTGGATGTTAATAAAGTCTTCAGTGTCATCAATGTATTCCTTCAGCTGTTACAATACAAAAGGTAAGTTGCAATCTAATAAAAAAAATATTTACAAATACAAATGTCAATTTGCTTATTGACTGGTCAATCAGGTTACGTTTTTAAACCAAAAATACAGCTAAAATGGAAACTAGTTAAATTCGCCCAAAATGTAATTCTAATGCATAAAACCATTTTATTTAAAATAAAATAATGTATATTATCACCACCAAAAAAATTTAGATCACTGAAACAACATAGATTTTGTAATCATAGTTTACACACTGATTATTCTTAAAAATTTGGACAAAACGCGTTTCAGGTCAACACAACTTGACCTGATGACTCATCGACCCATACAAGAATCAAACGTTAACTATTTCACTAAAACCCCGTTTAACACATTACCTTGTAAATCATTTTATTCAAATGAAAAATTTTTGCTGGACAAATAATTTTTTTTTTTGTAAAAATATTTGACACACTAATGTATAAAAAGTTTGGTGTTTGAGATCGGTCAATAAAACCTGACTTGATCCTCCATTTCCCAATCCAGCCAGATTATAAATTGATTTTCACGAATTTAAGTAATTACCGATGTCAACTTATTGAGAGTGCTATCAATGACAACAAAATAAGCTTCTAGAAGCATCTCAAGTTCTTCAATGTTTTCTGTGACACTTTCAGAACTATCATGTCTACTTCTTGCAATGCTGAAAGTTTTTTCAAGCTTTCGACTATCTGAAACAGGAGAAACCGGAGCAGAAATGGATTGTTGACCGTCGTTTGACCGGTATCCCGTCATAACAGAATGTTCCGCACCATAGAATAACGAATCCATTCGACTTTTTTTCTCAGTTAGGAACATTTCAGCCATATCTCCATCATCATCCATCAACTGCTCTATTTCATCTCTTACCTGTGTACTCAAATAATTGCCAAAATTAGATTTTGACCCATTATACAGAAACCAACCTATGAATAGTGACTACATCTGATTGGTCCACATGGCATTTTTGTTTTTTTTGTTTTTAAATTTTAGTTTTTGGCCTCTTTGTTACCCTTTGCGGCCTTTTTTTAATGCTTTAGTTTTCTCTTTTGTTAACATTATGTTCATCGTTGTTTTTTAATGTTGTAACGTTATATTTATCATTACGCATGCGTTTACAGTTGGGGTTTTTGACGTTTTTGGTTTGTTATAAAGTTTCGTATTATTTTTTTATTTATGTGGCCCGTTTAACTTCTCAAACAAGTTTATTGGAAAGAGTACACCCCTGACGCAAAACGAGTGTGTTAAATCTACGCGGAAATGTAAGTCAACATCATCTAATTTACTTATAAACGGCTTGTATATTAGGATATTTTTTATTTCTGAAAGGGTTAAAAGGGGGTCAAATGGCCAAAGTATATTATTAATGTTTGTTGCATACAACCTCCTAAATTGCATCATTCAAGATTCAAGAATCAGGTTATTATTATAATTGTATAGATTTTGTACTGATGTAAAAGAAGTAAGACAAAAAGTGAATGGCTCTGATCAACCCAATCCGACCCGTTTCATGCCCACTAGTCGTGTAGTTAGAAAACGAACATATAACAAATAAATGGGTCAATTTGGGTTATGGTATCATGTTTTATCCTTAAACGGGTCAAATGAGTAAACAAAAAAATCAGCGAAAAAGAAAAGGGCCAAGTTGGTAAAAAAGATATATATATATATATATATATATATATATATATAGAGAGAGAGAGAGAGAGGAAGGATAGAATAAAAACCCATTTGAGTTGAAAAAACCCTAGAAACTCACATGTAACATTATTATCATCTTTTAAAAAAAAGGGTCATTTTATATACATTTCGTCACTTTTTATAAAAAAGAAAGAACAAAAAAACGTTGACCACTTTATTCTTTAAATATGTAAAAAGTAACAAAAATTCACGTCTATATAATGTTTCAGCAAATGTTACATATGTAACATAACATATTACATGTAAAATTGATAAATTTTGTAAAAAAAAATATATATATAAAAATCCACTCAGATCTTTTATATATTTTTTTTACCAGAAGTCATAAAACTGAATGTAGAATTTATGAAAAAAATTAATAAAAAATTTCCAAAAAATCGGGTTTCTTGGGTTTTTTTGCTCAAGTGGGTTTTCTCCTTACCCATGCCCTATATATATATATGTATGTATGTATAGTACCTTCTGAACCCTCCGAGTCAATGCAACAAGTCTGCTTTTCAGTCTACGAACACGTTCCAAGTTTAGGGTACTGATCTTTGAGGTAAGTTCATCTAGCAATGGATATGCTTCAATTTCCAATTCTGCTGCCTGATGATAAATTCAAAGAAAAAAATTCAATTCAAAATCCATATAACTGGAAACTTAATCTGTTTGCCTGAAATGGAATAAACAACTATCATACGACTTAAAAATTCCGAATAAAATTTTGTGATTATAAAACAAACTACGAACCTGTGTATCCAAAAATGTACAAGCAGCCTCAAGTGCAACTTCAAGAGCCCTAAACTCAAATGGCAAGTAATCAGGCGATGTTTTCAATTCACCACCTTCCGACCGCCAAACCTCACCACCACCTGCCGCCTTCAACCGCCGTTGTAATTCCACCACATATTGCAGTACATAACTATCAAGAGAATTCAACAGTAAAACCTCATCAGCTGTTATAATGCACCGAATTTGCTCCAAATTTACAACAATAGCCTTCTCTCTTCCCAATATTGTTGATGGATAAACAAATAACGGATCAAGCAGGCGAAGATCGCGTGCAGGAAGATCACATCGCCGCATTATTGTGAATTTATCAACCTCGATAATTTGGGATTCACCAGTTGCTGCATCAACACGAATCCATGAACGAAGTCCTTGACCGCGTTTTTTCAGCCCTAAAACATCAACCTGCAACATTGTAGTTTTTAGAGAGTAATATTATTGTAAATTATATATATATTTTTTCTTTTTGTAAAATTTTACCCCTTGAAACGTTTGTCGACCAGATGCAGATGGCCTATAAGATGAATCTCTAAGATTTGTAGCTGATGCAGGTTTTGGCGGTAGCAGGCGTTCTTTTAGGTCTGCCATAACAGATTTCTGACTGTAGAAACATGTATGTTAGTTGAAAATAATTTATATTGGTGAATATGTTTTTGATCCAACAATAAGTTTGCTTTCATGGTGTTTGATTTGCTCATTAAAACCGATTGATGCTTTGGTCATATTTTGTGCACTTGTTAAAGGAAACAATCAAATGATGTTATTATGGGCATCAGTTACGTAAAAGTGAACAATATGTACACAATAAGCACTGATTACAATTATTAACTTCCACTGATGTTTAATCTAATTGGAAAACAATTACCAACTTCAAGATGCAAATTTGATTTTTCTTTTTCATTTTATTTAAATTATATATTGTACCAGTATTGATATCAATACAAGATAAGCATATAGAATTCTTAGGTAGTGCATTGATGGTAAGTTTATAATGTTGAATCCACCTAGAATAATCAGTTGGAATTAATAAAAGTCAAACCACTCATTAAAAACAAAATATTTAATCATTACACCATAAAAATAAGTCTTAAATAAGCAATTCAAATACTTGGCAGTGTCAAGAAACTATCCACTTATGACATACCAAAATATGGCAATATTTACCCAATTTGACATTCATGGATCACATCCACTTAAAAACAAACTATAATCAACAGTAAATATCCTATATTTGTAATAAAATGATAAACTAATCACTTAATGTAACATTCATTAAATACAGATATGAGAAATGACAATTTATGAAACATTCACAAACAAAAGATCCAAATAAAAAACGCAAAACAACTTTAGATTGCAATAGACAGTTCTTCATATGCTCAACTATGAATAAACCCAAAATTCTCTTCCATCGACATAACTTAATCAAACAGATTAATAACAAATCAACTCAAATTAAGAACTACGAACAACTAATATAAACCTAAAAAGCCGAAAAACGTCAGTTGCATCCTCCGATGAACCTATTAGGGTTTCAGTTGACAAAAAATATCCAATTAAAACACTCCGATGATCGAACAACCTGAAAACGTACGTAGCATACAAAGCACCAGAATCACTTAATCAATTCAAACAAACAACGAATTAAACATATATAAACAAACAGAAACTCGAACATCAGTATTAATTGACTTACAGATGCATGTATTGAATTGAATGTAATTTACCTTTGACACGAAACAATAATCAATGAGATGCTCAGAGGTTTCGGACAGGTGTGTTGCCGCCAATAAATACACCTATAGATACACGAACTGTGTGTATCTATATGTTGAAAAAAGGAAGAAACCAATTAATTTGGGACGATAACCAAACATATTGCCTCCCCGAATTTTGCTAATGACAGCATTCGTGATTGCGTGTGGTAGGGTCTGTTAAACGACGTCGTACACCATGGTTGTGAAATGTGAATTATCATTTACCTTTGTAAGACTACACGATACCGAGAAGAAATTGGGCGTGGGTGAGTGGACTAGCACTCTCTACGTCAGCCCCCGTTCAAAATTTTTGAGCGTTGTCCACCCAGTCGTGGGTGGACCAATGGCGTGATAAGCATTTGATTTTTTTTTCGTTTTATTTTACAACCAATTACAATATTTCATATTACATTTCTACTAATTACAAAACATCACATATATACCCTATCTTTTACCCACTCAAGCCTCCACTCACTCAGGTATTTTCATTCTTTCACTCATCCAGTTTAATCACTCTCTCTTCTGCGTTACATATCCACTCAAGCCTTCACTCACTCGAATGCACCGGGTAGTCTAATATGATGAAGATGTTAAAGTATATTGAACTACGTTTAAAATTTAAATGAGTTCTTTTTGTTCGAAACTAATTTTGGTTATAATTATTTAGACCATATGAATTGGATGATTCTTCTCACACTAAAAACGTGTTAGTATTCTCAGCTAACACCTATAACTATTTTAACAAATAACTTATTCAATAAGATTCTTATAAAACTATCAAAGATCCATGGTATTAAACTAGTCAAACATGACATGACATGATTGACACGGGCACTAAAAAATCATGACACGGTTAATTAAAATGTGTCATTTCTTCAAACACAACACATGTGAGTTTATAAACATGTTATATGACACGACGTTGATACTTGTCCCGAAACACGAGACAACCAGACACAATCCGATTAACTAATAACAAGATTAACAAATAACAAGATAAGGTGAAGGTCGTCTTTTATTACAAATCATAATGATAATAATCTTTAAAAAGTACAATTCTTGACAAAAAGTTCAAATATCACAAATATGACTAATGTTTGTATTTATATAGAGCAAGTTTGATGGTGTTATGAATTGGTTAGGTCGGTTAAAATCTGTTTAATGTGTCAACTTTTTGATGACACGAAACATAGTTTAACTTAAAAGGTTGAACATTATATCATGTATTCATGTCGTATTAACTGTTACTGTTATGTTTCATAAATTGTTAGCTCTAAATTAATGTAATGACTAGATTATTTTAAATATTATCAATTAAAACAAATATATTGAATCATCAAATACCATTGTACCATAGATACCTAAATTTTGAGGGCTCATGGTGCACTCTGGCGGGGTCGTCACGTTTTCAACAATTAGCTGGGTGTAAGAGCATTCACAGTAGAATCTGCATTTTCTGTTAGCGGGTTCCTATATAATTTGATGTTTGGTGTAAGTGGTTCTGAATGGAGTAAAGAGAAAAACTAACTGTTTACCCCTATATTTGATTAAATATGGAGATATGATTTTGGTTGAGGAGACTATAATTGTAGTCATGTTATTTTAATAGTTTTTTAAAGGGTTGTGAGTGAATGATATAGAAAAAATAATGATAAAGGTATAAAAAAGTCATATTTAATCTAATAAAGTACGAATGAGGACTGGAAAGCTATTGTGAAGGCTCTAAGGCGGGTCTGTTCTCTATTCCTACGGGGTAGAGGTAAGGTTATCTACATCTCATCCTCCTCAGACTCTACCTTTAGGTAAGATATACTTTGTACGATGATAATGATAATGATAATGATAATGATGATGATCTACAAATGCTAAATGAAATATGAACTTTGGGCCAAATTGGAGCATACATTTTTTAGTTACTTGATAATAATAACTTCATTTTTCGCTTATTGACCGAAAGTACTTTTGCTTGAAGAAATCTTATTAGTACTTTCAACTTTTAATTTATTTTACTCTCGCATTGCCCAATCAAAGAATAAGTTAAAAGTTGTGAGTATTAATACATTTCCTTAATTGGTAATTTTCTCGACCAATAAATGAAAGTTGGTTATTATAATTCAATAACGAGTAAAATTTAGTTTTTGTCCCTGAGGTTTTGTATAGACATGCGATTTCTGTTAACTCTTAACAGTTTTCATCCCAAAGGTATCTAGCAGTTTTTGTATTTAAGTGTATTTTCCGTCTACGCTTCTGCTAGAGTCCCCCACGTGCCCCTCGCGAGAGGGGCATTTTGATCAATGTTACATGTTTTTACACATCAAAACACCTATATAAGTAGACACAAATGTAAATGGAAAATAGACTAAGAGACGTAAACTGCCAAGAAATGAAACTGGGGGATGAAAACTCTTAAGAGTGGACTGAAACTGCATGCGTATACAAACCTCAGGGACAAAAACGACAATTTACTCTTCAATAACCCTACATTTTGTTGGTTTAGGTTATAAACCCATTCTGATCGAATCCATATTACCCGAACACATATAGGCTAGTCCTTTTGACCATGACCAAGACATTTGAACCGTGTGCTCCACCTCATGGATACTATTCCGTACCATGCAATTTTTTTTTACTTCCAAGTTCCAACTTAAATAGGCTGAGGGATTTGTGACACAACGGAATTTTGCATCCCTTTTCAATCATTATTTGAAGTAGTAATGTCGTGAAGTAAGCCCATTGAGGATCCCTTTTCAATCATGCAACTGAACGACTCCATAATAATAATAATAGAAATAGTTAAAAGTGGATATCTGCCTTAAGCCCCTAAAGCATTGGCATTCTTTTGTGGGGAAGCTATTAACCAACACCGATGCTCTAGATGATAAAAGTATACCACTCACCCATAATAGTCATTTTGGTGAGACATTCATTTGCTCCATATCGGGGCTAAATAATCTCAGGATATTGAATCAAAAGCTTTATTAAAATCAACCTTAAAAAAAAGCTCTCCTTTTACTCTGGTAGGGATAGTTGGTGTGTATTCTAGGTAGTGGCTACTTCGTTTGTATTTATGCATATTTAATCGTTCATGTTTCTAAAATATCTTCGTTTAGATTTGCATACCGGGATATTGCAGGATATGGATGCTTAGGTAGGAAATGAGAACATAATAAAATAAAAATAAATCAATTTACTTGTATTCTGTTAACTACATCAAAACCTGTGCAATACACAGGTTATATAAAAAAATAATAAAAAATTTTTAAATAATAAAATATTTAATATTAAATGTGAAAAAATAGTCAAATATAAATAAAAGTTAGATATGTTAAGAAAAAAAAAACTTTGATATCATAAAAATGTGGCACGTGATGTTAAACAAATAACACAAATCTATAGTTGAAAAATAAGTATGGAATCTATATGCGTCTATATATTTAAAGTTACAAATGTTTAACTTTTTCATATTTAGATAACTTTTAGATAGTTTCTATTTTAAGCTGTTAATAAATAAATGTTACAAATTAAAGATGATAGAGAGGCGAGAAAAAAAATAAAGGATGTCACCACAAAGTGGTATGTCCCCCTATTTAACGTTCTTTTATTGTATAGTATATAGATGTATAGATAGTATCGATAAGTAAAATGTACAATACTAGTAGTTAGTTATAAGGGTTGTTCCGCTAAAAACAATATTTTTTTTAAAAACAATAGGAACAAATCTTGGCCTTTTATTTCTTTAATCAATGGTTAGATTTAAAGGAAATCATACGTAAATAAACAAAGAACGAAAGGGTATTGATGGAAACCCACTTGTTGGCTTTTTTAAATTTCCCCCCACCTTCTTTTAAACACTCATAAGTTTTTTATACGACATTATTTTTTTTTATAAAAATTGCAACATAAAAACCAACGTTTTTTTCTCTTTAATTTAAGTACCATAATAATATACTTTTTAAACTTAAAAAAATCTAGTACAAAAAAATATAATTCAAAATAATCTATTCCAAAAAAGTCTATTTTTTTAAGACGACAAAGAAAAAAATTAAATAATATAGTACATGTATATCTAGTTGTTTGGAGAATACAATACATGTATATATAGTGTGTTGAGAATACAGTACATGTATATCTAGTTGTTTTGAGAATACAATACATGTATATCTAGTTTTTTGTACTAGATTCTTTTGTATTATATCACCGTACTAGATTTTTTTTAGTTTAAAAAAGGTATATCACTATGTTACTCAAATTAAAGAGAAAAAAAGCTTATTTTTATAAAAAAATAATGTTGTATGAAAAAATTATTAATGTTTAAACTTTAAAGAAACTGTGGAAAAGTTAAAGAAAGTCAACAAATCAGTTTTTTCAACATGTATCAACACAATTATCATAACCCATAACCGACTTTCTAGAACCATAATACCCAATGGCCTAGGTATTCGTATAACAAAAACTACCTGTTTCACCCGTATTTGTATCATACCCCTTACTACCCTCAATATGTCACAAATGTGCCCCAAAACAATCATCCCACGAACGACATACCACTTCCCAACCTCCGACCTTCGTCACCAATCGAGCCTATAACAATTAATCTAAAGGATGA
>WOUH02000017.1:656514-683119 GCA_009936405.2 Stevia rebaudiana
AATTATATATATATATATATTAACATATATCTACAAAACTTATATAAAATATATAAAAATAATTATATTTTTATAAATACTTTGAAGATTTTGACTAATTTTAATAGATTTAGCCATTTTTTATTGATTTTAACCAAAATTTGACCAATTTTGACTGATTTTTTGGGATTTTGACCGATATTTGCCGATTTCTGGCCGCCCAGACCCGCCTGCGCCTAGACAGCCACCTAGGCCAAAATCGAGGCGCCTGGCGACCGCCTAGGACGATTTTTACAACACTGCTTTGCACCCTTTTCCTATTTGGTTAGTTTATTCGTTTGACGTATTATCAACACAATGCAGCCCGTTTCTATAAAAATGGTTTGAAATTGTAGGCTCTATAAACTGAAAGTATCAAGTTATAAATTAAAGAATGTTTGCTTACAGTTTTCAATTGCTCAAGTACAAAGTCCACCAGCTGTTGGCTTGACATGCAATCCCTGTAGGAAAAATGAAATATTTTAAGATTTCCAAGACACATTGACGTCATATATAGTCAATTTAAAAAGTTTATTTACGTAAAAAAGATTTGGTTCATACATAATTGAGGTTTTTGTTTTGTTCAAATGATAAATGTTCTAGCTAAGATTTAAAAACAATATATTACTAATTTGCAAAATAACAAAACTTAGGAGGTTTTATTAATTTTAAATTTTGGTGATTAAAAACACATGTTAGAGTAGTTGATATGAATGAAAAAGACTTACCATATACCATCACAAGCAAGAACAAGAAAATCATCATCTTCACAAAGCTCGACCTAATAAGAGCAATAGGAAAATCAAGTAGTGTCATATGTCAATAGTATTAAAATAATTAAATAATATCATCATGCTAAGTATAAAATTATAAACTATAATATATTATATAAATATGGACATTTGGTCATGTGCTAAAATATGTTTGGCCTATTACCACATTTTGTAAAACTCTTGGTTTTCCAAAAAATAAAAAAATGGATTTCTTTTTGAAATAAATCAAAACTACAAACCGTGTTTATATCAGGATTAGCAGTTAATATTTGCTTTTCAGCAGGCAATGATTTATCCTTCTTCAGTTCCATGTCCCCTGAACATAATATAAAAATAAGGGATAAAATAACTGTTTTAATATATAATTATAGAAATTTTAAGACGTACCAATAGCCCTTGTCAAGTTTAGAGACCCGTTAACTCGACCACAATGAATAAAACCACCAGCTTTTGATATCCTTTCTTTCTCAGATTCAAGGTCAGGCTTATGATCTTTCGATAGATTATACGCCTGCATAGATAAAACTTAAATCCATATGGAACAAAAACACTTTGTTCACTGAATGACAAGTTTATTACAAAACTTGAAATAATAAAAAAAAATAATACTTGACTGAAGATAATCATCACCTGACCCTTACGAGATATGACACAACGAGAATCACCAGAATTAGCCACAACAAGTTGGTTATTACGGATTATTGCCACGCAAGCAGTGCTGCCACATGTGGGCCCTTCATAGTTAGAATGTGGTCCCTGAACAAATGTATGACTACCATGTTAGCTTCCTGGTTTTATCAATTTATTAACTTCTAACGGCTTCAAATATGATTTCATATTTTTACCAAATATTCAAACCTTTTTGAATTGTGGATATATTCTACACAACATGTAAGAACAACTGAAAACAACATATCAGTATATTAGAGGTGGCAAAACAATTGGGTTGACCTGAAACACTAAACGTCCATGTTTTTGTAAGTATAATTATTTCAAATATAATCCTAACTTTTTTACCGAAATAATATATAGAATGTTTCGGCATTCATAATACACTATGGATGACCATTTAATCCTTTTTATCTTCAATTTTACCAGTTTGACATTAGGAATACAGCAATTATATTATTTTATTAATAATCTAGTCTAATAAATTAAATACACATAATCCGTTCAAGATAATAAACAGATATAAATTTCTGCTATTTGGTGCTTACTAAAAAAGTACCTCCTCAAGAGACCAATCATCAGTTTGACCTTTGACTTCATCACTCCTAGGAGACCAAACTAATTTTTCCATTATGCCACTAAATTGGTCTTTTTTCTCTCCCAATATTGCTAATTCTCTCCAACCACGTTGTCCACACATCATTTCATCCAATCTAACATTATAAGGCAAACTTGTTATGTTATTTATATCTTGACAACCGCATAATGCACTTGTACATGTTGTGATACATAGTAGTGAGGTTATTTAACTGCCTTATGTATCACTGTTAAAGCACCATGTATAAGTGTATTATGTGGTTCGTGCACTTCTCAACAAACTTTTTGTAATTAAACATAATCCAAATCAACCAAATTTAAATGACAGAAAAATAATTAAGAAAAAGTAACCTGAGAAAAGATTTCTGGAGAGCAGTGCCAATATCACCACTAGAATAAGCTTCATGTTTGAGCACTTGTTGATGAAGATATTTAGCACAAAACTTAGAAACTGCCTGACCTGTAAAGATAAAGGCTTAAATATTTTTTATACTCTTTAAATAAATTATTTTTCAACAAACACACTGCTTGGAAATATAGAACTTCATATGTTTATTTGCCACGCATTATGATCATAAAACTGTTAATAACGTAGCAAAAGAACTAGAAGATTATTAATGCTAAGATATGTAGATCATATGAATATATATATCAGAGGCATTGTGATGATATTAGTTGTACCGAATGGTCAAGTTTTGTGACATTTTTAATTCTCTGCACTGGTTCTGTTACAAAAGGAGAACTGTTATTAACCTAGGCTGAAAATTTATTTTTTACTACGTTTAGGTGTGTTTTTAACAATTTTATGACAAAATGTGGATAAAGTAATTACAGATGAACTAGAACAACTAAAATGTCAATTTATTCACACATTTCATGACTCTTCCTCTGATTGTAATTAACAAAAATACTTCTTTTGTTGGATATATAAATCTATCTGTTGCTAACTTGCTATTTAAGTGACCAAAAACCTCCTTTTTTTGTTTGAGGAGTGTATTGGATATTATAAAGACGAGTAATGAAAATGATTAAGGTGGTTGGTACACTTTTATATTTGGGTGCCGGACAATACTATTTTTTTTCTTTATTAATGCTAATAAAATTATTCATGTTATTTATAATTTAATTTTTTTTACGGGGTTTGGGGGGCATGGCCTTCAAATTAAAGTTTCACAAACCTGAATTAGGAATTTAAGTTTTGTAGCAATAGACATTGATGCAGATATGAGTGCAATCAAATGACTCAAGAACGATTAGATAGTCAAAGACTTTAATACGAACCAAGAACAATGTTCTTTATCATTCAAATTAATTAAAAACAAATGAAAAAAGAAAAAAAAAAACTATTGAAATTCAAATTAAGAGATAATTCTTCATCAAACATGTAGACGGATTAATGTTTAGAAACAGTACAAGATATCCTAAATGATTATACATGTCCCCTTTTTTAGAAAGTAAAGTAAAAGAAAATGAAAGTTTGATATAATTATTGTCAAAAGGTGAACTTGGCGATGACTCAGCTAACACTGAAAAATAGCATGCATTAAATAATGTAATCCTCCTTAACCATCATAAATTTAAAAAATACTAAAATACATAAATACATATGCATGTGTATATATGCTTGTAATCTTACCTCCATGACCATCATAAACACCAAAGAAAGAAGTTGAACAGTCCAAATCAGGATAAGCAGCATGCTACCAAACACCTCAAACCAACAAGGCAGACAAAATGCTGAGTCATCAATATTAACAATAAATTAAAAACACTAGCATCATTATTCTCATTTCCAAAATTCAAGTACTTCCATAAAGGTAAGTTGAAAAACTTGTATCCATAAATGAACTAAATGGTACAAATAAAGATTTGAGTATAAAAAATATGAGTCAAATATGCAAATCTAATGCCATCATCTAAGTAAATCCAATATCTTCCATACATTAACAGGAACAACTAGATATTCTATTATAGCTACTTACAGCATCTTCCATTGATGTACGCCATCCTTGCATGGATGACAACCCGAATTTTAAGTTCTCATTCTCACCATCCTCAGAAAATTTCTCGGTTTTAGGCGTGCTAAGGTATACTCCCATTTCTAATTATTAGCCTGTGAAAATAACAATCATGATATGATAATATATACATTGCATATATAATCAGACATCATATCAGAAACCTAGAAAAGATTAAACTTGCAAAAGTCATGTTTCATGTATACAAGCATCCAAAAGGATCAAAACTAGTACAATTTAAGTGCAAAGACTGAAACATGTATTATGATGAATCCAGAAACAAACACATGAACACAACTTGTAACTATAAACAGCATAACACATTCAAACACTTGTCCATTGAAACTTTAATCAAAATTTTGTCTAAAAATTAAAAAAGTGAATTCAGAAACATGGTTAGTCAGATATCACTCGATAAAAAAATAAAATCAGTTCATGCGTTGCATATTTGGCATATTAACAATGGAACTACACATAACTCAAATCACAAATCAAACATCCTCGTACAAATCAAATCGTATAATAAGTTTCAGAACTGCATAGTGCATCATTGTTCAAAGTATACAAGCATCTGCAACAAATACAGTCGATGCAAAGATAACAACACGTAATAAGAGGAATCCAGAGGAAACATATGAACAAAACTCGTAAACAGCAATACAGCATCACACATTCAAAATTGTAAATATCATCATCCAGATATCGTCTAAAAGAACTCAAAATAATAAAACCTAATTAAAAATCACGATTACTCATATCACGCCTCACTCGATATCACTCATTCAAACAACATACAAAATCACTACATACGTTGCATGGTTAACAAAGCAACAACGGAACTACACATACTTCAAAACACAAATTGAAAAACATCGTAGAAATCCTACCAATTACTGATGAATCAACGACTGAAACATAGCGAGAGACAATGAGCATGATCATCGCTTATAAACGAACAAATGAATAACCAAATCGTAAAATAGGATTCGGAACTGTATCTTTAAACAATCATTCGATTAATAACAAAATATTGAGAGAGATTTAGAAAGAGACTCACGGATTGAAGAGATTTAGATCGTCCGTGGAGAGTGTTCCGATGATCGCCGGCGGTGGTTTGGGTGTGGGGCAGGGTGGAGCATAGATAGTTACAAAAAAGGTGTTAATAAAATATTATTACTTTTTTGTATGAATCGTTGACACCGCATTTATATGTGGAATATATTTGGGCGGGTGGAAGGAATGTATTGGGCCTCAGTTGGCCTCAAGTCACAAACATGTATTTGTAGTTTACGCTTTACAATACGTGTCTTTTCAAGTTAAAAGCGTATGGCATACATACACATTCCTGATTCCTATGCGTCTTTTATTATATTTTATTTATTTAAAATTCTCTTTTACATTTTAATATCACGTTTAAAAAAATTGTGACATGACATACTCTTATTTTCTCAAAACTCTTATATTTATATCTTAATTTAAATCTTAAAGCATAAAGTATTGAATGTTTGAATTGTATGAGGATATATTATATATACAAGTTTATTTTAGCAGAAATCTATGGTACCCTTAAACTATATTAATTTTTTTTTCCTTTTTCTTTTTAACGACGTTTTTTCTCACGTCTATTCTTCACTTTCGCGGCATGTAAGCAAGGTCGACTACTCGACCTCCGTTAGAATCCACGACCACACCAAATGCGACTACTCGACCTCCGTGAGAATCCACGACCACACCAGATACGCAGGAACCCCATGGAATGGGTAAACCTTCGGCCCCATCAGAATCGAACCCGGGTTAAATCTGGATTCAATCCATCACCTGATGTCCTTCAAACTGCTCCCAGCTGGGTTTGAACCCCTGGCCTTCACATCAAAAGGTAGGAGCCCAAACCATTGGGATAAGTTTTCAAGACATTTGAAGTCATGATTATAAGAGCATTCACATTAGCTTCTCTATCTCCATCTCTATAAATCACTTAAAATAATAATTGTTTCTCTCTCCTGTTCAATTAAATAATACTTTTTAATACCCTTATCATTATTTTTTCTCTTTCATCCACTTACAACTACTTTTTCTATTCAATAAAATATTAATTTATTTAAATCACTACCTTTCTCTTTCCTATTCAATTTAACAAATCAGTACATTTTCCCTCTCCAATTCTCTATATATAGAGAATTTATCAATTTCTCTATATCCCTATACTCACAACCACTTTAAATAAATCTCTATAATACAAAGAATACACTCACACCAAATTTAGAGAACCTAATGTGAATGAGAGACAAAGAATCTAAAGTAATAAATATCTAGGAGACGGATCCAATACATATATAGATTTTCGTGCTAAACGTAGGATATAAACAGAATGTTAAAGTGAACAGAAAATTAAACAAACATCTACTACAATATCTATTTGTCTTAAACGCGAGTGAACACTAACAACATGCATGTCAATTTTTTATAATCATATGACTAACCTTGCAATATAAATAAACCATATGTAATGGCCAATGTAATTAACTCTATGTTATATAAATTGCACTTCTTTATGTTAATTAACCTGTACTGCTTTGGTGACTCACTCGAATCAAAAGGTGTGTTCACCTTTTCTGAAATGATGCTCTATCATTGTGATATGATAATATTATTTATTAAGGACTGAAAGGATAGAAAATGGGTCACGTTCTATTAAAAATAATCAAGTAAACTGCCACTCATACCCACTTGTTACTAATATTGTCACTACTGATTTGTTACTAATGTCACATAATCCTTTGCTGATTTAAGTTAATTACATCCATAAAAGTTTAATTTTACATAAAGGCCGGTGTGATATAAAAACAAACAAAAAACAATATTCCATAATGAATGACCGTTAATTGCTAGTGGCAAACTTTTGACTAAGACTCTATGCTTATTGGATAATTCTGTATATAAAAAGTTATAGGTCGCACTGCCTCCTTTGCATGAGCTTGGAGAAGATAACAATGATGACCATGAAGTTTGCTTTCTTCTTCGTAACTCTCTTTGCTTTTCTTAAAGTTTATCATGCTCGTCATTTGCATGGTAATTAATATAATTTACCTACACATCTATAAAACCTTAATTAATTTTTTCTTCTTTTTCTAGTATTAATTAGTTGTTTGGTTTGCAGATGCATCTATATATGAAAGAGCATCATTTAACTTGGCGGCAGAGGTGACTCAGATGGTTACAGGAGAAGAAGAACTCCGGTCACCACTGTCTCTTTTGCCGCCGCCAGAATTAGAAACGTCTCAAGATCAGACGTTTTATGGCTGGGTTAACCTGAATCCACCAGCGTTATCAAAAGATGCATCGTCTCAAGACAAGACGACTTATGGTGATCAGGTTAACCCAAACCTACCTCTGTCTCAAGCCCAAACGACTTACGGTTGGGTTAAACCGTATCCACCACCATCTCCAAAAGATGCACCATCTCAAGGCGAGACGACTTATGGTTGGGTTTACCCAAATTAACCGTTGTTACCAAAAAAGATGCAACGTCTCAAGACAGTAGGATACGTTTGAATTAAGTCACCAAGTTATAAGATACTAGCAAGTAAGTTCCCGCCTTTAACTATATATGTACGACTAATATACCTATTTGAACCTTGAAGTCAACCTTGTAGTATTCAAGTTGCATAAAATACTATGTATCAAAGCATTCTTGGAATTGCGATAATAGTGTTTAAGGGGTGTGATCGAGTTCTGTGTTTAAAAAAATAGAAAATTATGAAGATAGTTGTAATATACGATGTTCTTCATATATGATTTCACAAATGAAGTATGTAATTTTACTAAGTTTTGAATGGGTATATATATGCATTATCCTCTAACTTTTACATTTTAATTTTATGTGAGTGTATGTGTAAATCAACTTGTTTGAACAAATTAAATAAGCTGAAACTGGAGTCAAGCCCAAAACAAATTACAATTTCACTTCTGGATTTATAAATTTGAGTTTTGGTTTAACTGAATAACCCAAATTAGTTATGGTACCATTCATTGATGTACAAGGGCTCTAACTCCCTTCGACTACCCTAATAATCTATCAATAAAATAATGTCACATATCAAATACCCCAACTCCCATTAAATTACTATAACTGATGGTGACACTACCCTAATACGCTAACTCATTTTTATTTTTATTTTTTAAATTTCCTTTTTTTAAATTAAAATTTTAAAAACTAAAACATTTAAATAAAAATTAAAACATCACATTAAACACAATTACTAAATTAAGAAATAAAAATAACAATTTACAAAAATACTAAATTAAAGCCATGTGGGGAATTTTATAAAAGAGATAGAAGAATATTGGGAGTGGAATGAGTATATTTATAAAAAATGGTGAAGAATTTGGGAGTGGAATTGCATGAAATGGTTGAGAAATTTGGGAGTGGAATGGTATAATAAAAAAATAATAATTATCATAGCCGTTCAAGTGTTCAACAGCTAGTTTTCAATCGGTTACAAACTCACCTGAATTGGTGATGCATACCCGAGTGAACTACCCGATCGGGGTACCCGCGTGGATGACGACGGTGTACCCGATTGGGTTCACGCCTACTCGATGCCTTAACCGATTGCATACTGTTCACCCTAAGGATTTTTTTTAGGATCGAGTAGGGAAACGGGGTCTCTAATAAACAAAAATTAACATGATTAGTTGAGCAAACTAAAGGTATGTTTGGTATAAAGTAATGGAATGGACGACGGAATGGAACGAACTAGGTAATGGAATGGACAAAGGAATGAAATGGATCATTACCATTCCATTGTTATGTTTGGTTACCAGTGGTAATGAATTGAATCATTACTCCATATTGTTTGGTAGAATGAAAAAGCTGAAGAAATGAAATACAATTTATAAGATTTATAAAAATGATAAAGTTCTATGTATAAAAATGTACAAAATAAACAAACTTATACAAAATATAGTTTGGTGGCCAAAATAATAAAGAATAAACTTTAAAATGAATTTAAAGTGAACTGGTGTCTTAAACCAAACAAAATAGAATAGAGGGGTTGAAACTGTCAAAAGGTTATACCCAGTAACCCATAGAAACCCATGGAGCCTCTCCTTCTTCACCTATTCGGATCTTTTTGACCCGAATGAAACCCAAACACCCAAAACGCGTTCCAGCTCATCTCGTGAGCTAGAAATCGCGTAGAACATTCCTTTTTCAACTCTAAATTAAATGGTGTAATCAATATCATGATTTGATTCCGTAATCTAAGCAAATCAATCATGTTTTAATCTATAAATAGTGAAAAACGCGTATAACTCGAAATGAAACTTGAATCGGGTATAAAAAGGGCTCTCGAACTCATGGCTCTCGTTTTCGAAACACACATACTCACACTCGAGCAAAACGACTGAACTGTGGCCGGAATCCCGATCAGAATCATGCACCACAACCGTCCCCACTGTTCGGTACCCGATCTCCTTCCCTGCTTGGCCCCAATCTAAGGTAAAACTCTCGTTCGAACCCTCTTTGCGTGCTTAACAAAAGCCTCAAATCAATTTTGGGGTTTGACACACAGATTTCACGATTTGGACGAATAAAAAGCTAGGGCTCGTGTTCAAACTTTCAAACCAGATTCAATCTAATGAAAACGATAAAATAAAATAAAACTGAAACATTCACATTGAACACCCAACCAGCGTAGTGGTTAGAGTCCACGCACTGTAACAGTGAGGTCGAGGGTTCTAAACTCGGCGGTTGATCCAGGAACCTTTTTTTTCTAGTTTTGTCAAGATATTAATTTATTTAAATACATAAACTTGTTTAAATCATAAATAATTGAACACATTGAACACCCAACCAGCATGGTGGTTAGAGTCCACGCACTGTAACAGTGAAATCTCCTGGAACCTTTTTTTTTTCAATTTTGTCAAGATATTAATTTATTTAAATACATAAACTTGTTTAAATCATAACTAATTCATTTTAAATCCATCTTTAACTCATTTTATATTAAAATTCATCCAATTTAATTCTCTATTTAATAAAAATATAAAATATAGTTTTATTAAATTTATAAGTTGTTTAAAACTATTGATTTATAAAACTACAAATTTCAACAGCTTAACAAATAAAATATAAACAAATTTCATAAATATAAAATATAGTTTTATTTATTCAATTATAATCTGTTTTGTTTAGGTTATTATTTATATATATAAAGTATTTAATTAATTGATTCCATGTTTAATTAATTATAAATAGAAACCAAAATTTACTAAATATTAATTATATTTGTTATGTTTAGATAAATATATTATTTAGTATAACAAATTACATTTTTAAACAAACATATATCCAATACTCATATAATCAAATCGATCGCGACACAAACATTTAAAATCATCTAATACTTGGCGTGCTATTCGAATTAGATAGGACTATATTCTTATACATGTTTTAATACATCTAGGTTGACTTTGATCTCGGTTTACACAACTACATCTGGTTGTTATAATTTTGGATTGCTAAGCAAAATTGTGAGTATTCCTAATCTTTTTTCCGCTTACTTTTGATTTCGGGTTGTTACACTCGTCTTATACTTAACTTCTTTTAAATCATTCTTATTCAATCATACATGCGAATTCGATGTGTTTATTTGTCTATATGTGATTCTATGTGCCTAATTTGTAAGTCAAGTTGTTGTATCGAGAAAGTCATGTAGTCAAGTCATGTTGTCAAGTCATGTTGTAAGTCATACATGCTTACTTCACTTGAGAGATTTGCTAATCTCTTTATCGGCTAATTACCGATCGTATAAATAGTGGGTAGCTATCATTTGTCAAATCATTTTGCTAAATGATTTGAAACTACTTATTGAATCGAATGGTTTAAAACTATATATATATATATTATGTAGTGAAATGCTCACTAACTACTTTTGTAGTTGATACTCTTTACTTTACGTGTGTAACAGGTTAAGTGAAGAACATTCGTTACAAAATAGGAAGCATGGACCTAAATTAATTAAATCAGCTTATTATTTGTATTTTGTCTTCATTTGAACAATGTATTTCAATTTGATTCAATAAAAAAGAAATCTTTTGCATGTAATTATATTGTAACACTTAGTAGCACGTGTGATGAACAATAGTATCACACTCCGACAATTCCGCCGTCGGTTGGGGTGTGACAAATATAATATGAAAACCCTCTCGAGTTGAGAAAACCCGCAAAATTCTAGAGTACACTCGAAAACTTTAAGTTAAAAATTTTTATTTTTTTTAAAAAAGACTCACTTTTAAATGCAATTTCGTTACTTTTTATTAAAAAAAAACGCTGAGTACTTTTTAAAAAAATGCCCCTAAAATAAATAAAAACCCTGTTTTTTTTTTTAAATTTCCCGCGGAAAAGTTTGTTACATATGTAACATTTACATATGTTACAATTTCTGAAATTTGTAAAAAATATTTAAAAACTACTCGGCGCTTTTTTATAATTTTTTCACCAAAAGTCTTAGTTTTTAATGTATAATTTATATAAAAAAATATAAGTTGTAAAAATTAAAATTCAAAAAAAGTCGTTGTAACATATGTTACAAAAAGTGGGTTTCGGGGAGTTTTCTCAACTCGAGGGGGTTTTATATTATCCACTCCGTATATATATAAAGGGCGGTCAAAATACATATAGGATTTTTTGCGCTAACGTAGAACGTGATGGTCCGTTTGACCGTTTTAATGAATGACTCAGATTAACGTGGTGGCAAATATGTAATTAACGCATGATAAGTAAACATACAAAATGCATCGGAGATACTAAAAAGGGCAGAAACATCATTTTAACCTTTTAAACGTTATTTTGTTAACTTTTTAAGGGAAATCAAGTTCTACCAATTTTTTTTAAATCAAATAACTTTTTTACATTTCAATATATTTTTTTTAAATTACACTTTTAAATCGAGAATTTCATGATATATAATCCTAGTATAGTATTGATATAGTTTTTTTGATTTTTTTACGTGGTCCGTGATTTCGTAATACGTGATTATATACTTGTTCCTTAATTTTTTGTGTATTTTGGTCGTTGTTCGTGATTATACATTTTGGTCCGTATTTATATACGTGGCATGTGATTTCGTGATATTTGATTATACACTTATTCCGTAATTTTTGTGTGTATTTTGGTCGTGACCCGTGATGATACACTTTGGCCCGTAATTTTATGTATGGCGGTACGTTACTTATACCTCGGTCCGAAAAATGATCGCATGTAAATTATGTAACTGTTTGCGTGAAACATGGATACTGTTAAATTACGAATTCTTTCAAAACACGTGTTAATATGCAAATTTACTCTAATAGTCTTTTGTATATATTTAAAAGTTTTCACATGTCCTTATTTGATTCCATCTTACGATTAACACAAAAAATCATATATGTATCGGATACGCCTCTTATATACACACACAAACACAAATACTAGTTTCAAAATTTTTTGTATCTTTAACTTTATTTTATTTAACAAATTCATAAGAAACTATTTTATTACTAAAAGTACTAGTTTTTTTATATATAGATCAAAGTACGTAAAAAATGAATAAGTAATCAAAGTTACAACGTATATATTATGTATTACAAGTTTTTCTATATTTTGGTATTAATTCGCAAAAAATTAATTAAAACGATAATGAGCCGACGCGTAGTTTGGCTTGTGATTCAAACTTTTTATAAGCAGCTCAATCTTTTAGCTCAAAAGAAAAAACTAGCCAATTGGCTCGAAAAAATGTGATCACGAGCACGAGCTCACTTCAAGTCAGCTTGGGCTCAAATCCACTCCATATGTCTACTAAGAGCATTCACAGCCAATCCCGTATCATCATTCTCATAATTTTACCAAAATTCACAATTATTACCAAAATTTGATTAATTTTCAAAAACTTCCTACAACCCATTCCCTATTTTCATCTATCATTCAATTAAATAATATTTTTTATTTAACTTTCTAAACTTTTTCTCTCTCCTCCACTAACATCTACTCACAAATAATATTAAATAATGAAATGGAGAATTGGTAGCTTCCCCTAAATATGGAGATGATATTGATTTCCCTATTAGTTATGGGGTTGGAGGATGGGGATGAGGATGGGGATGAGGAATGAGATGGGGATTGGGTTTTGGAAGTTTTGATAAATATTTGAAGACGAGGTTAGGAATGGAGGATGAGTTGTGAATGCTCTAATGCAAGTATGCAACTCATTAAGGTGTTGTTTATTTTTGAAGACGTAAAACGTCTGCAGTCTGCGGATCACATCTGCAGACATCTGCAGCAGAAGAGGTGGACCAAATCTCTGCAGTCTGCAAGAAGAAGACAGTTTGTTTTTTAACGTCTGCAGACTACCAGAATAAACTGTAATTTTAATAAACAGACTTTTAAAAAATAAAAACGTAGTTCAACATAAAAATTAGCATAAAGAGCACTTCAAACAACCATAAACAGCACTATAAACAACCATAAACAGCACTTCAAACAACCATAAACAGCACTTCAAACAGCCATAAACAACACTTCAAAACAGCAATTAACAGCACTTCAAAACAATTATAAACAGCACTACACACAACAATTAACAGCAATTCAAAACAGCTATTAGCAGCACTTCTTAACAGCAATTAGCAGCAATATTTTCCACCATAAATGACAATTAACAGCAATTAACAACACTTTTCTAATAGATCAACAAAATCTAACATCATTTTGATAGAAAACCCACCATTTTTAACCAAAATCTAACATGAAAGATTGAAACTTTAGGATTTGAAACTTTAAAAACCGAAGGTTACCTGAAGATGGTCGGAATAGACCCCGGAGAAGGTCGGAGCAGGAGGATTTGTTAGGGTTCGTTGGAGAGAAGGGAGCAGGTGGATTGTTAGGGTTCGTTGGAGGATAGGGTCGCGATGAAGAGTCGTTCGATGGGACAACGACCGCCGGAGACGTCGGAGGTTAGGGTTTGACGGTCGCCGGGAGACAACGGTGAAGAGTCGGGAGATGGAGATCGGAAAGCTTTAGGCGATGGTGGGGGCTGAGAGTGTGTTTTTTTGTTTTTAGGTTTAGAAGACAGAAGACTTTGGACCATGTCTTTATGGGAAGACCTCGGGAAGACATTTTTAAATGAAATGTCTTCAGAAAAAACAAAAAGTATGCAAAGCAAAACGTCTGCGCGTGGTCTGCACGGTGCAAACAAAAGAGGTTTGGGTAACAAGACTTATTCGATCACCCTGTAAGTGTCGGCTAATTCCTCGTAAACTAAAACGCCAGAAAAGGGCTAGGCTTAGTAAAATGTTCACAAGTTAGAAGGACGGCTACTAGTCTTTGACAAAAGACACATGACTTGTTATGATTACTGGACATGTGTTCCACCATGCTTTTAGCCTAGAAAATAGAAAATGATCGACAAGCCGACGAAGAGGTATGCATTTAAATTTTATTGGTGATGTCTATTTTTTCATAGGGTAAACGGTGTATCCGTTTTGGTGAAAACCTTTATAAAAACTTTGTGACAAGTTGCTTTCGTAAATACTGTTTACGGATCTCTTCTTATTGTTGGTAAATTATGTTTACATGATAAGTATGTTTATGTCATGGATTTTGAATTTTATTTCATCCCCAAACTCTGTTTACGGAACCAATATGATTTACATATCATCTTACTGAAGCTGGTAACTATTAAATTACATATAAGAAGAAAATTGCATTGATCCATGATTATGATTTGAGGGAAGGAAGAGAACCGT
This sequence comes from Stevia rebaudiana, assembly GCA_009936405.2. NCBI lineage: Eukaryota > Viridiplantae > Streptophyta > Magnoliopsida > Asterales > Asteraceae > Stevia > Stevia rebaudiana. The sequence continues at coordinate 671,375 of WOUH02000017.1, forward strand.
AATGACAATGCTTGAACCTGGTGGTGCTACATAAGTAACTTCGTAAATGAGGTTTAAGAAGCCCTGATAAACCAAACAAATCTCAAATCTTAATAAAAAACCATATTCAGAACTTCTCATTTTCTTATAATAAAAATTCCTTTATAAACAAAGTAGGAAATCAGTTTTCAATGATTTTCACAATTTCTAGGTAGTTGACTTTCGTTCACATAAGTAAAGGCGAAGCCATCGTTCTAAAATTGTTAACTACATATAAGTTGAGGCACATCTGGAAGTCGTCGATCTATACATTACGCTATATTGATATATATTTTTGTGAATGATCGATATCATTAGAAATCAAAACCTTAACCTGAAAACCAGGCCACAGACGAAACTAAGAGAAATAAACAATAACATAATTACAAATTTACACCAATCGACCCAACTGACGAAGAATATCTATATATATTTTCAACCCACTGAAACCCCAATGATAGCACGAAATAATGATAATGCCTTGAATATCTGCTTTCTCGGCACCCCTTTTCCCACAATAGTGATGTAATAGAAGAAGACCCTTAACTGAGAATGCAAAAATGTCAGGGATAAAACACTAAGAGCTAGATTTCTGTCATATCACCGTTGTGAAGCAATAGGCGGTAAACAAGTGACTCGCTATATACATTTGTGAAATGAAAACACGTTTACGAATTGGTGATTGTGTTTGAAATTAAATCAAAGTAGGAGATCACTTTTCAATGATTTTGACAATTTCTAGGTAGTTGACTTTCCTTCACAAACTGACAGAAACAGAAGTATAGGTGAAGCCATCCTTCTAAACTTTTAAAAGTATATAAAAGTATCAATTTGTTAACGGAATCATTCATATTCATTAATTGGAGAGAATATTTAATTGAGCGAACCACCCTGGAAGTTGTCGATCCATACATACGCGCGCACACACACACACATATATATATATATATATATATATACTTGTGAAATGAAATCAAACCCCTACCTTTCTGATATTAAAAAAAAAAAACAAACGATTGAATGATGATGGAGGGGAAACCCATTGAAGTTGGAAGAAGGCAATTTCACACCATTATTTCTCGAGAAATTATAAAACCATCATCTCCGACCCCTTCGCTTCTCTCGATTTATAATCTTTCTGAGCTTGACCAAATGATACTACACACGCCTATCCCTCTAGTTCTCTTTTATCCCCATGATCATATCGATTGCAGTTTAACCGCGCACGACAAAGCAACAGTTTTAAAGCAATCTTTGTCTCACAGCCTAACAAAATACTACCCGTTTGCCGGAAGGTAACCTACACCCGTAAATCCATTGTACGTTGATTGTAACGATGAGGGAGTCGTATTTGTTGAAGCCAAAAACAATAACCAAATGAGCACGTTCCAACGCGTTACTAGTTCAGAAGATGAAAGTAGTACTCTGGACCAACTATTTTGGGATAATCTCATTGGTCACAACGACACGAATGTCATTGGGGTTCAACTCAATCACTTTGCGTGTGGTGGAATGGCGGTGGCGATTTCAATGTCACATGTGATTGGTGATGCGTGTACTTTGTATTCTTTCGTTAATCATTGGGCTTGTGTGGCACGTTACGGCTAGACTGACCACGAAGAGGTACTACAAAATAACCCTCATTACGCAATCCCCTCGTACCAACACTGATTTGCGAGAACTTCTCGCTGAGGTTACGAATCCAGGTTGTTCCAGTTGGGTAACAAGGAGATTCGTTTTCCCCAACTCAAAACTGAGTGACCTCAAGAACCAGGTCGTTGCCATGGCGGCTGCTGGATCTGACCAACCTATAACGAATCCGACACGAGTTGAAGTATTGACTTCACTACTTTACAAAACGGCTGTAGCGGCAGCCGCCAGACACTCCGGTTGTTTTCAGTCGTCTTCTTTGTCAAATCTGATGGATTTACGGAGCAAATTTGCCCCAAAACTGCCGACGACGACCGTCGGAAACTTCGTGTCTGCAATGCAAGTACCCATCAGGTGTACAAGTGAAACATCTTTAAGCTACTTGGTTTCTGAGATACAGAAACATAAGTCGAAATTTGGAAGATTCCAAAGTATGCAAGATGCGATTGAACACCTTAAATCTTTATTTTCTAAAGATGGAAATGAAGGTGAGTTGACCAAGAGACTGTATACAAGTTCGAGTTTATGTTCGTTCCCTTTTGAAAAAGTGGATTTTGGATGGGGAAAGACCACGGGTGCAGTTATGCAACTATCGAAAATAGCAGATACGCCTGGTTTCATGTTCATGAATACTCCGGATGGTGATGGTATAGAAGCAACCGTGAATTTGGATAAAGAAGAAATGGAGATATTTGAGAACGACAAAGAGATGCTCTCATTTTGTCAAACTAATTAATAAGGGTTACACCAAGATCAGGGTCGGGGTCGGTCCTGATGATTCAAGTACTCAGAAGGAGCCGAATTGTTTTCTCTTTTCTACGTTTGTGAACACCAAATGGATGTTTAGGAGGCATATTTTCTTATAATTAAATCTAAATTAGAATATCAAAATCATTAACAAATCAATCACTAAGTTGCACATGATCCGTAATAAGCTCCGGTTCCAAACTATAACATAACTCTTTTACTAAAAACTAACAGCAACAAAATAAAAATACTTCTAATTAATCAATGACTTGATGATGCTCAAACCATATGTAAGTCACTGTATCACATCGTTTTAGCACTATCTAAGATGGAGATTCCAAAAAATGAACCATTTCTCGTTGATGTTAATGAATCGATCTTTAGAAAATTAATTTGTAGAAACCGAATACCTTTAGAATTGCAATGTTTTTATTTTCTGGTTTTGTTGATGTTTATTATTTTGGGGACAAGTTGCATTAGACAATTTGGTAGCACTTGAGATTGGAGAACATGTTTTGTGAGAATCTAGATATTTTTTAAAATGTATAGTTTTTTGGGTGTGAAGTTATGACTTAGAGAAAAACCTGCATCATATCTGAACATGTTTTCAACTTCTAACCTGAAAAATACAACCACATCATCAAGCTAAATGCAATTTGAGATTATTTTCTATTTATTGACTTATTTTTCTTTGTAATTTTTTTTTCCGTTTATTTGATTTTTCCTAAAATCCATATGTATTTTGCAATCAGTTAAAACATCATAATTACACATTTATACGTAATAAATAAGTAATTTTTAGTGTTACATATCACAATTATGCGAGTCTACTCGTGTAAGTTTAAGATTTACTTTTTTTCACTAATCTTATTTCACCAATTCGTGTTCTATTGGTTTATCATGTTTTTTTAAGAGCGACTTACATGTCCAGTAAAATAATAACTAACGTCCCCTTCACATGGTGCAAAGTACTCATATCAAAGACTTGGTATGTTTTCTATTAAAATATTTCTTTCCTCAGATGGATATTCTTTTCCTTTTTTAATTCATTCCTTCTCATACACTAATTATCCAAATGAATAAAACTTTAAAAATTGAAGAACCAAAGACATACCAACATACCATTATGATTAGGTCAATCTAATTTTATTACATCTTTAATACTGACGAGGCCAAGGTTAATTATTTTATTAAGGTTCACATAAGTTAATTTGATTATCTTTTTGGGTAAGTTATTATAAAAGACAAACAAATTGGCATCACAAAAAGTTCGACTAATCATATCGTTGTATCCTACCAACCAGAAAAAAGTAAGAGGAATCGGGAAACTAGACATGATGCCTTCTTTTTTTTATCTTGAAACATTACAAAGAAAATTATTTGAACACACGCATATGTACATATTAATATGACAGTAGGTACCCAACACTTGTATATAGTAATTCGTGAACAAACTATCGCTCACCACGCTTACCATTGGCGCTATGTGCACTCTTAATATGAAGTGCAAACTTGCAAGGGAAGCACTTAAAGATCATACAAAACTGCAAAATATTGTCACATAATTCACATTTTCCATCTGCTTCAACCCCTTGTACAAAGGTGAGAGGGTGCTCATGACATCTTCTCTTGTATGTTCCTCCGAACTTGACATTGAAATACTAGAAAATATGACCTTCATTGTAGGAATATGTAGATTGTTCACACTGAAGCTTTACGGGAGCACAAGAGGTGTGGATAGATGAGGCACATGCGCTACAATGGTAGAACCAAGCTGTCGGGTCTAATATAACCTCACAAATATCACAAAAGTATTCGCCACTACGGTTTTCGACCGGATAGTATCTTGAATCAATGGGTGTTTATCATACTTATGCCTAATCGTTTTAGGTAAAAACAAAGCACTATATACATGCAGATAGAAATCACAAGTGGGACAACGAAATCCTGGACGGTTACTTATCCGATAGAAACATGTCTTACATGTTTTAGATTGATTGATAGAAGCTGATGTGTGTGATCATGGGTGTAAATCAGTCAAGTAATAATATTTATAAATAAAACGATCAGCAGACACACAAACATGGCAAGTGTACAAGACGAATTACAATGAGAATGGTAAGACCGAGTATCAATCCAAGGATTCACGGACAGAAGCAAGACACAAGGATCATGCAACTTAGTTGCTGGTCAAACTAAGCAAAAGTCAATAAGAAAGTCAAACACACAGAATTGAGCAAATATCAATCAATCAAACAAAACATAGTCACCTAGGCTAAAAATCATGCAGTTATCAAGTATTTAATGATCAATGGACTCATCAATTGGGATTTGGTTTTAATTAGTTAGTCAATTAAAGGCGTAAGGTCAAATTGGTGAAGTTATCCTCTCGGCCTACAACAAACAACTCAAGACACCTATTGAACAACTTATTAGCACCCAAAATCAATGGAAAGGTTTCCTCTCGGCCTAACCTAACCTGTAACGCGTATCCTAACACTCGGTTTCCCTCTTGGTCCAAACCGCACATCAAAATCACAACTAGTAAACTACTCACACGTTCAATTGCTAACCTATTAGTTCACTTAACTAGATTATCCTCTCGGTCTACCCAATTAACCCAAACCAACAGTTTAGACAACCTAAACCTATACCCTCTCGGTCTCAAGGTTGCAAAGGCGACTTAAATTGGACTATCATACACCCAATCAATCTAATTAAGACACACGAGACCTATGGATGAATTATCAACCAATTACCATTACCTATTACTGCTATGTGATCAATTAGTAGCTGTGTTTTAACTGTTACAAACCAATTTCAAGGAATCATAGTCCAAATCAACATTAAACACAATCAAAACATACAATCATGCATACCTAGGCAACTAATACGAATTTAGCCACTCATTATCAGGAAAACAATCAACATAATCATATTAAACAAAGTATTCATCGTTCAAACAGAAAAGAATGAAGAAAAACAAGAGTCAATGATTAAAACTAAAGTCAAACTATCTAATAGGGATATATATGATATATCATAAGTTTATAGGGATATATATGATATTTTTAAAGTTTATAGGGATATATGTGATATTTTAAAATTTTCTAGTGATATATGAAATTAACCCTTTGTTGCTGTAACATTACATATTTGTTACTCTAACATTACATTTTAAAAATTACATTGCTGTTAAAGACTTTAGATAAAAAATTCACAATATATACAAAACAATCGTCAACCTCCATCTACTTTTGCCACGAAAAATTCAAAAAACAATATTAAATATATAAACTGGCTTACATCATTTACAACGTACAAAAACACCATTTTCATTAATGTTACATATACTACAAAAATTTATAACATACAAAATTTTTTCATTTGCATCAATGAAACTGGTATCATCATTTACATAAATTTACAACATACAAAAATTACACTATTGTAATGCTTTCTAACAAAAAAAAAACATCACTAAAAAAGTAGTATAAAAAAATAAAAAACCTACTGTATTGTTAACATATAAATTTTTCTAAAAACGATATACAAGCACCAAATTGATAACCCCACTATATATATTTTTCTAAAAACAATATACAAGCACCAAATCGATAACCCCAGATCTGGACTCATACCTACTGTAATATATTAAAAGAAAATTCAAAAAAGATACACAGAACTCATCTGAATGTTCTTATGATTACATCCGATTCTTCCTAATCGCCTTATTTGAACTTTTACCCCTTTCGGGTTGTGAGTTGTGAATAATTTCCTACTAAGGAGGTTTTGGTGAATTATTTATGATGGTTGACCAATCCTAATGATTGCTACACCTCATTTGGTGTTGTTGGTGTTTTTTCGATTTTTGATTGGATATGAATTCCTTCTTCACTTACGATGTGATCTAGGAATTTGAATCTCATGTATCTAGAATCCATAGCATGTAACTGCTATATTCTATGCCACTTCGGGCTTTCTCAAGTGTTCTTCGTGTTACTTGAATAATGAATTCGTCGAGGTAGGGTCTATACATCCGTATTCGTACGATTTACTGACATGACTCGAAGGTTAGTTAGTCCAAATGGCACAACTGTGCGTTCACAGTTTCCAAAAAAAAACAATGTCTAAAATATCCGATGGTCGACGTACTTCAAGTCAACCGTTGGGATTCATGAAGTTGATCAAATAAGCCATCGATCCGTGGATGCTTACTCTTGATCCAGAGTTTTGTTCGTGGTGATAAACATTCGGAAGGATTCGTTTCTACTTTGGACGGTTAGGATTGAATTCTCTCAAAGCGAGAAGTTTAATCTTACTGAATCCTTGATCTAGGAGTTTTGGAGTTGACGTGTATAACTTGTGCTACAGACTTAGCACTTGTGTCGAATTGATTTAGAAGAAAGCCAATCATACTGGCTGTGATTCCAAGTAACTCTGTTGGGAAGATCTTGGGATAATCTTTGAATAGTTCGCATATCGTTTTCCGAAAACACGTGTGTTATCTCTTGTGTTAGTACTTCGGGATTTTCTATGCGAAAAGTTCGTTCGAGATTAGTGTTTGTCCTTTCTCCTTGGACTGATAGAAATGTTTTACTGGGAAGTGATGTGTGGACAATCAATTCCTGACAAATTGATTCTCATGTGGTTCAAATGTGATCATTCTGGTTTAAACATATCTGGTTGGGTTGTATTAACTCATGGTAGTTGGTGTAATACCAAGTGACGGATGTATGGGTATGCTACTTCACTAGATTGGTGTATTTCAACAATGAGTGTGATGGTTAACTGGTTATCAACTGTGTTTGTCATCTGAGTGGTCTGGTTCTGCTATGGGTTGCTCGAATGAGTATGAGTTATGATCTGTGTAATCTGGGTTTGTGATCTGAATAACCGATGAGTGGTTCTGTTCTAGTATTGGTAGGTTGATATCACAAGTTGATTTGGTGACCATGATAACCTAGAGGTTGAGATTGTGACTAAAAGGAGGTTTAAATCCTGAATCCAATAGGGGTTTTCTTAAGGGTATAGTCCAAGTATGTAAGTTTTATCCTTAATTAATAAGGTATATTTGACATGACTGATCTACGAGCTTCCTTTCAGGGACGTGCCACCCAATCTACTATTTTCGTTCAAAAAAATATACAAGGAGGATATAACCGACATCCTATAGACGAGGCAACCTCATCAATATATAAAATCTGATACAGTATCAGAATAAAGTTAAATTGTATGCTATATATATTTTAGTATCAAGATTCATAATAAATAAAACCTAGCTAAAACAACAACAAAAATTTATTCATATTCAATTATCTTAGGTCAAGTAACACAGTGAAATGTACTGGAAAATGGAAACAATACACACGGATAGTTTTACAATATCTTTATGCTGGGCACGCGAACTTTTTTTTGCATGTATTTTTTGTTTCGAGTACACTATATATAAACAGAAAACCACTATAAAACCCCATGCCTAAAGTGACAAACCAGCCCACTGACCCGACAAATCAACTTAAGAATTATAATAACGAACGGTGTTTACTTTCTGTCGATCTAGTCGGGTAGCCATTGGGGTTGCAGTATGCTTGATACAGAAACAATGAGTCGAACTGGGTGACCTGAACCCATCTTTATCTTCAAATGATTTTCTTCGGTTTTGTCTGTGGTTGTTAAGGGTATAGAGAGATGATGTAGAAACAGAAAAGGTTGAATTTGAAGAAAAAGAAGACGATTTAGAAGAAGCATGTGAAACAAGTGAATTATGTTTTTTTCCGGTGAAAGTTATAAGCTTAGTGATGACAGCATGAAAAATACCTCCTTTTGGTTTTGACTTTTTCTTGTTAGGTGTTCTTGGAGGATTTAAGAGAACAGACGGTGGTGGTGCAAGTGGCGGCATTGAGTTTTCACGAAACCGAACTCTAGGTGCACCTGGTTGCGATTCCCATTTAAATGGAACTGCAACCGATGCATGACCATAGTATACCTCTGGAGAAAAGCGGTGTACGGATATCTCAAATGATAATCGTCTTGAACTAGCGGAGAACCAACTATCTTCATTCGTTATCAAGCTCATGATTGATGAAAGATTAGCACCAATTAAAAGAAAGTACTTTAAAGTTTAAACCCCACGAAACAAACTTTTTGGATCTTTGTTTATATTGAGAATGGAGTTGAACTCATAGTTAGCAAGATGAGGAAAGGGCACCTACACTCTTGAAATTATTAATGTTTAATTAAAATCAATTATTTAAATGAAGGTAATAGAACATGTGATAGCGGTATTATAGTATACTATTAGCATTCGAATTCTTGAATGATGGGTGCATGTGCTGGTTCGTTGAGCAGGAATTTTCTAGGGTGCAAAATCCTGAGTTTTCTATTAGTTTTATTTTTGTAATCAAGATTGTCAATCTTTATTATGAGTAAAATCTTGCTTTAAATTGTAATAGCTTACTTTGGGAATAGCAAAATCAACGAAAAGGGGTTAATTCTTGTGAGTTGTGACAAGAGTGACTAGAATACAATTGTCACTTGATTTGATTCTTCAACTAATTCCTTATACGTCGACTGTTGCCAATAGCAACCAAAAGTGTTAACTCTAGGAGTTTTTAATGATACTTGTGTTAGGGGAAAATTAGTTAATATTTTGGTGTTCTTTTTGAAAAACTATTTACATAAACACTGTTTTTAGTTTTATCATTTTGTATTTATCTATTGTTTAATTAAAAAAGATAAAAGGCTTATTATTTTAATGTTTCATTGAATCATTTGTAACTTTATACTTTTTTAAATTAATATAAAAGTTTCTATCATTGCCTTTGTCTACGATTTAGACACCGGTAGTAGCTCGACCTCATTAATCTAAATCGGTAGAAGGTCAAGATTTACTATTTCATTAGTTTATTATATTTTTTATTTAGCGCTTAAATTTGTTTTGGATGATTGTATAAATTATATAGTTTAAATTTGTTGCTTAAAATATATATAAATTAATTTTTATTTTTTATCTTTTACCTTTTAAACAACATACCAGGTTTTTTTATATAATCGACATCAAATAAAACATTCTAAAAAATGACACATATCATTCTCACAATTTTCAAGAGTTTTTTAATTATTTAAATAAATTATATTACTATTTTGAATTTAAATTTCAAAAAATTAAATTTGTTATTATCCAAGTAAGTACTTACTTTATATATTTATAAAAGTGAACTACACATTTTACTCACGTATTTTGTAATACTTAACAGTTTCAGTACATCGTTTGCAGGATCGGTTTCTAACGTTTTAAGTCTTAGCAATTTCCCCCCCTAACGTTTCAGGTCTTAAAATTTTTCATCCATAATGTTTCATGTCTTAACAGTTTTCGTCCTTAACGTTTAAAGTCTTAAATTTTTTGTCCCCAATGTTTCAGGTCTTAACAAAGTTTCTAATGTTTCAAGTCTTAACAATCTTCGCTTAAAGGTTTAATGACATAGTAACTTAATATATATATATATATATATAAGATTCAATGATAAAGTTTTAAGTGTTGATTATGTAACACGTGTAATACGCAGGTTTTAAACTAGTTTTTAATCTACCAAAATATCTGTTCTTTATTATTATACTCTTTATTATATATTCTAATTCAATGAATCCAAATTTTTTGATCTCAGCGTAGTTATTTTGTTTTTTACAAACTCATGATAATTTGTTCTTTTTATTTTTTCTTTTTCCAACTAACCCATGCCATTAAATCTAAGAAATCATTCTTAACAAATATAAGATTCACATAAAAATTATTAAAAGCTAAAGGAAAAAAAAACGTGACATGGGTTAGTCTAGAATGGCACGAGCTACTATCGATGTCAATATGGTACAAAATGGCAAGGCTTAAACTTTTAATATGATTCCAAAAAATATAAAATTACAAATGATTCAATGAATAATAGCAGAGGAAGCCTTTTTTTCTTTTTCCAATTAAACAATAAAGGGATACATAATTAAAAAAACACTATTTTAATAAATATTTTTTCAAAAACACCAAAATAGTAAATATATTTTTTTTCTCAGCACTACTTTGATAAAACTTAAAAGAACTTTAACTTGGTGACAGTATTCTTGGACTTTATATTGCCGATAAGTCGTTTTATACCTTTTGGTACAGTTATACTAAATATGGTGTTTAAACTAAGAAACGTAAGAGAGATTTATAGCAACTAGATCATTAATCAATTATTACGATTAAAAAGGTTGTTGGAAGTGTACTTTAGTAATGGGCCACATTTATTGACTTTTTTCAAATTCCATCACTTTTAAACTTTTCATAACTTATATATACGTCATTATTTAAAAAAAAAAAATTATACCATAAAAACGAGAATTTTTTTATCTTTAAGATGAGTATATTGTTAGTATAATTTTTTTTACGTTTTTTCACTTCATTGGGTTTTCCATACAAGTCATTGTGTATAATTGTCGTCATTGAGTTTTCCATTTAGCTCATTGTGTATTTTAAACTCGACATTGTGTTTTTCTGAACACTAACACAAAACACAATGGTGTTCAGGATAACACAATGTCTTTTTTTTTTTGGGTAAAGAGGATAACACAATGTCAAGCATGATAGACACAATGATGAGTAGGAAAAATACAATGTCGAGCTTGAAAGACACAATGAGCTGTTGTAATACACAATGACTCGTATGGAAAATACAATGACAAGAATTATACACATTGACATGTATGGAAAACACAATGACGAGAATTATACACAATGACCTGTATGGTAAACTGAGACAATTATACACAATGAGATGAAAAAAAATATCTTTTTTATGTATCAACACTATACTCATTTTAAAGATAAAAAACGCTTGTTTTTATGGTGTGATTTTTTTTTTTAAAATAACGTCGTATGCAAAAGTTATGAACATTTATAAAATGTGGGGGAAACTTGCAAAAACGTCAACAAAGATGGTCATTACTAAAATACTCTTCAACAACTTGTCTCCTACAATTTGATCTCAATCATCAAGTATAGATTTAACGGTCATAAATCGTTCTTACATTTCTTAGAATAAGCATCCTATTTAGTTGAACCTAACTCTTATACCTTTCATCATCGACATTTGATACAACATATAGCTTCAACTTGTTAGTTATTTCTTCGTATACAAGTTATAAGATTTGGGTAATCATTTGTATCATTATGCATGAATCATTTGAACAGCGCGCAGCTGCAATTAATTAGTAGTTTCAAAGACCATGTGTTATGGTCGGGCTGCGAAAGGGCGTGGAGTATGACGCGTCAGTGCCACGCAGGAGAGAGAAGAGGTT